>CM039511.1:6436344-6794182 GCA_022432975.1 Begonia masoniana
GCTTTTGAGTTTCTTTTCTGATAACGATATTCTGCTGGTGGGATTTCAAGATAGTACTTCGGATTTCTAGTGACACAAAGGTTTGGCTTGTCTCTGGTTAGTCTTAGCAAGAATGAGTTACTTGAAGTTTTCAAAGTATTCTTATTTTCTCTGCTTTAGTATTCCTGTTGGTTTATTACTGTATTTGCAGTGAAGCAGTAAGTTTGGTGTTTTGCTCTCTATCGACAGATGAATCTGTCGGTAGATGTTGAGTAAATTTAAATCCTATCTATCCGGAAGATGTCTTCAGAAGAAGCCATCGGAAGATGTAAATTTTAAAGTCCTAGCGTAGATGCTTAAGGAGTTACGTGGTAGCACGTGTCGGCAGATGTATCATTCCTCGAAGAGGGAGAAACCCGTTTTGTCCGTTTTAGCGATCGGAAGGCGTGGAGTCATATTGTGGTATCGGAAATGACGTGTGTTTGTCTATTGAAGATGGAAATTGCGCTGACTTCATCGCAGATGACGTTATGTTAACTTTTCATCGGCAGATGAGTGGTGGGGTGAAGTTACCATGATTTCATTCGGCAGAATGTTTGTGGCTTGGAGTTGTGTAGAAACGTCATCGTCAGAGCCTTTGGTTTCTGCTTTTCTGCTCCCTTCTGTTGATATGTCGTGGCGGCAGACGAGTTCACTTTTTTTTTTTTTTTTTTTTTTTTTTTTTTAAAAAAAAAAAAAAAAAATAGTACGGGAAATACGGGTACAGTTTATAGGGACGTTACAAAATGATCCTCGCTAATATATGTAAGCCAGGGTGGCAATAATGATAATCTTACATCATTCTACTACTTTATTTATGAATTTTAAGGTAAATGAAATACATGTACCCTCAACATAAAATTTAGGGTTTAAAAAAAAAAAACATTTAAATTTAGGTTTTTTTGAAAAAAAAAAACCTTAAAATTACTGTTCAACAAAAAAAACCTCAAAGTTTCAAAAATAGGCGAAATAAATCTTTTAATCCGGACTGGTCAGTGGCCGCCAAGAGGAGGCCGGCTGGTCTAGTTGGACCGGCCGGCCTCCAATTTTTATTTTAAAAAAATTAAAGGAGCAGAGGCCGGCCAGTTCAACTGAACCAGCCGGCCTCCGAGGAAAATTCCAAAACCGATGACTTAGTCACAGGTTTTGTCTTATTATATGGAGGTCGGCTGGTCCAACTGGACCGGCCAGCCTCTATACCTTTATTTAAACCCACTCTCCCCATTCTTCAACTCACACCAAAAAACTTTTCAAACAACTCTCTCTATTAATTCCTTCTTTTCGGCAATATTTTCAGCGTTCAAGACCTAGGTATGAAGTTTTTATTTTTATTTTTTTTCAATTATTCTGAAATTTAAAATAATATGGATATTTTAATTTTCTATTTGTTAATGATTTAATATTTTGCTTCATGTAATGCACTAATTTTTACTCTCTGGCGATATTACTCTGCGTTCACATTTTAGGTATAGAGTCTGTTACTATTATTTTTTTTACGAAATTTATCTATTATAAATTTATCTATTTTTCTGTTATTTAAAAAAAAAAACTCAGTAAATATCCTATCATCAAGAGCGGCAGCATTGCGCTTCACGTACTGATATAAACCATGGCGCACCGCGTGTAACGACCCCTCATCCCAGCAAGATATTGTCCGCTCCGGGGATTGGGCCGCAGCCCAATATCCTCCCCTCACGGCTTTGTTTGGCGAGCACTTCCCGGAAGGTCACCCAACCTGAAATTACTCTCGCCGAAGCACGCTTAACTTCGGAGTTCTTATGGGATCCGTTGCCAATCGTGCTCCAAAACGCGTCTTACTATGTTGGGAGGGATCTCTTACATATGTTTCATTTTCATGTACTTCCCCAAGCGATGTGGGTTCGTAACGGCCCCTGCTTCAACGGAGAAACCACTCCGGCCCAGGTCAGCCCCAGGATCCGCGGAGAATGGGTGGTTCCTTATCAGTCCGTTGAAAGACGAGTCGTCACAATCACCCCCCCTCGGGGGCCCAACGTCCTCGTTGGCCACATTTCCGGTTGGGTACAGGCTCTGATACCATTTGTAACGACCCCTCATCCCAGCAAGATATTGTCCGCATCCGGGGATTGGGCCGCAGCCCAATATCCTCCCCTCACGGCTTTGTTTGGCGAGCACTTCCCGGAAGGTCACCCAACCTGAAATTACTCTCGCCGAAGCACGCTTAACTTCGGAGTTCTTATGGGATCCGTTGCCAATCGTGCTCCAAAACGCGTCTTACTATGTTGGGAGGGATCTCTTACATATGTTTCATTTTCATGTACTTCCCCAAGCGCTGTGGGTTCGTAACAGCCCCTGCTTCAACGGAGAAACCACTCCGGCCCAGGTCAGCCCCAGGATCCGCGGAGCTTTACCCACCTCCGGCCCAGGTCAGCCCCAGGATCCGCGGAGAATGGGTGGTTCCTTATCAGTCCGTTGAAAGACGAGTCGTCACACCGCGACCCTTGCAAGTTTCTCGGTGCTGATATTAGCAGCTCTAACCAGATATTTATCTATTAGCACCTCACTACGTTTAGGGCTACTAGTATCAGCACCGAGAAACTTGCAAGGGTCGTTATGCGCCATGGGTTATATCAGTACGTGAAGCGCAATGCCACCGCTATTTATGATAGGGTATATACTGAGTTTTTTTTTTCTTTTTTATGGTAGTTAAATATTGTATTTTATTGACTTTATTTTTTTTTTAACAACAACGATGGATGCTGAATTAAGTAGATTGGTTAGCTGGACTACTGCCATGGAATTTCAGAATCAAGAGTGTAAAGAGAAATTTGAGCGAGATTTGTGCAAACGCTCAGTTAGTCATGGTATGACTTTTAACTTTACAGGTTGGGAGTCGTATGGGATCAAAGATCTGTTTGACGCCATCGACCTAGGTGGGGTCAATGTATTCAGTGGCGATTTTTGCGAAAGAATAGTTTGCTTGTTCTACGCGAACTTGACAGCGTCCAGAAGAAATGGAGTTTTGACTAGTTTGAAGACGTATGTCCTTGGTCGGGAGTTTATGATACGTCCAGAGCTAGTGAACTCAGTGCTGGGGTTTGCCATAGAAGGGGCGGAGCAATGTTACCATGCTTCCCAAGACCCCCCTTTTGTCACATTGCCCGATGAAGTAGAGTTCTTACGGGGAATTCATATCAATTCCAACATCGAGGTGTTCGTCAAGCCACGAACCAGAGAACTGAATATTAGAAGTCGGATTCTTCGCAACATGCTAGCCCGCACCTTTCTACCGTGAGAGGGATATCGAAATCTCGTGAGCTGCATGGACCTCTATATCATGGAGAAGTTGTGCAACAGGAAGCCTTTCGACCCCAGCTTCTTGATTTTAAGTCACGTGCGTGAGGTCAGGCGGGCACCCAAGGTGAATCTCCCATACGGGCATTGATTATGAGGATCATCGATCGAGCTGGGCTTCAGATACCAGTTGGCGAGCCGAGAACAGTTCAAAGGCCAACCGACGTATTCAACACATCGCATCTGATGAAAATGGGCTTCATGGAAGTCAATGGCACTTTGGTGCTGAAAAGCGATCAGATAGCATCCACCTCTCGAGAAGTGCCAATGGAGGAGCCCACATCGCCGTCATTAGCCCCCCAGGAGGCAGATGAGACTAGTGGATGGGGCACAAGGCAGTATCTGCAGCAACTGTATCAGATGCAACAGACGCACCAACAACAGATGGCTCAGATGCAGCAGACGCAATAGCAGTAGACGCAACATACGCAGTACCAACAAATGTATCAGATACTGAAGATACAACAGAGCCAGCAGCGGGACATCCAGCACCTGATAGGCAGAGTCGATGAACTGGATGCAAGTGTCAAGAATTTGATGGACCACCTTAGCCTCGACGAAGACGATGATGATGACCCACTAGTGTAGTTTTGTTTTGTGATGAAAATTTTGTGAATACTAAATTTAAATAAATAATTACAAATTCAATCACATTTTAGAAATAAATAATTTAAATACTTGAATTGAATAAATTAAAAAGAAACTCTTATTTAAATGAATTAATAATTAAAGAATAAATGAATTACAACAAAATAATAAATGGTATATTAAAAAAAATTACAAATTTATTCCTCGGCCACGCGTCGAAGATTCCTGCGTTCCGTCAAATGTCTTGAAGCCCATGAATGTGTCTTGCGAAACAGTGTCTGAAGTTGATTCCTAGTTAGGACAAGTGCGAGTATTATGCCCCTGCTGCCGACATATACCACAACGCATAGTTGAGTTCCTCTTACTAACTCTGGAGCTTGACAGCTCTTCGGCATCTCGCACTCTTGTCTTCTTCGGCCTACCAGGTTGACGCTGTCTTTTTGGCGGGAGGATTTCATTCATACCTTGGACGAGCGGCCACATTATTGGGACGCTGTTGGGACAAATATAATGTAAGTACATCTGCAGGTATCTTCTCGTGTGATAGCATTCATGCACATAGTCATCCAGTACATGGAAGGAATGGAATGGACACACAGAATTCCTGTACGCTTCCACCGCGTGCAGTTGCACACACCCAACTCATGTCTACATCAAATTGTTCGTATCCATTGTGGACCTGAAATCGTGTAGCTCCCACAAACGTTGCATGCCAATTTCCAGATGCACTCTTTAGCTTGTCAAGCTCTGTCTTTATCTTGAGACACAGGATGTCATCGGAATCGGTCAGCTTCTCATATTTCTTCACGATGCGAGTCATCAAGCGTGTTCGGATCATCTCGAACATGGTCAGGATCGGTTTGTCCTTGACTGGAAAAAGAAGTGCATTGAATGACTCGCACAAATTATTCAATCCTAGATCGCACTTGGGATTTGGAGAGAAGGCATAACTAGCCCAATATTTTGGATCTTCTGCTCGAAGCCATTCGTGGGCTTCCGGACTTAGCTGGAATAATTTCTGCATTTCATACTCGAAATGGGCATGCGTGGGTGCTCTGGCCGCATTCCACATTGCGCATCTCTGTATGCTTTGCCCCAAAAATGGTTTTTGAAATTCGCATACATATGTCGGAGGTAGAAGCGGTGTTCAGCATGTGCGAATTGTTCTCAAACAACTCTCTGTAACCCCTGATATTTGCACGAACAACAGCGTCAATAAAACAATATGACACCCACAACGCCACAAAATTTGAAATAACATATAGAAATATATTATACCTTTTGTCGATCTGAAACAAGTGTCCAACCGCGGCTCAATTCAGTATTGAGATCTTGCTTTAATATTTCCAAAAACCATGCCCATGAGTCTACATTCTCAGATTCGACGTTGGCAATAGCAACGGGGTAGATTCTATCGTTTCTATCAATACTGACGGCTGTGAGTAGTTGGCCGGCACATGACCCCTTTAGATGACAGCCATCTAAGCAGATAACGGGCCTCCCGTACTCTAGCAACCCAGTCTTGCAAGCAGCCATGCACATATAGAATCTTTGGAATCCCAATTGATTAGGGCCCACTAGGTTTCCATAAATTTTCACTGTGCTGCCCGGATATGATCTGAATATTTCGGCTGCGTACGACCACAGTTGCCCGTACTGTTCGTCGCACTTTCCTTCATTGAGGGTTCGAGCTATGCTTCTTGCTTTTGTGGCAAGACTTGGTGAAATGTCGACGGTGAAGTCATTCCTCATTGTCTCCATAATAGATGGAATATCCCAAGTAGGGTGACTTTTGAACCTGTCCAGGTAATGTTTCGCCAGCCATTTTGCTGAAGCGCGTCGATTTTCAACTTGCCTCAAACAACAGTGAGAGTCGATCAAGCTCTTTATTTGAAATGTTTGCTCATTTTGCATCAACGAAGCATGCAGTCGCCACCCACATCCATCTCCACACTCAGCCGTCAGTCGACTCCTTTCACTTTTAGTGAATTTAATACCATAACCATTTTCTAAAGAATATTTGTCTATCTCGTCTTTAAGTTCCTGTAAAGAACCATATTTTCTACCGTTATAAAATCTCATTGAGATTTGTTCTCTTACCGGTATGCTTTCCACCTCCTCGTCATCTGAGCCGACCGGTGTTCGAAGCTCATCATCCAGCATTTTGGAGGTCAAATATTCGAATATTTCTTCATTTTCCAATGGGTTATCGAATGCTTGTAAATCACCATATGCAAGCGTGTTGTCCGTACACCAGTCCATTTCTGCATCACCAGTTGATCTTTCGTCTGAATTAATCGATCTACTTGAATCAGAATCCATCTTTGTTGCTAAAAAAAAATTTACACCAAAATTAATAAAATACAAAAAGTTAACACGTGGAAAGTACTGATCAGGATAATTACCAAGAAATACTGTACTAGACAATCTCCTAGACAAAATTATCTTTCCAAATAAGTTCCCAGGAAAGGCTGGAGGGGTCACACACGGTCCCACTTAAAACTCAGTCTCCTAGACAGAACTCACTTGCACAATACAATTACACCACTTACACGGATGAGATAAATTTATAATAGATAAATTTCTTAAAAAAAAAAAAAACAAACTCCATACCTCAAAGGTGAACGTGGAGTAATATCACTGGAGAGTAAAAATTAGCCCCTTCCATGGAGTAAAATATTAAATAATTAATAAACGGGTAATTAAAATGTCCAGTATAATTTTAAATTTCGTAAATTAAATGATAAAAAAATAAAAATAAAAACTTTCATACCTAGCCGTTCAACGCTGAAAAATATCGCCGAATGAAGGAATTAATCGAGATAGTTTTGAGAGAGTTTTGAAAAGATGTTGGTGTGAGTTGAAAAAAATGAGGGCAGGGGGTTTAAATAAGGGTATGGAGGCCGGCCGGTCCAGTTGGACCAACCGGTCTCCATATAATAAGACAAAACCCGTGACTAAGTCACGGGTTTTGGAATTTTCCTCGGAGGAAGGCTGGTTCAGTTGAACCGACCGACCTTTGCAGAAAATGACAAAAACCCATGACTTAGTCACGGGTTTCCTCTGTTTATAGAGGAGGTCGGCTGGTCCAACTGGACCAGTTGACCTCCTGGCGGCCACTGGCCAGTCTGGACTAAAAGGTTTATTTCGCCAATTTTTGAAACTTTGAGGTTTTTTTTGTTGAACAATAATTTTTAAGGTTTTTTTTTTAAAAAAAAACCCTAAAATTTATAATTTTCAATTATCTTGAAGACAAAAACTTGAGTTCTATGGAAAATTAGGTTCATCACTTAACCAGGTCAGGCATGCAGATCCATTGAAAAGAAGCTCAGGTCTCATCCAAACTTAAACTTTTGTTTAGATTCAGGCATACTCGTACAAACAAAGGTGGTCTAAGGTAGGCCCGCCAACCTTAAATTTATTTACAAAAGTAAAAAAATTTCATTTTTTTTTTTGTTAAAGTTTAAAATAAATAATAATTAATATTGATAAAATTGTGTCACACGAAATAAAGATTATTGATTATACATTATACATTATAATAAAATATATCATCGCATGCGTTGACATTTATTTATATTTTTTTAAGAACAGCAAGGACCAAACACAAACTATTTTCTAAGGATGATGAAAGCAAGCCAAAATAATCCACTATTTTCGACTTAGAATGTAGAATTATTATTAGAGCTAATAGCCACTTTTATACTCTTATAGGAGCGGCATGGCAAATTAGTGGCAATTAACACTTAATCACGTAATTAATGATTGGCTTGCACGAGATTATGAATGGAAGATGGAAAATATGTGGGTCGCCTCCTGCATAGTCACTTCTTGACTATTGATAGGTTGATTGAGTTAATTTAGTATTGTTTTAGAGTAATACTACATTTATCAATTATTCTACTTTTTTAGAATATTCGCTAACATGTCAAATAATGATTCATATAATTAATGTAAAAATTACAAATAGTTAATTTAATACATTAATTACATCAATCATTACTTGATACGTTAACGAGTATTTCAATAGAGTAGAATAAGAAAGAAAACGTAGCATTATTCATTGTTGTAGTTTTTTTAACACTTACTCTGAAGCTTGCTTTTAAAATAATCAACTACAAAAAATTAGCAATTATTAGATAAACTAATTTATTAAAAATGATTTATTAATTTTAATAATCAGCTAATTGTTACTTAATTATTATATTACATAAAAGTACATTAAAATGTAGAGAGAGAAAAAAAAAGTATAAGATAAAATGAGTGGTTAAATGTCATTATTTAAAAATTTAAATGATTAAAATGAAAATATATATATTTTGTACCTGCTTCCACGTTATTATTGAAAAATGATAATTTATAATTATCAAATGGTTTCCAAGGTCTAATAAATTAACATGCAATTAAGGTAATTTTGTGACGACCCCCGACCCGATCGGGGCCGGCGAGCCTCACTTCGGACATTTAAAACGTGATATTTTTTTTTGAACTTTTAAAACTTTACACAGAGAAAACCTTCTCTGGAATTGAAGACTGAAAGACAATTAAAATCGGATTACAAAAATAAATGACAGAAGAAAACAGGAAGACATGAACATTTAAAATTTGGACGAATGAGCTACTCTGGACGACAGAATTAGAAGGTAGAAATGGACGACAGAATTAGAAGGCAGAATGGTCGATAGAAACAGAACTAACTTAAGCAAGGTTTTCGGTTGACAAAACATAGCACTTGAAGAGTTATGACCCACAACAAAATCGGTCGAAGTGACCTCGGTAATGAAATCGGTCGAAGTGACCTCAGTGATGAAATCGGTCGAAGTGACCTCGGTTCGGACGAAGTGACCTTGGTGATGAAATCGGTCGAAGTGAATTGGACAACAGGTTTGGACGACAGAAATGAGGCGACAGGTTTGGACGACAAGTTTGGACGACAGATTTGGACGACAAGTTTGGATGACAGAATTGGGCGACAGGTTTGGACGACAAGTTTTGGACGACAGAATTAGTTAGCAGAATGAACAATAGAAATGGACGACTGAAAAAGTTGGAAGACTTGAAAACTCGAAAGACATATGTACTCCGCCGATCGATCGGTTACCCCAAGCGATCGATCGACTACCTCTCTGTTTGACGATTAACACTTAGCCTTAGTCGACAGACTAAGTCTCTGGAATTAATTTCTACACCATTCTGTCGAAAAATTCGATCGAATGGAACATATGGACTAAACACTCCCTCAACATCTGAAGTATCCCAACCAAAAGAAACCCAATTAAAACATAATTTTTAGACATGTTAGAAAACATGACAGAAGTTCAAAAATCTAACTGCATGGATAGCTCTAAAACCCAAGACAATTCATGCATAACCTAAAAGAAAAGACTCCAAGCACTTCCAGAATATTTCAAAATATATATTCAACTGTCAGAACAAAGGTTTTAAAACATCAACACAAAGTCTATACATCGTTTTAAAATCCTAAAAGTTGTACAGAACTTGACATACACCTCAAAAATACACCCCCACAGGTAAAGATTCGTCTGACTACCGCGACCAACCCCATGAGCTCGTCTCGCCAACTGCATCTACTCGTCGGCCTGAGGCACAAAGTTCTCATCTGGAGGATCCATATGTGACAGCCCAGAACCGAACCCGATCGGGGTCCGGGATCGAAGCCATCACTCCGGGACAGATAACAGAAAACAGGGACTATATTATTTTTTTTTGTACATTATATTTTTAAAATCTTGGCAGAGAGAGAGAGTTCTCTGCAGCTGAAAACAAAACAGGTTTCAACAATGGATAGCAGAAGAAAACCGAAATACAGGAAGGGTGACAGAAGGAAAGCAGGAAGACAGGGACATTAAAGAGAACTTAAACTGGGGAAGAAACATACTGTGGAAGGTTACAGTATATAACAGAAACCATGGACAATTCGGGAATAGATAACAGAAGAGAAGAAGTGGCGAAGAAAATAAATGAAATTGGGTGTGTGATGACGTCATCGAGGATGTAATGACGTCATCGGCAGATACAGATAGTAAACGTAATCGGCATAAGGTGATGACGTCAGCCGGAAGATGGATGATGTCACCGGAAGATGCAGGCAATAAACGGAATCGACAGAAGGTGATGACGTCAGCCGGAAGATGGATGACGTCAGCCGGTAGAAGTGTTTTAAAACAGGCGGAATTTGCACTACTCACCGGTGGATTAAGTAAGACAAAATAGATGACGTCATCGAAAGATGTGATGACGTCATCGGCAGTTATAGGCAGTAAATGTAATCGGCAGAAGAAAAAGCTATGGCAAAATCACTGTTTGGCGGTGGATGCGAATAAGACAAAATGTGAACAGTGACTATCGGTGGATGCACACTTAAAACAGCAGTGAACGTAATCGGAAGATGTAGTTTAAAAGGGGCCGAATTTGGGAACCTTTGACAGGAAGACATACAAACAGAGAGCATAAAAACAGAAGACACGAAAGTCTCAAACTCTCAAACCAGTTCAAAAACCATATTTTTTTTTTCGAACACACAAAAAACATGACAGAAACTTAAGAAAGATCACACTACATGGATAGCTCTAAAGCCAGAAACTATCCATGCACAGACTAACAGAAAATATTCCAAACAAATTCCAGAATACTTCAAAACATAATTCAACTGTCAAATACAGAAGTTTTAAACATCAATACAGGTTCCATACATCGTTTTACAAACCACAAAATAGTACAGAACTGGACCTACATTTCAAATGTTTTAAAACTTCAAAAGATGGTACACTATTGGACATAACTTCAGAAAACACATTCTCACAGGATTAACTCTTGTCTGACTGCAGCAGCCAAATCCCGTGAGCTCGATCCTCCAACTATATCAGCTCGTCATTTTGAGGCACAAAGTTCTCATCTGGAGTATCCGTATCTACAACAGGGAGTTCATCTATGAGCCTAGAGCACAGTAAGAACATACTAGAATGAAGTGTGCATATGCTATGCATGAATATTTTCAAATACATGAACATTACATTACATTACATTACGTTTCACTGGACACGAAGGTATAAGTGGGAAGAAGAGCTGGCGCAACAGGTGTACATGCCACAACAGGACATAACAGGAGTACATGACAGGATGTCAGTCCTCGTCCACACTTAACCATACATTTCATTACAGGTTTTATCTTACTTAACTTCAAACCGTGTGCAGAAAACATTTTCATGACTTTCAGGGAAAAACGTGTATGCATGAACATTCATAGACAGGCAACAGAATAATAAGCAGGATATAAAACAGAACACACTTAACCTAAAACATAACCTATGGTTTAACTACCCAACAGAAATCCTGACGACATAAAAACCTAGTACCTCCTTATTGTAGGGCCTTAAGGGCCAAACCTATAAGTATGAACTTACCTGTTGCTGCAGAGTTGATAATCCTGAACGTCTCGAAAATGCTCGAACCTGTACATGCACGATCAGAAAATAAACAAGCTGCAAATGCTAACAAATAAGTTAGAAGAATTTGTTCCATACTCAATCAAACCCTTAGAAAACAAATCGGTGTGTTTTCATCCAAAAACAGTGAGTTTTACCAAAGTATCACAATCCTTCACTCCAACCAAAACTCACTTTAAACTTGTCCAAACTTGTTAGCATTTAAAAGATGTTTACCCTAGTAGAAAAACAGAAAGGAGCCGAGGAGATCGAAGTAGCTTCGATGGCTGATTGTCGACTGGAAGAGAGAGTGCCGAGAAGAGAATGGAGAGAGAGCAGAGAAGTGAAATGAAGAGGGTTTCACGTAGGAGGAGGAACTTAACTTCCTCAACAAGCTGCCATGTGTCAGCTATCTATTGGCTATCTCCCACCAACCTTAATTTCTCTCCAATTTACCCTTCCATTGATTTCTAACCAAATAGTTTTGTTTTGGTTGAACATAATTTGGTTTTCTAATTAAGTTGTGACTTAAATTCTTCGATCCGTTTTCTCCAAAAATCTCCTCTTCTGTAAGGTATTATAAAACTTCAAATAAAATACGAATTTTATTAATGGCCAATGAATTCCATTTCAACAGTTTAAGGAATAATTACATGGCAAAAATGTCGGGTGTTACACCATACCTACAACAGGGAGTTCAACTATGAGCCTAGAGCTCAGTAAGAACATACAATGCAGTGATGCATATGTTATGCATGAACTTTTGAAATACATGTACATTACATAACTTTACGTTCAAGTGGACAGAGGGTATAAATGGGGCTTATAGAGAAACTGGCGCAACAAAGGTGCACTATCAGGCACATAACAGAGGTGCACTTTCAAGCACATTACAGGGATACATTACAAGAATACAGAACAGGATGTCAGTCTTCGTCTCACACTTAGCCGTACATTACATTACGAGTTTTATCTTTCTTAACTTCAAACCTCGTACACAAAACATTTACATGACTTTCAGGAAAACGTGTATGCATGAACTAGTGCTTAAACATAACATAAATATGCGACAGAATAACAAAGCAAGACATATAACATAAAATATTCAACTTAGAACGTAATTTACGACCTAGCTACCTGACCACAACTAAGACAAACAAAAACCTAGTATCTCCGTGCTGTAGAGCCTTAAGGGCCAAACCTACGTGTATGAACTTACTTGATGTCCGTAGAGTTGAAAGCTTCGCACGTACGTCCTTGGCGAGTTCACAAACTTATAATGTGTATAATCGGATATTAATCTTAAAATTCAACAAAACTAACAAATAACTAACCTAAACTCTTTAACCATCGTAGAAGGTTACCTGTAACAGAGAAAATGGAAGAAAACATGAGGAGAAGAAGTTTGACAAATGGTCACACGTCGACTGGAAGAGAGAAAACAGATAGGAGATTCACGTAGGAGTGAAGAGAAGAGAGGAAGAGAGGAAGAGAAAAGACATGGCTTCTTCAACAAGTCTGCCAAGTGTCAATCCCTCATTAGCTCCCTCCCAACCACCTTAATTGCTTTCCCATAATGCCCTTCCATTGATTTCTAACTAAATTGTTATTTAGTTCCTCGATTCGGTTTTTCCCCGAAACCCGTTTTTTTTTCATAAAGCATCACAACAACTCCAGTAAAATATGCATTTTATTAATGACAGATTAATCCTGTTTAATAATTCATGAAATATTTACATGATAAAAATACCGGGTGTTACAAATTTTGGTAAAAATAATTACTTTTGGTTTCCTTTTTGATAGCAAACGAATAAAACAAGGCATAATCAAATGTCTGAAAATCAGGTAATTTCATTATTTTCTCTTTATTAATATATGTCTTGTCTTCACGTGATCCCGCGTGATTATTGTTGTTTATAGAAAGTGTAAAGTTTAAATGAAAAACTATAAAAATCATTATTTTTAGATTAATTATTTTCCAAATAATTTTTTGCATTATTTCCGATTAAATTATTTACAATTTCTACTTTTTCACGACTGATAATTTTAAAAGTATGGTTAACCGTGAGTGTTAGAAAAGCTACAACAATACTAAATTAGCGTGAAGATCCTATCAATAAATTATTATTTTATTTTAAACTTAGTTAAAAAGTTATTTTTTTCTTCATTGAAAATAAAGAATTATGTTTTTTGAAAATTAAACTAAAAGCAGTAAAGAAGATGAATAACTCTTAAGACATTTTTGTATTGTAAATTTCCTTAAATGATTAACAAAAGTATTTGTAAATTGAAGCAACAAAACCAAATAATAACATAATGTTTCAAACACTTGGACATAATTGCTCAGTTGTTTTATTTATTATATTTGAACTTATATTCTTTTTTTTTTATTTAAATACAATTTAAGTGGATTTAGTTTCTAATTTCTTTCATTTATAAACAAAATCACTTGGATATATAACGACCCAAACTTTACATTGAGTTTAATTTTTTTTAACTCGAAAACTCATCTGACTATTTTGTTTAATGAAAATAAAAATATTGATTAATAGAAATTATGAACATAAATTTAAATACATATATTTATACACACAATAAAGTTAAAAAGGAAGTATTTTATTTTTTATATTAATGCGATGTTATAGCTTCAGAAACCTAATCTATTCATTATATTAAAAAGGGTAATTACCCGTTTGAATTTAATTAATTATTCAAGAAGTTATAAAATAAAAATTAGTGTAAAGTTAAAAGTTCAATAAAGCATTGCTTTGTTAATTTTTTGGTCGGAATTGCTAGATACAATTTAACTTGTCTTCTCACTTGAATTTGGTAGAATCCAATACCGTCGGAGGCTATAAGATCTCCGTGAGAAAGCATGCCTACGTGTCAAGTGATCATTGGTCAAATGGGCCCTAGAAAGTGCTAACCCTAAAAAATCCAATTCGTATGTTGAAGCAAATGGTAACATTTCTGATATAAAGTTGGAGATTACATGAGTTAAGAACTACACAAGGAAGGCCAACTGTAACAACTCTATTGTAGCAAAAGATATCTCATTTTTATGATAGTGAGCCAATTACCATATTCCGAAGGCAGAAAAATAAACGAGTATCAAAGCGTTACAAGATCTACGACAAGAGAAGTAATGTAACGTTTAGTTTCTCCAGCTATGATCGTGTATCCATCTATTTCCTTGTAGTTGACATGGCTAGCCCTAGCGAGATTAACTATGACTGACAGCACGGTTATCGAGAACATAGCAGGTTTCAAACAACACTCATTTATATCCTTTCACGCATCATCTACTCGTTTCTCTAGGACAGCACGTGCCTCCTCCTCCAAAACTCCAGACTGTTTGATATAGCATTTCATAACAGATGTTGTGTGGCCTCGATCTTGCTCAAACCAGGAAAAAACAGGAGACTTTTAGTTGAAATTCTCTCATTTTCAATAATATTTTTCTTAGAATAATTGTTTTCGTATCGATATTTTTATTCATACCTTGTGGGAGACGACTTCGTTCATGAGCCTTCTGATGATTTCAGCCCCACGAAGAATCTTGGGCTTTGTAAATATCCAATCAAAAGCCTTGTTTGGAATGACATCTCCCATGCTAAGAAAGGCAGTGACTGAAAAAAAACGATAGCAAGTGGAAGGCAAAGCAAACTCATAATACCCATCAATGGTGGGTATATTGTGATGACCCGAATCTGTAAGTCCCGAATCTGTACTGGTACGATGGCTGCACGAACCGGAACCCGGATGGCGGTACGTCCGCGCGGGCGAGCCGGAAGGTGACAGGTCGTAAAGAGGGGGTCGTCACAATCCCACAGCGCTTGGGGAAGTATGTGGAAATGAAACATATGTAAGAGATCCCTCCCAAGATAGCAAGACGCGTTTTGGAGCTCAATTGACGACGGATCCCATAAGAACTCCGAAGTTAAGAGGGCTTCGGCGAGAGTAATTCCAGGTTGGGTGACCTTCCGGGAAGTGCTCTCGCCAAACAAAGCCGTGAGGGGAGGATATTGGGCTGCGGCCCGATCCCCGGAGCGGACAATATCTTGCTGGGAACGGGGTCGTTACATATATGGCCTGCGTGGAACAAATTTGCTCCACCAAAGTAGGCATTTGCTTGTCCTTTCATATGTTGTTTTATCATTTATAGAGAAAAGTTCAAATCAAAATAGGTTAAATCCAATGATTTTTAGGGTTGATGCAAGAATTCGTACCCCATCTTTTGCACGGAGCATTCAGAATGATTCACTCTCGATACCGTTCTCTCTTTCGAAATCGGCATAAAGACACAACACTTTTTGGTAGTAAAATTTAAGGAAGTTAGGGAGTTGATCTTGAGCACCAATATCCCACCTGAAAACTAGATTATTGATGTCTAAAATAGTTTTCTCATTGATTAAAAATATAGTTGTTGGGGTTTTCTTCATGTATCGAACCTATCAATTGCGTCAGTCAGGAGTCAGATTTTGTAACGACCCTATTTCCCAGCAAGATATTGTCCGCTCTGGGAATTGGGTTGTGGCTCAATATCCTCCTCTCACGGTTTTGTTTGGCGAGAATTTCTCAGAAGGTCACCCAACCTGGAATTGCTCTCGCCGAAGCACTTTTAACTTCGGAGTTCTTATGGGATCCGTTGTCAATTGTGCTCCAAAACGCGTCTTACTATGTTGGGAGGGTCTCTTTACATATGTTTCATTTTCACATACTTCCCCAAGCGATGTGGGATAGTGATGACCCCCTTTTTACGACCTGTCACCTTCCGGTTCGCCCGCGCGGACGTACCGCCATCCGGGTTCCCGTTCGTGCAGCCATCGTACACATACTTGCACATTCGGGTCATCACAATCACCCACCCTCGGGGGCCCAACGTCCTCATTGGCCACATTTCCGGTTGGGTACAGGCTCTGATACCATTTGTAATGACCCCATTTCCCAGCAAGATATTGTCCGCTCTGGGGATTGGGCCGTGGCCCAATATCCTCCCCTCATGGCTTTGTTTGGCGAGAACTTCCCAAAAGGTCACCTAACCTGGAATTGCTCTCGCGGAAGCACTTTTAACTTCAGAGTTCTTATGGGATCCGTTGTCAATTGTGCTCCAAAACGCATCTTACTATGTTGGGAGGGTCTCTTTACATATGTTTCATTTCCACATACTTCCCCAAGCGATGTGGGATTGTGACGACCCCCTTTTTACGACCTGTCACCTTCCGGTTCGCCCACGCAGACGTACCGTCATCCGGGTTCCGGTTCGTGCAGCCATCGTACACATACTTGCACATTCGGGTCATCACAGATTTCTTCAGGTGTGCCGTGAACGTCATATATATCATCGAGAACCGAGGCCGTTTGAATTACTTTGGCCATGAACCTTCTAAAAACTGAGTATTGAGGTTCGGGGCTTATAATCAAGGCCCAAAAGTAACATTCAGCAATCTTATCTCTTGCAAAGGGTAACACGCTTGGAAAGTCTAAATCCTTCCACCACTTAAATTTTCCAAATTATGTAGATTTATCCTTGTTCTTTTTTCAATTATTACTTTATATAATAATAACACAAACATTAATTCGAAGTTTCAAGAAAAGAATTGTTGGTTATTTTACCTAGAGATTTCTTTAAGATCCTGTTGGTGTAGTTTTTGAAATATGTTCTAATCGAGTTTTGCGAAGGTAAGAAGAACATCACTATGAGAAGGATCTTCCTTATAAATCGACATGAAGTGTCTCGCTTTAAGCCTCGACATGCCTCGTTGAAGAGGATGCTTTAGAGCATATTTAACTTCTTCGGAAAGAAGGTAGCTTAACTTACCTACAATGGCTTTCATTTTTTTTGTGACAAAGTTAAGTGCTTTATCGAGTATATCTTCTCCATGAACATTGAAATATGCTGCTTCATACAAACTCAATAGTCCTCTCACATCCTCGCATAGGCTTTCCTTGAATTTTTCGTCACTGTCTGTGTATTTCTTGAATATATTTGCTCAAATTGATTGAAAGCAATAATAAAATCATGATCGAGATACCGATTTCCAACGAAGTTGAAAAACATACCGGTAAGAAAAGAAATTTCAATGAGATTTTATCTGGATAAAAAATATAGTTCTTGAAAGACAATTAGAGAAGAAATAATTGAATATGCTTTGAATAATGGTTATGAGATCAAATTCATTAAAAGTGAATCCCGGCGACTAACGGCAGTGTGTGAAGACGGATGTGACTAGCGACTGCATGGTTCAAAGATGCAAAATGAGCTTACATTTCAAATAAAGAGTTTCAACGATTCTCACAATTGTTCAAGGAAAATTGAGAATTTACATACTACTGCAAAATGAGTAGCAAATCATTATTTGAATAGGTTCAAAAGTCAACCCATGTGGGACATTTCGTCCATTATCGTGACAGTGAGGAATGATTTAAATGTCAACATTACAACAAGTCTTACCAGAAGAGCAAGAAGCGAAACTCGAAAACTTAAGGAAGGGAATGGCGACAAACAATACAAGCTATTGCGGTCGTACAACAAAGAAATACTTAGATCAAATCTGGGTAGCACATTGCGCCTACAGACTTACTTAGTGGGCTCTGCTGATAATGAGACATGTATATTCGAAAGAATGTACATATGTATGGCTGCCTACAAGGTAGGTTTGCTGCGGTGTGACAAACCTATTATTTGTTTGGATGGTTGTCATCTAAATGGCTCGTGTCCCGGCCAATTACTAACAGCCGTCAATATTGATGGAAACGATGGAATATATCTTATTGTTGTTTCCAACGTGGAATCAGAGTGTATGGACTCATGGTCGTGGTTTTTGCAATTATTGAAGGAAGACATACAGATTGAAGCGGGATACATATGGACATTTGTCTTCAATCGACAAAAGTATAATGCATCTCCAATTGTTCTTTCAAATATTGAGCCTTATTGTAGTTATATTATTTTATGATGACTTTGTTGTCCTTTCAAATACAAGGGGTTGTTGCCTGCTGTGTAGCAGAAATTATCGTTTGTCGACCACCACTACTACTTCCGGCACATGTATGCAAATTTCAAAAACCATTTTTGGGGCAGAGTATACAGAGATACAATGTGAAATGCGGCTAGGGCAACCACAACTTTCATTTGAAAGAGAAATAAGGAACTTACATCAGATTAACCCGGATGCTCACGCATATCTTGGAAGCACAGACCCTAGATATTGATCTAGTCATGCATTTTCTTCAATCATAAGTGTGAATTGGGATTAAATAATTTATACGAGTCATTCAATGCAATTCTACTACCTGTTAGGGACAAACCGATTCTGACCATATTCGAGAAGATCTGAAAATGTCTGATGACTAAGATTGTACAAAAATATGAGAAGTTGGCCTCGTCAACAGACATGTTGTGTCCTCAGATAAGAAAAAAACTTGTGAAGTTAGAACGTGCAGCTCGAAATTGGAGTGATATGTTTGGGGGAGCTACACGATTTGAGGTCAGCAACGACAATGAACAATATGTTGTCAAATGAATACATGTGTGTTCAACTGTTACAGGTGAAAGCTTACTGGAATCTCGTTTGTCCATTTCATTCCCTGCATCCATTTCATGAGACTAACAGCGGAAAATTACGTTCATCAATACTATCACTGGGGAATTTATCTGCAGATGTACTCAAACTTCATTCATCCCATTAGCGGACAACATATGTGGCCACCCGTACAAAATATGAATCAAATCCTTCTACCTAAAAGAAAACGCCAACCTGGTAGGCCGAAGACGAAAAGAGTGCGAGAGGTTGATGAGCCTTCAAGTTTGACAATTACTAGGAAGAACTCAACGATGTCGTATGCTAGATGTCGGCGTCAGGGGTATAATAGTCGCACTTGTTCTGACAAGGGATCCACTTTAGGCGTTGTGTCCGCTTCTGCTTCGCAAGACACAATTATTGGTTTCCACACATTTGACAGGACGCAGATACATTTCAACATGTTTCGCTCATAAACGCACTATCATTGTTCTATAATATAGTTTTCATTATGTGCAGTAATCTTTTACACACGGCTATGGACGAAAGAAATGTTTGACTATTCGGGCTGTAATTTATGTATTTATTAAAATATGTAATGTATGTATTTATAGTAATGTGTAATTTATGGATTTATTATAATCTGTAATGTATGTACTTATGTATGTATTATAATGTGAAATTTAGTGAGATAAAGTTGAAAAACTGAGCAGAGTTTTCTTTGTTTTATGACTCCCCTATAGCTAGTTTCAAATTACTCATGCATATTCAAATCACAATTTTGTAACTAATAGTTAGTTCTAGCTAAACCAAAATACAAGCATAAAATAAAGTACAAATATACATCACATAGCATAAACTAATTGCAAAGTATAAAGTAAATTACAAACATAAAGTCAAGTATATAAAATGAAGTACAGTAAAGTACATAAAATGAAGTACAAAACATAAACTAAAATATGGTGGGAGATCGGCGTCATCCTCTGCTATCCAATCTATGAGGGTTTGCCTTAAATCTCTCTGTGGTACTCCATCAGCTGTCTCTGGTACTGCATCAGCTCTCTCTGTATTATTGTGAGCTCCTCGACTCTGCCTATGAGGAACTCCGTTCTCTGCTCCATCCTGTCCCACCAACTAGCCGTTTGAGGGGACAATGGCCGAGCAGGGACGTTGTCCATAGGAACATCTGCAAAGATCGAGGCCCGCTGATCTCCCTGAGTCTGATCTCCCTTGAATATCCAAATCTCGTCGACTTCAACTAGGCCCATCGGAATTAAATGAAGCCTATAAAATTTATCGACGGGTCTCTGTGCGCTCAGCTGATCTCCAGTTGGTAGCTGAATCCGAGCTCACTCAATGATCTTCTGTATCAACGTTCCGTAGGATAGATTCTTGTTGCATGTCCGATCGATCTCATGCATGTGACCTAAAATCACGAAGCCAGCGTCGAACATATTCCCGTTGTATAGTTTCTCCATCACATAGAGATCCATACAGCTCACAAGATCTCTATGTCCGTCCCGCGGTAGGATGGTGTGTGTTATTAAATTGTGAATAACCCGAGCTCTGGTGTTCAGATCCTTTGATTTTGGCTTCACGAACCCGACGATGTCGAAATTGCGATGAATTCTCCTAAGGAACTCTAGTCCCTCGCCTGATCTGAAAAAATCATAGTCTCGGGAAACGTGGTAGTATTTCTCTACATCACACCCTTCACCGCCAAACCCAAGCACTTTATTAACTGTCTATGGAGGTATGATAAGTTTCGTACCAAGGATGTACGTCTTCAGTCATCATGTCTTCCTGGTAGCGGTCAAGTTCGCATAAAACAAGCGAACAATACGCTCGCTGCTATCGCCCCTCAACCTGTACACCCTGTGTAGGGCGATTCTTTTGAACAGCTCTTTGATCTCCAACGACTCTCAACCTTTGAAGTTGACAGTCTTCGAATGAATAATCGACTGGTTTGACATATCCCGCTCAAACAGCTTTTCACACGCCTGATTTCTAAATTCCATCGACACATACCTAGTTGGCAGTCGTCGCTCTTAAGCCGATGCCCAATTTATCGGACCCCCTTGTGACAGACCTCCGTGTGACGGGGCAGCCTTTCGTTTAATGACCAATTTGGGAGCCATTTGAGGAAATTTTTAAAATTTAGGTTGAATTGGGGATTCGGGGATTTTGAGGTTTTAGAGCTCGAATTTGTGAGATTTGTTTGTTGATATTTGACGAAAACGGTTAGGATTGGAGAAATCAACACGAAAATGGTTGGATTTTGGGTTGGGATCGAAAAAGGGTCAAGAGAAAAGTGGAGTTTTTGACAGCGGTGGGTGAGAATGGGCGGTTGGTTCCTTATATAGAGTCGGAGATCAGCCCTCGAATCGGGGTGGTGACCTCACATTCTCTGCCTTAATTTTGAGAATAAGGGATCACCACCCTCGGATCAACCCCCTGATCTAAAAATGAGGCATGAGACTGGGGGTCACCGCCTTAGATCGGTTCCCCGATCTCAAACATCGAGTTTGAATACGGGGGGCCGATCCTGGAGCAGTAACCCCCCAATCTCATGCCTCATTTTTAGAACAGGGGCTGATCCGGGGTGATGACTCCCCCGTTCTAAAATCACGTGCGGTGCATAGACCCCCCACCTCGACCCCTCGGTCAAATCTGTCCAGTGCCACGTAAGCACTGGACAAATTGGGGGCCGATCTGAAATGATCGGCCCCCCGATCTCGGCTTAAAATTGAGATAGGGGGTGGTGACCTCTGTCAGGTTTGATTTGTACATTTTAAATAGTTTAAGATTTTAGTTGTTAAAATTTTTAGTTTAAGAGTTAATTCAAATTAGACTCGTACTTTAGAGTTTAATTTGGTTTTAATAAAAAAAATAAAAACAATTGAGCCGAGCAGAGCACGGTTTGTTGACCCTGACCTAAACTAGTTATCCAAAACACAGTTATTATTATTGGCTGGGCTGGGTTGGTTCTTGGTTGTCGGCTGAGATCCATAAACTTTTGATTCGGTTTTGTTGATTTTGCTTCCCCCCATTATCGAACTGAATTCACCAGTTCCCCAAGCCCATGACCTCTCTTTCCCATCCTCCAACTCATTCTTAAACCAGAGGTTTTCACACTCTTTTCTCTCGTCTCGACGGGTTTGTTTACTTCTGCGCTATCCTTCTGGCCATTTCTTATCATTTTACTCATACAATGTAAGCATTTTTTGTCCAATTTATTTTGTGTTCTTGTTTGTTTCACTGATATTAAAATGGATATGCAGAAATATGATTTACTTTTCTCTGCTTGGTGAAGAACTGCATGAAATACAATCCACATTGAGTTTTAATGGTTCTTCGTAAGGAGCTATAATTTCTCCCATTCAACATTTGCTTCGTAAATCTGGGTGCGTCGATTTCTGACCACTTGGGTGCCCTCCTACTGTATACCCAATATGATTATTACAGTCTGCTGGAAATGCTTAATTTCCCTCTTATATGTGAAGTAATTGTTTGTGATTGAATTTCCCATTCCAAAATATTGGATCAAGAGACTCAACCGGACAATGATGAGTCTTTGTTTATGAAATTGTGATTTGTAAGATATGCTATCCATCGAGTGTCCTGTTATTTCCTTTGGTGTTGTAAATGCAATCGAAGAATACCATTTGTCATTGTGAAATTGTACAAAACCGTGATGGAAGGAATAGTGCATACTAGTTTCGTATGGATTTCTTAATTATTGTTCGAGTATTATAAAAATGAATATCTTTGTGGCTTTTTAACCTTCAAAGTTTGTGAGGTAGAGCAATGAAAATAAACTGAATATTCATGCTCCGCGTGTTTTATATGCAAGTAAACCCTACAAAGCAGCCATGTAAGGAAGGATGTGTAATCCTTGCTTTGCTGTTGTTCCATTTTCTTTCTTTAGGACATATCAGACAATGTAATATCAGTATAATGATGGGCAAAAATGTTTCAAAATATGAATTTTATACTTTGGTGGGACGAGAAATTTGGTTTCTCATGCTTTTTCTCCTTTTGTGGCTTTGGTTTTTTTGGAAATTTATTTTTTGACTTGTAATTTCTTCGCAGTTGCATAACTAAAACCATGAGAGTGGAAATAATGTAATCTAATCAGCTCATTATAGTTTGTTTATTTTGTTATTTTTTATCAAGTAGCACAACCTAAACATTATATAAGAGACTTGTAACGTATTATATCCATAAACTCCACTAATGGTTTTTCAATATGCAAGAATGACTGTCAAATTAATGAATTTTCACTGTAGTTGAAGTTTAGATTGTGTGCGAAAGAACTGATTTTTATGATTGTAGATTGAGGTGCCTATTAACACCACGAAAGCCATATTTTATTAGAAGGAAAACAGAACATAGAAAGCCAGTACCTCATCAGAGCGGTAGAGATTGCCGATAGTGCAAAAAATAAGAAGAAACTCAAAGGCAACGAGAAAAATGAGGTATTTACAGCAAAAGTCATTATATCTGTCTCCATTGTTGGACTTGCTGAAGTTTTCAATTGAAAGGCTATTTCTAGAATGCAATATTTTGACCCATTATTTGTAAATAAAATAGATAAAGTGAGCTTGAAGTGAAGTGTGTTGTGGAAGAGAATAAAGAGAAAAAGAACGTGATGGAATATATTAATAAAACTTCAACAGAGCCTTTATATAGGCTTACAAACTGAAACAAATAAAACAAACAAACTACCCACTATCTCCACTACTGCATTACGTGACCAACTAACACCATTATCTCCACTACATAGAGATGTGATTCCACTACGTAGAGATGTGATTGACTTATTCAACACCATGTACTCAATTTGAATCAATCTTTAACACTCCCTCTTGATTCAAAATTAGTAACTCCAAGACGTGATCTGAAGTAGATGAATTTGTCTCTTGGAAGTGATTTTGTCAAAATATCTGCCACCTGCTTATGAGTGCTGCAATGTTCCAATATAATGTCACCATTTGCAACCAAGTCTCGAATGAAATGCATGCGAATATCGATGTGCTTTGTCCTCGCATGGAAAGCTGGATTTTTGGTCATTGCTATCGCTGACTTGTTATCACAAAAAATGTTGGTTGCACCATTTTGCTTTTGATGAAGATCTGCGAGAATTCGTCTAATCCAAATTGCTTGACAAGCTGCTGAAGTTGCTGCGGCGTACTCTGCTTCCGAAGAAGATAGTGCTGTTGTATCTTGCTTCTTTGAACTCCATGTGATTGCTCCAGACCCAAGGCTGAAAACATTTGCAGATGTGCTCTTCCGATCATCTATTGAACCAGCCCAATCGCTGTCAGTAAACCCCGAGAGAATAAAGTTGGAAACTTGACAATACCAAATCCCATAATCCTTCGTTCCAGCAATGTACCGCAAGATTCTTTTTGCTGATCCAAAATGATGCTTTGTTGGATTTTGCATGAACCTGGAAACTACACCAACAGAAAAAGCAATATCTGGTCTGGTATATGTTAAGTAAATCAAACCTCCAACCAAGCTTCTGAAATTTTTTGCATTTGCCTTCTCTGTGCCATCTTCAAGTTGTAGCTTCTCATTTATATTCATGGGTGTAGTGTCTGGTTTGCATTTGAACAGATTGAATTTTTTGAGTAAATCCGTTGCATATTTCCTTTGCGAGACAAAAATCCCATCAATTGTTTGCTTCACTTCAAGACCAAGGAAATAATGCAACAAACCCATGTCTGACATCTCAAATCTCTTCATCATATTAGACTTAAAATCAGCCAAAAGAGAGTCAGAGGAGCTCATGTAAATAATATCATCAACGTAGAGACACACAATAATTAAGTCAACGTTACCTTCCATCTTTACATAAAGAGTGGGCTCATTTTCACTTCTGGAAAATCCATTTTGCTGGAAGTAGCCATTAATTTTGCTGTACCACGCTCGTGGTGCTTGCTTTAGCCCATAAAGTGCCTTTTTTAATTTATACACTTTCGCCTCTTTGCCTTTGACAATGAATCCTTCCGGTTGAGAGACGTAAACCTCTTCTTGCAAATCACCGTTTAAAAAAGCAGATTTGACATCGAATTGGTAAACTGGCCATTGTAGTTGTGCAGCCAAAGCTAAAATGGTTCTCACAGTTTCCATTCGAGCGACTGGAGAAAACGTTTCATCGTAATCAATACCTTGTTGTTGCGAATAGCCTTTGACTACGAGCCGCGCCTTGTGTTTTTGAATGGTGCCATCAGCTTGATATTTTGTTTTGAAAATCCATTTGAGTCCGATTTCATTCTTTCCTTCAGGTAGATCGGTTAGCTCCCAAGTTTCATTTTTCTTGATCGCCATTAATTCTTCTTCCATTGCATTCTGCCATTCCTTTTTTGTTGCTGCTTCTTCAAACGTTGTAGGATCTGAAACATATAAAGCAAATTGACAAGATTCATAAATCTCTCTCAAAGATCTAAACTTCTTAGGAGGTGATTCATCAGAAGATTCTTGTAAAGACGATGAGCTGCTGCTTCTTGAGGTTGACGATGAGGAAATCTGTGATCCGAAAGGAGCGAGTGCATTCTCTTGAACTGGAGGAGCAGCTTCATAAGTTGGAGTCTCACTTTCTGTAGGGATCTGCACTTGAGCTTCTTCATTTTTTTCATTCTCGTTCCAACTTGCTCCTTCATCAAATACTACATCTCTTCTGATAATGACTTTGCCACTAAGAGGATTATATAGCTTATATGCTTTTGATTGAGATGAATAACCAACAAAAATGCACTTTTCAGATTTATCCTCAAGCTTTTGACGAACTTGAGAATTTTTCAAAGCATAAGCAATACAACCAAAAATTCTCAAGTGACTTACTGATGGTCTTCTACCTCGCCAAGCCTCGTACGGTGTTTGATTCAAGACAGCCCTTGTAGGAGAAATATTCAGTAAGTAAACAGATGTTGCAACTGCTTCAGCCCAAAACTGATTTGGAAGTCCTCTAGCCTTCAGCAAGCTTCTAGCCATCTCCATGACCGTTCGATTCTTCCGTTCGGCTACACCATTTTGCTCCGGTGTGTATGGTGTTGTCAACTCCCTGAAAATTCCATGCTCTTCACAAAAAGAATTAAATTCTTTAGATAAAAACTCACCACCTCTATCTGTGCGAAGAGTCTTTATAGAAATTCCTTTTGCTTCTCTACCAGAGCCTTAAATTTTCTGAAACTTTCAAAAGCCTCTGACTTTTCTGTTAAAAAATACATCCAACTCATACGGCTATGATCATCAGTAAATAGCAAAAAATACTTACTCCCACCAAGTGATATAGTGCTCATAGGTCCACATAAATCGGCATGAATTAACTCGAGACATTCAGACGCTCTCCATGACTGCCCACTTGGGAAAGGCTTTCGTGTCTGCTTTCCATAAATACACACTTCACATAAGTCAAGAGAACTAATTTGAGGTATCCCATAGACCATACCTTTTTTACTTAAAAGCTGCAAACCTTTGACATTAAGATGTCCATATCTCAAATGCCACTTCTCGGATTCGTTCATCTCCCTCGCAATAAGAGCTTGATTTTCCACTTTTGAGATTCTAAGTGGAAACATCTTGTTTTGAGTCATCTGCACATTGACTATGGTTTCTCCAGACTTCTTTTCTTTAATTTTACATGCTCCATCATCAAATAGAATTTCATAACCACTAACCATCAACTGCCCAACACTCAACAAACTATGAGCCAAATTAGGAACAAAAAATACATTGTACAGCAATTTTACTTTACCATGGCTAGTCATTGTTGCAACAATGCCTTTCCCCTCAACTTGAATTTGCTTGTCATCTCCAAGCCTAACCTGTACTTTGTGTGACTCATCAAGCTCTTTAAATAATGATCTATTGCCAGTCATGTGATTTGAACAACCACTATCCAAAAACCAAACATCATTTTGAATGTCATTGGATTGGGAGTGAGCGAGAAACAACTTACATTCTTCCTTTGTTTCTTCCACATATTGTGCTTGTGATCCTTGTCGACAATTCGCCTTCATATGCCCAAATTTCCCACAATTGTAACATTGAATAGAGCTTCTATTCCAACTTTGTTGTCCAGCAACTTGCCTATCTTGTTGTTGTCCAGCAAATTGTCTCTCTTGTCCATCAAAACGACCTCTTCCTCGTCCTCTTCCTCGTCCTCGTCCTCGTCCTCTACCATGAAAGCCTCCTCTACCTTTGCTTGTAGAGTCTTCCTGCTTCTCTGTCTCACCCTTTGCTTGAGACACTTGAAAAGCCTTTTCTTCATTTTTCTCAATTGTCCTGCTACGCCTTGCCTCATGAGCTTGCAACGAACCCATTAGTTCATCAAATGAAAGAATAGAAAGATCCTTACTTTCCTCAATTGCAGTGACAATAGATTCATATTTGATAGTTAGACTTCGTAGGACTTTAGAAACAATGATAGCATCAGTGATTTTTTCTCCGTAAGTTCTCATTTGACTAACAATAGAAATTACTCTAGACAAAAAATCTTGCAATGTTTCGTTACCCTTCATAAGCAACGCCTCAAATTCTTTTCTGAGAGTCTGAAGTTTCACTTCTATCACCTTTGATGAGCCTAGAAATTCTTTCTGCAAAGTCTCCCAGGCCTCCTTGGAAGTGGTTGCCATTGCAATTCTGGAGAAGATTGTGTCATGGACTGCCTGTTGGAGGAAGAACAACGCCTTTGAATCTTTCTTTCTGTTTTCCCTCAATCGAGCTTCATCTGTCTCATTGTTGTCGTAGCCACTCTCTACCAAATCCCACAGATCTTGAGATCTGTACAAAGTCTTCATTTTGATACTCCAGAACTCATAGCACTCTCCTTTGAAAATGGGAAGAAGGGGTTGAGAAACACTCATCGAACTACCATTGGCTGCCATCTCACCAGGACTTGCAACGCTCTGATACCACTTTTGTTGTGGAAGAGAATAAAGAGAAAAAGAACGTGATGGAATATATTAATAAAACTTCAACAGAGCCTTTATATAGGCTTACAAACTGAAACAAATAAAACAAACAAACTACCCACTATCTCCACTACTGCATTACGTGACCAACTAACACCATTATCTCCACTACATAGAGATGTGATTCCACTACGTAGAGATGTGATTGACTTATTCAACACCATGTACTCAATTTGAATCAATCTTTAACAAAGTGGGCCCACTTCGAACAACCACTATCCAAAAACCAAACATCATTTTGAATGTCATTGGATTGGGAGTGAGCGAGAAACAACTTACATTCTTCCTTTGTTTCTTCCACATATTGTGCTTGTGATCCTTGTCGACAATTCGCCTTCATATGCCCAAATTTCCCACAATTGTAACATTGAATAGAGCTTCTATTCCAACTTTGTTGTCCAGCAACTTGCCTATCTTGTTGTTGTCCAGCAAATTGTCTCTCTTGTCCATCAAAACGACCTCTTCCTCGTCCTCTTCCTCGTCCTCGTCCTCGTCCTCTACCATGAAAGCCTCCTCTACCTTTGCTTGTAGAGTCTTCCTGCTTCTCTGTCTCACCCTTTGCTTGAGACACTTGAAAAGCCTTTTCTTCATTTTTCTCAATTGTCCTGCTACGCCTTGCCTCATGAGCTTGCAACGAACCCATTAGTTCATCAAATGAAAGAATAGAAAGATCCTTACTTTCCTCAATTGCAGTGACAATAGATTCATATTTGATAGTTAGACTTCGTAGGACTTTAGAAACAATGATAGCATCAGTGATTTTTTCTCCGTAAGTTCTCATTTGACTAACAATAGAAATTACTCTAGACAAAAAATCTTGCAATGTTTCGTTACCCTTCATAAGCAACGCCTCAAATTCTTTTCTGAGAGTCTGAAGTTTCACTTCTATCACCTTTGATGAGCCTAGAAATTCTTTCTGCAAAGTCTCCCAGGCCTCCTTGGAAGTGGTTGCCATTGCAATTCTGGAGAAGATTGTGTCATGGACTGCCTGTTGGAGGAAGAACAACGCCTTTGAATCTTTCTTTCTGTTTTCCCTCAATCGAGCTTCATCTGTCTCATTGTTGTCGTAGCCACTCTCTACCAAATCCCACAGATCTTGAGATCTGTACAAAGTCTTCATTTTGATACTCCAGAACTCATAGCACTCTCCTTTGAAAATGGGAAGAAGGGGTTGAGAAACACTCATCGAACTACCATTGGCTGCCATATCACCAGGACTTGCAACTCTCTGATACCACTTTTGTTGTGGAAGAGAATAAAGAGAAAAAGAACGTGATGGAATATATTAATAAAACTTCAACAGAGCCTTTATATAGGCTTACAAACTGAAACAAATAAAACAAACAAACTACCCACTATCTCCACTACTGCATTACGTGACCAACTAACACCATTATCTCCACTACATAGAGATGTGATTCCACTACGTAGAGATGTGATTGACTTATTCAACACCATGTACTCAATTTGAATCAATCTTTAACAAAGTGGGCCCACTTCCATGGCTATGGTTCTGATCTTACACTCTCAACGTGGCTTTCTGATTTAGATCGGCCATCCCTACTAGTTTATTGTTAATACCCACGTATGTAAAAATTAGGATGCTTAGCTTCCGCACCAGATCATGTCTCCTTGTTAGGATGAGTCATCATACCATAATGAAAAGGTAGATTACAGAAGTATGTTCTTCCCATTATAAGTATTTTATAATATTTATGACAGCAAGCTTTTATTAAACCAGGAGCCACTGGGTTTCTGGAGGAGAGAGAGAGAAGAAAATGGAGGATTTTTCTGCAAATATAGAGGGGAAAGGGAAGAGAGAGAGAGGAGTTGGAACCACATACTGCGTGACTGGAGCCAGTGGGTTTATTGGGTCATGGTTGGTGAAAACTCTTCTTCAAGATGGCTACACGGTTCGTGCCACAGCTCGTGATCCTGGTTTGTACAGCTTAATTTCTTTTCTTTTTCTGAGATCTGTTGCTTTTTTAGGAATTTAGAAATTTTGAAAAATTATTTGGATTAATTAGATTAAGCTACTGCTGCAGCAAAGTGTTTGCATCTATCATCACAGTGGGGTGGAACCCAGCGTTTAAGATTATTCAAAGCGGATTTGAATGAAGAAGGAAGCTTTGAAGAAGCTGTTAATGGCTGTAATGGCGTCTTCCACGTTGCAGCTTCCATGGAGTTCAGTGTGAATCACATTGAAGATAATCAAAATATTGGTAAGCTGAAGTTTTTTTTTTATAATTATTTATATATTTTTTGTAGTTTTAAAACATTTTTAAGCTTAACACAATGGTTCATGTTGTCACTTTCATTAACGTCTGAAAATAATTTATAAAGCTATTTTCCAAAATTGTAGAGAATTATGTTCGATCACAGATCATTGACCCTCAAATCAAAGGTATTCAAAACCTTCTGAAGTCATGCTTGAAATCTAAATCCATCAAAAGGGTCGTCTTCACATCCTCAATTAGCACTGTCACTGCAAGAGACAACAATGGCGGATGGAGGCCGTCCGTCGACGAGTTTTCTCGAACCCCTGTCGATCTTGTTTGGCAAGCAAAACCGAGCGGTTGGGTAATTGACTAATATTTTCTCCTAACTTTTCTCGGACTATGTTTTAGATATGTCACGTTTGTTACGTTAGACTACTTCTTGTGATAGATTGATGAAACGAGCCTATGTGGGGCCCGACGAACCTTGGCTTAAACCAAGGTCCAGGCCGACTGATTCACTTATTTTTGGGTGGTCCAAGGTTGTGGCCATCGACTCTAGACTATTGAGCCGACTTGCTAGCCAGCCTATAGACTTTTTTTCCTTCAGTGCTTTGCACTCTTTACAAAATACCAACCCACCTATTAAAACAGCTCGATGCGGTTCTTGGGCTATTTAATGACCTTGACTTTGTTGTTTTAATTTTATGTTTCTCTGTGATAGGTTTATATACTTTCAAAGATTTTAACTGAGGAAGCTGCATATAAATTTGCTTCTGAAAATGGAATAGACCTTGTTTCGATAATCACGAGCACCGTCTCCGGTCCATTTCTTACGCCTCATCTTCCACTGAGCATTCGGGTCCTCTTGTCTCCTATAACAGGTACTGTTTTTGTGCATTTTTCGATCTAAAAACAACGCGACAATACAATAAAATGCAAGATATTATAGTAAAATTGTCTGTCAGCTAATGTAATTTTTAATACAAACGCTTATAAAATATACGAGATAAGGCTAATTTGATAATTCTGTTAATTTTAGGGATCAAATTAAATAAATTCTCATTATGTGAGGGTAATATTTAATGATATTTGGCAGGAGAGGATGAGTTATTAAGGATATTATGCTCAGTGAAAGAGAGAATGGGGTCAATCGGAATGGTTCATACTGAAGATTTATGCAGAGCTCACGTTTTTGTAATGGAGCATCCCCATGCCCACGGTCCGTACATTTGTTGTGTCAATAGCTGTACGATCTCAAAGCTGGTCGATCTTCTCGCTCGACAATTGCCGACGTCGAGTCCAAAGAGGTAATGCCGTTTTTCTTTAGTTTAAAAAATGGAAAATATTCGATGAATTAGTGTGCGTCGATCTTATTCTTCTATGCAGGTACGAGGAGGAAGGAAGAGGAGTTCCTACAGAGATATCATCTAAGAAACTCAGAGATTTAGGGTTTGAATATAAACATGGAATTGAAGGCGTAATTGGCCAAACAATCACTTTTTGTGTTGCTAATGGCTTTTTATCATCACGTGTAACATAGTATTTATCGAAATATTGGTCAATCAAATTGTAAGAACATAAATTAAGGTGTGACGTGACCCCTATTACTATGTCACAAAATGATTTTAATTATACAAATAGTGAGATGAGTGTTGAAATTGTAATACTATGACAAAATGTTGTAAACGCTTATAAAAAATTTGAATATAAATTTGCAAGAAGAAATTTAAGATATTTTCATGTAAAACTAAATGAACCACGAAATTTAACATAGTATTTTTCTTTCCCCGTTGCGAAAACCCATTTTTGTTTTGTTTTCTGTTTTTTTTCTCAACCTTCAGACGCCAAGAAGAAGAAAAAGTTTTGAGAGGGAAAAAGGTCACACTTTTATTAATATATAGTGGAGGAGTGGATTCTAATTGAGCTCCTCAATAGATACAACAAATAGGTATGAATTTTGCTAGACCCAGTCCCAAAAGAATTTCCAGTTCTACTGAACTTTAGTAAAGTTTAGTTCTTGACCCATTGTTTGCGGATAAAAATACGTTTTTTGTTTCCGATTATCAACTTTCTGAAGCGTCAGAGATTTTTGTCTTTGGCAGTGTAAGATTGTCAGTGTAGCCGTGGAAGCTTGGATGAAGGTGATTCATGGACCGTAGGGAGGGATGAACGTGTGGATTTGGTTTTAAAGTAAGCCTAATGTTGAAACAAAACTGTATAACATATATTTTTCATACCTTTCATGCCATGAGACTACTTTTCAATTTCCTTTCTTTCCAGTTCTACCTTTACCAACTTCTCTCTCGCCCTCGCAGGTGCTTTCTTTGAAGGTTAAGTTTATGTTTTTGGCTGACCTATTCAAATTTGTAGTTAAGATTTTTTAATTTAGTCATTATACTTCTGCAAAGCTAGTAATCTCATTGATTTGAATTTGTAGATTTTACTGCAGTTTCATTCTTCTTGTCGAAAACCTCTATGGTTTGCCGCTGTAAAGCTGAAAGATGTCATCTATTCCTATACTCAGATTGCTTTCACCATCCTCGCCCAGCAGCAGTTTTCATGTCTTGTTCTTTTCATGTTTTGTACAATGCCGAATGCCAAAAAGGTTGTTTAACTCTCCATGTTATTTAACACTCAATAAGAGGATAAAAGCAATCAGTAAAGTAGTTTTGGATGATAAATCCAGTGTTATTAAGTTTCCATCTGGTCAAAATGAAAGAGAGGAACTCCATGCCGATTTATATAGTTGTTCAATTTGTGATTTTTGCAAAGTTGGTGATGTTGACGGAGCCTTAGTTTTTCTTACACAAATGGAAGCATTAGGTTACTGAGCTAGATTAACATCGTATACTTCTCTAATTGAAGTACTTGGAAGTGTAGGTAGGACTTTGGAAGCAGATGCTTTATTTCAAGAAATCATTAATTTTGGGTTTAAACCCAAAGTGACAGTCTTCAATTTTTTGCTCAGAGGGTTCTTGAAGAAAGGCCAGTTAGATCTTGCCTATAAAGCGATGGCTGTAATGAGTGATTTAGGTGTTTAGAGAAATCAAGAAACTTATGAGATCCTCTTGGATTATTATCAATGAAATGAGAAAAATGGGATTTTATCTGAATTCATTTGTGTATAGTAAAGTTATTGTCTTGTACAGGGACAATGGCATGTGGAAGAAGGCTGATGGCATCATTGAAAAGTTTAAAGAAAAGGGTATTCCACTTGATAAGCATATTTATAACAGCGTCATCGACACGCTTGGGAAGTATGGTCAGATGCTCGAGGCCTTTCAAGTGTTTGAAAAAAATGCAACAAGGCGTAAACCATGATATAACTTGGAATTCTATGATTCGATGGAGCTGTCGGAGTGGGAATCTAACTAAGGCTATTGAATTATTTTCGGCGATGCAAGAACAAGGCTTATATCCCGATCCAAAAATCTTCAACATGTTAATTAGTCACTTGGGTGAGGAAGGAAAGTGGGATTTGATAAAAGAAATTTTTGAAAATATGAAATGTAGAGGGCATAAGCAAAGTGCCACTATCTATGCAGTCTTAGTCGATATATATGGGCAATATGGGAAGTTTCACCTTATGCTTTCCTCACATCTACCAGCTTAATCAATTTACTGTCCACTCCTGTCTTAAATCACGTGTCTCCTTTTGAATGCTTGTTCAACAAAATTCCAGATTACTCTTCCCTTCGTGTTTTCGGGTGTCTATGTTTTCCCCTTCTTCGGTCGTTTAATAAACACAAACTTTAACTCCGATCTCTTACATGCATATTCTTAAGCATTAGTACAAATCACGAAGGATACTTATGTTTCAATCCTACCTCCAACAAAATCTACATCTCTCGTCACGTCACTTTCGTTGAGTCTCAATTTCTATTTTCCTCTCTTCCTCAACCTGCTTCTCAACCAACCCCTTTTACACTCAACATCCCTTGCCTAACTCACCCTCCCACCTATACAAATCTGCCTACTCAATCATCTTCACTCTCACTCGTACCTGTACCTTTTCTAATACCAATCCATCAAATCGTTTCCACTTCCTCAACCTCTCTTCCTTTAGCTATCACCTCACCTCCTATACTCCATCTGATCCCATGCCTCTCCAAGCTCCCCACTCTTCCACCCTCAAATACCCACCCTATGACCACCAGGACCAAATTCGGTATTTTCAAGCCAAAGGCCTTCCTCCTCGAAACTGTCCTTGAACCCAAAACCTTTATCCAAGCGATAAAATATCCTCACTGACTCACTGCCATGAAAGAGGAAATTTTCGCTCTTACCCAAACCAACACTTGGACCTTAGTTCCACTACCTCGAGGTGCAAAACTTATAGGCTGTAAGTGGGTCTTCAAGATTAAGCTCAATTCTGATGGCACAGTTTCTCAGTACAAAGTTCATCTGGTAGCTAAATGTTATGATCAGACTGAAGGTATTGATTATGATGAGACGTTCAGTCCTGTAGTCAAACCACCTTCAGTTTGAACAGTGCTCTCTTTAGCTATCTCATCTGTAACGACCCCGGCCAGGAGCCGTCACGTGATCATATTCTTTCAATAATCGTTTGCTTGACTTTTACTATTATTACATTCACTTACTATCTCTCAACAGACTTTCACATTTTACATATACCCTTTTTATTTAAAAAAAAAACTGGTAATAGAAACGCAGAACCATTAAGGAAGACGAACCCTCTCGTGCCCGACTTCCCACGCCTCGTCGGCTCAACCTTCACAGAGTCGAGCGACTAGACTCGGTCATTGGCTTCTTGACAATTTCGGGAAAAGAGGAGGTGCCCTCAATTCTCTTAACTTAATACCACTCGGGTTTGCATGGGTTGCATGCGTTAACAACCCTCAGAAATTTAGTCGTCCGGTCATCGCGTGCATTACGCGTGACTCGCTTAACATCGCCTAAAAGGAGACATCTTCCGGTGGGCACGTGGGTCTCGCGTGCTAAATTAAAACATCATCCGGTCGCTAGTCGACAAAACACATTTTACATCTTCCGGTCGCTAAACGACAAAACATATTTTACATCTTCCGTCGCTAAAAACGACAAAACATATTTTACATCTTCCGGTGACGTCATCCGAAGACTAACCATCATACAACTATCCTTCAGTCAGCCGGAAGACTAAACCAACAAACAACTACCCTTCGGCATCTGCCGATGAAGTCAGCCGGAAGACTAAACCAACAAACAACTACCCTTCGGCATCTGCCGATGAAGTCAGCCGGAAGACTAAACCAACAAACAACTACCCTTCGGCATCTGCCGATGAAGTCAGCCGGAAGACTAAACCAACAAACAACTACCCTTCGGCATCTGCCGATGAAGTCAGCCGGAAGACTAAACCAACAAACAACTACCCTTCGGCATCTGCCGATGAAGTCAGCCGGAAGACTAAACCAACAAACAACTACCCTTCGGCATCTGCCGATGAAGTCAGCCGGAAGACTAAACCAACAAACAACTACCCTTCGGCATCTGCCGATGATGTCAGCCGGAAGACTAAACCAACAAACAACTACCCTTCGGCATCTGCCGATGAAGTCAGCCGGAAGACTAAACCAACAAACAACTACCCTTCGGCATCTGCCGATGACGTCAGCCGGAAGACTAAACCAACAAACAATTAACTCTCGGCATCTGCCGATGACGTCAGCCGGAAGATTGCCTCATCCGACTTCCGTCTTACGGTAGAGAACACTAAATCATCAAATGACTCCTCCCAACAGAAAGAATACACAACTCATTCAAAATGCATATAGCGGAAGACTTAAGCAACAGATCATTTATAAATCTATATAATCATTCCCTGACTCAATGATTCCACTAGACAGTTTCAAAGCTCAACGTTTTAAAATAATCTCATCCTACTTAAGCTACCATGTCCTTTAACATACTGTAACATAAGAGTCTTAACCAGGGGTCATAAGTCGCCTCTCCAGTCCCACACTGTCACCTTGAACATCCTCCAGCAACCAGCCTTAAGCATCCTCTTTGAACATAACATCCTCACCTGAACCTTCTTCACCTACACCATAAGGTTTAACTATAAGCCTAAAGCTTAGTAAGGAATGCATGCTGTCAGATATACATGAGTACACAATTTAAAGAGACATAAGTTCATAAACCATTCATCATTCGTGTTCATCTTTATCTTTTACATAACATGTATTAAGGCAGGGAACGAGGGAGGAAGACAGGGGTACATAGTCATTTGCCTATCGCGGCAGTCATACATAATCATTTGCCTATCGCGGCAACCATGATACATCACTCGGCCTCCCCAGTGGGAAAATTCGCGAGCCATACATATCATTACTCGGCCTCCACCAGTGGGAGATTTCGCGAGTCATACATATCATTACTCGGCCTCCACCAGTGGGAGAATTCGCGAGTCATACATAGCATAGTCTTTTCCCCGTTCTGCACTTAATCATGGTTACATTTACTTTTCATGTTCTCTACTTAATCATAAACGTGGGCATAATGCATAGACATGAGGTTCACAGAGAAAAGTCATACCATAAGGACAAGTAGAACATCCTGTAACTTTACATTTACTTACACAACTTCTTCATGTCGTGGAAACAACAAAGCATAGTCAACAAGTTAACATTTCAGTGATTTCCTAATACCCTTGCGGTGTAGGGCCCTAGTGGCCGGAAATCTTAACACATTCACTTACCTGGATTCCTTAGCAATCTGAGCTTCTTTCCTTTAAACTCCTTAACCTAAAACATGTACATTACAGTGGTTAAAACAAAGTCCTAATAGTCCTAATCATAAACCATCCTAGGATCTAATAGCTAAAGTCATTCCGATTCCTCTGTTTGACACACTGCAGCCTGAAATCCGAAACTAGGTGGACAGGTTTTACCATTGATTAAATCCGAGTTGGTTACTTAAAATGCTCAGAATCGATTCGGGATGACATTTCTACTCTCAGATTAAGAAAATCACAAACTGCTCGGCCACTGCTAAAAATCCGAACTCAGTGCCGAGCTGAGAACAGAGCACTATTTACTAATGAGTGACTACATTGTCCATTTCATACCTCGGGTGTGGATTTGCAGAGAAAAGCAGGCTCGAAACCGGTCGTCGGCAGAGGAAAGTCCTGGTAGCCGAGAGCAAGAACTTGGGAGAGAAGAAATCGCCGAGAGGGAATGTCGGCTACAGTGGCAATAAAATGAGATTTAAGGTTTCCATTTCCTATTTATACCTAATCCATCAATTCTAATTACTAAACTGCCACCCAACCTAGTTTTACTCAACTTGTAATAAATTTGTCTTAACATTAAATTTAAATCATAACGGTTAAACAAGAGGGTGACAATGAAAATGGTTAGAAAATCACCTGGCCGAAATGTCGGGTGTTACATCATCTCGCTGGATTATCAGACAATTAGATATCAACAACGCTTTTTTACACGGTGATCTATCTGAGAAGGTATACATGCAACAGCCCCCCGATTTTATTGATCCATCTTATCCGTCGGCTGTATGTCTCCTACAGAAAGCTCTCTACTGTCTAAAGTAGTCCCCGAGAGCATGGTATACAAAATTATACACCACTTTAATAAATTGGGGTTTCTTGGCATCCAAATCGAACTCGTCACTTTTCATACGTCGTACATCATCATCTGTCCTTATTATGCTTATGTATGTCGATGACATTATTTTGACAGGTGACTCAACTATACTCTTAGATCAGCTCCTAACGTACTTACATTCTCAGTTCAGAGTTCAAAATCTTGGAACATTATCATACTTCCTAGGTATCACTATCACCTAGACACCTGCTGGTATGACTTTTTCACAATTACGGTATATTTTGAGCTACTTCATAGGGCAAATATGGATTCGTGCAAGCCGGCCCCAACTCCTATGGTCACTAAGCCTCCGTTATCCATACACTCCGGGTGTGACATCCCATAATTTCCCCAAAACACTATTCCTAAAAATCTCGAAACCATAACTGTGACATCCCATAATTTTCCCAAAATACTATTCCTAAAAATCTAGAAAAATTTAAATTTTTTATTCATAACTCATTTAGGACAAATAACTTTTTTCAGCATAAGACAATTTGCATGTGGAAACCTCAAGTAAAAAAAACTAAACTTAATTACAAGTGTTAAAAACAATAGAACAAGGGTTTCGGTCGACACTTACCCTACCAGAACACTTAACTGAAACTTAATAAAAACAACCGTAACTCTCGTGAAACTTTCTAATGGACGTCTAATCCACACCTAAACTCCAAATTCACCTTTTCTTTATAAAAGCGAACAGCATAACCTTATATTTACCTCTAACCAGAATTTACCTATTCAACAACCATCTAGTAATTTCATAATCATAGAACTATTTAACATCATTCAAAATACTTTACAAGTTTTCCTATCTAACCTATACACCTAATAATGTGCTCAAAATGACTATACTTAGTCAAAACACTTGTACATACCCCGAAATACCTATACATATACATACCTACTCAAAACACTTGCGCCTACCCACGGGTCAATTGCGCTCCAACAGCCCCAAGCGCACCACCACAGTCACCCTCCTTCAAATGCATCCCTTGTCAGGTTGAGGTACCAAATCCTCATGTTGTTCGTCTATGTTATCTACACCACAGAAACACCTATTGTTAAGCTTTGACCTGCAAAAACAACTCTAAGCTCAAAAAGAAGATCGTTAGCTTCCTTGAAACACAAATCCAACAGATCCAATAAAATAAATGTAAACAAATATTAAACGTGCTCGGATTGAAACGAAAATGAAATATCGAATGTTTCCGAGAATCGGCCAATAATCGCTATTTGAAGCGTTTTGGCAAGAGTTTTCTTCCCAGGAAGAGAACTCGATTCAAGGAATCGGTTAGGCCACTTCTTGCCGTTTTCCGATCTCAAAAGAAAGGAGAAGAAGATGACAAATCCGTTCTTACAAGCTACCAAGCTTGAAGATCGGTTTTCGGGGGCACAACCCTTCGGTCGTTGTCAACCGAGCTTACCTTGGTAGCTCCTCGCTCCAAGCTTCTTCTATCGATAGAAGACAAATCCGCGGATGCTCATAAAAATCAACCAAAAATTACAATCACCAATGCCATGAATATATAGTCCTAATGGTGGGCTAGGGTTTTGAGTGGGTTGGGCTTGGGCCTTTATTTGGACAAGCCATGTCTTCAACGTCAATTGGGCCAAACCATAAGCTAAGCTACCAACTAAGCCTAACATTCATCTAATCCTAAAATGCCTAATCATGCATGCATATAATAAGATTAACAAAAAGGCCAACGTTTGCCAATAAATCTTAAATAAAAAGTACAAACATCACAGCTCGGGAAGACAAATTCCCATATGAGCATTAGGCCGCCTCTCTAGTCCTTCCACATGAGGAGGTGCTTCGGTTGGTCAACGTCTCCAGGTTTAGTCTCCCACTTCAAGTCGGCCACGGCATCCTCCAAGTCTTCACACGATCCATAACCTGCAAAAGAGACAAGTGTGTTAGTTAAGTTATGGATTCGGGCCTGAGATCGTGTAATGGGCCTATGAGGCACAACACCTATGAGCTAAAGGCTCAGTAAGCTTCGTAAATGAAAATGCATTCCGTGCATATGCAGTTTATAAAATCATACAGTCGTTTCATTCATTTTGTTACATAGCGGGATGTCACCGGGGGTTTACTCTCATCAGATGGAAAGGACACATCTTGTGATTAGACAGCCCTTTCCATCTATCGGGGAGAAAACATGCTCCTCATTTGATGACAGTCATGTCTGAACCCCACCCCGACATGACCGGGATTACATACATTCATATCTTTTCATTAGTCATTTATTTTCATGAAAACGTATGCAGCAATTCATTTTTAATGCTATTTCAGAAAAACATGATGCATGGACATGTACGATGCGTTAAACGTAAATAAAACATAGAAAAGAATCAATTAAAACATAAAAACATTTTATAGCTTAAACAAACTAACTACCCATCCTATTTATACTAAAACAACCCGAATCATCAAATTCCTCAATAAATGAACTTTCTTGTGGTGTAGGTCAAATCGGCCAAGCAAAGTACGAAGACAAACCTCGGGTCCTTCGCAATTCAACTTGATATTCCTTAGCTTTTCTTTTGTCAATCTCAACAAACCTAACAAAATATCACATTAAGAAATTAACTCCAAATTTTCGGATTACACTTAAATTTTTCGTCCAATTTCAAACGACCATGACTTTCTCAATATAACTCGGAATCGAGTAATTCCAAGTGTTATGGATTCCTTTAAGAGCCTACTTTGTAATGGTACAAACCATTTACCAATTAACATTCAAGAGTCAGGTTGAATTTATCCAAAACATAATTGCCCTGCTTTGGCATTTTCCAAAACCGTTTTTCTCCTTTTTGCAAAACTATGCACCAAACTCAAATACAATCCAAAACCAATTCTTAGAATGAAATTTAAACACACTTAACTCACCAAACAACCAAATTCAAGGAAGAAATTCGCAGGTTTAGGGTTTGGAAACCCACTCAAATCAAACTTCCATAACCTTAACTATAAATACCAATTAATGCATAATTCATAACCAACAACCAAACTAACCTTAAATCCTCAACAAAACAGGAACTAGGGCGTGAAAATGATCTGCAATTGAGGAGAAGAAGCTGGAGAATTTTCGTGGGGGAAGAAGAAGGGTTTAACCCCATAACTTTTCACTTTTTACAATTACCTTATTAACCCTTAACCTAATTCATGTAATTTTGGTTTAATCTACATGTAGTTTTTCATCTTATATCATCCACTTCCTCTCATGTGAATTGCTCCACACTTCCATCAACTTTTAATTTCTAAATGTTGACCTTTCAACTAAATCTCAATTGTCATTTCTCCTTTGTTTTACTTAGTGTCCTTTTCTTTTCTTTTTCCCCTCAAACACATTAATTCTCCTTTCATTTAATTTATAAATTTAAATATTTCTTACAAATTTTTTATCTCCTCCTTTATCGTTTTAGGCTATCGTTTAAAATAATTAATTGAAATTTTATTGGAACAAAAGTGTAAAAATTATCGGGTGTTACACCGGGACACCTCTACGGGATGATTTTCTATATCGTAGCATAGTTGGAGGTCTCCAATACTGTTGCCTTACACAGCCCGATATTGCTTTTGCAATAAACAAAGTCACACAGTTCATGCATGCCCCCTCTGACGTTCACTAGCAAGCAGTCAAGCGAATTCCCCGGTATCTAAAAGGCACTCCTTCACTCGGCATCTCCTTCACGCCTTCCACGTCTAATGATCTGACATGTTATACAGACGCCGATTGAGCTTCTTGCCCCGACGATCAGAAGAGCACCAGCAATTTCTGTATTTTTTTAGGTCCAAATCTTATCTCCTGGTCCTCTACCAAACAGAAGGTTGTTTCTCGTTCCAGTACTGAATCCGAGTATCGTAGTGTTGCAAACGGTGCCGCTGAGGTTCTATGGTTGCAGTTCCTCCTAAAGGAGCTAGGTATCATTTCTACCACAGCACGTCTCATGCTGTGTGATAACTTGAGTGCAACCTATCTTGCCTCAAATCATGTGCTGCACTCAAAATCTAAACATGTGGAGATTGCATCCAGGAAAAAGTGCTCCAAAAGAAGCTGTCAGTCAAACCCCTTCGTCAAATCAACTGGCTGATACTCTCACTAAACCTCTTCCACCAGACTCATTCAATCTCTTCTTGTTCAAAATCTTCGTCTATCGCACTTGATCTTGAGAGGGGATATTAGACTATTCAATCACATTACTATTCATTTATAGTTTCGTTAGATGTAATATTTCGCTTTTAGTTACAATCTTTCTTGGGTTTATACATGGTAAGAGGCTCTTTGGAAAATACAATTTTGGTACCGAACATCATTTCATCTGCCGCCATTCTCTCTTCTTTCTTCTCCTTCTCTAAAGCAGCAAGATCTATTTCTCAACGTTGGAAACACAGCAAAGGATAACAAGAAGACTAGAATCGTACCTCACCACATTCAACTTGCTGTAAGAAATGACGAGGAGTTTAGCAAGATTTTGGATGTGACAATCGCCAATGGCGGCGTTATGCCCAACATTCTTAACCTGCTTCTACCAAAGAAAGCGGGAACCTCAAAGTCCTCTGACGGTGACGATGACTCTTAGAATTGGAAACTCATGAAATTCTTTCTTTTTAGAATACTTTTTGTTTGAGTCATTTGAGGAAATTGTAGTACTTGGGATGTAACACCCGGCATTTTTCGTGTAATTATTTCCCCGAATAATTAAGCGGGATTACTCCGATATTAATGCAATGACTGTTTTTAATAAAATTGTCTATGTGATTAATAGAACGAAGGTGATTCGTGAGACCGAATCGATTAACTAAATAATGTTTTAGTTAAAAACCAATGGAAGGGCAAATTGGAGAGAAATTAAGGTTGGTGAGAGATAGCCAGTGGATAACTGACACTTGGCAACTTGTTGAGGAAGCTAAGTTCTTCCTCCTACGTGAAATCTTCATTTCACTTCTCTGCTTCCTCCCTTCCTTCTCTCTATTCTTCTCTTCCAGGCGACTGAAACAAGTTCCACACTTTGTTTCTCCTGCATTCTTCAGTGAAGGTAATTTTCGTCGGTAGTTAACAAGTTTAACGACACTATTTACTGATTTTTGAGAAGTTTAGGGTTAATGACCGTATAATCACGTTTTAGGTTCACAAACTACTGAAACCGAGACGATCAAGAACATCAACTCTACATCAAACAGGTAAGTTCATATCCGTAGGTTGGCCCTTAAGGTCCTACATCGCGGAGGTACTAGGTTTTCTGACAAGGGGGCCCCTTGAAAGGGGGCCCGTGTACGACCCACGAATATGCTAGGTTGGTGCTCGGTTGGGTGCTAGTGAACAATATTTGAATATTGAAATAAAATATTAAACTAAAGGCAAGAAATAAAGAAGGCAAATGTTAAGATGATGGCCGAGATTATAGGTTAGTAGAGAGAAGCAAAATTACAAGAAAATAAAGAGAATAAGATGACAATATATATGTTAGAAATGACAAGGAAATGTAAAGCAATGGAAATAAAGAAAAGATAAAAAAATAGAAAGTGAGTGTGTGGATAATGAAAAGCTGAAAAGTAAAGAGGGGTTTTTTGGCAAAAGTGATAGCAATAAAAGTAAAGAAAACCCTTGGTGGATCCGAGGAGCGAGCTTACAGTTTAAGCTCCCGGATACACGTTTTCCGTAAAGAAAACGACCACCGTAGGCCGGGAATTTTCGTCCTCGTTTCAACTCCCAAGGGAGAAGATGAGGGAATGATTAAGAGCTAACCTAGCAACCCAAGCTAGGCTAGCAATGGAGGCTAACTCCTCTTGGTTCAAAGAACCTAGGAAAAATCACCAAAGGAATTTGGGAGATTTAGGGAAATAGTAGTATATTGATTTAGCCAAAGTTGTCTACAATCACTAATACCATGCATTTATAGAAGTCCTAGGTGGATTAGGGCCCTTGGATCAAAAAGGATGGATGGCCAAGATCAAGGCAAACAAGCACACATCCTAGGGAGGAGATGAATGTCATGCCTAAATGGATCAATGGAGGGAATCTTGCCACATCATCAATCCATGTTGCCACTAACTTTTGTACTTGCAAAATTATACCTTTTTTTGTGGGCTCTTCTTTGGGCCAAGGCTTCCATTGGGCTCCATTTATTGTAGGGCCTTTTCCTTTGAATATTTTGTTGAACTTCCTCCAACCCAAATCCACCACCATACATCTAGTCCTAATCACACAATCTAATGCATGAAATGCAATTATAAAATCCATACAATAAAGGCGAATGTATGCCAAATAAGTTCAAAATAAAAATTACAAATTATTGGGTCGGGAAGACAAATTCCCATGAGCCGGATGGTGATTCCTCCAAGTATTCCTTATGTATTCTTTCCATAAATTATACCTACAAAAATAAAAACACGTAATAAATAGAGAATTTAGATAAAGCACGGGATTTTACTAAGTTTCTTTTAAATGTAACCTGAGGGACGTCATTTCTTGTTCTGTCGGGTTGTTTTGGGTAAAATAGTAGAGTTTATGTTCTGAAATGTCTGGCTTTGATCTACTATCTGTTGTCTTATTTCTGTTGTCTGCCAGTTTAAGTTCAAGCACCGTTCATGGATACACGTTTTCTCTGAAAGACATGCAAAAACTATTTTCTGTACACGGTTTGAAGCTAAACAAGATAAAATCTGACTGAAATGTACTGGTTAAGTGCGGGACGGGGACTGGCCCCCAGATCTGTTTCTGTTCTGTTCTGTATTACTGTTTGTACCTGATAGTGCACCCACTGTTCGCCAGTTCCCCTATAAGCCCCACTTATACCCATCTGCCACTGAAACGTAATGTTCTGTACTGTCACAGTATTTCTGAAAGTTCATGCATAACATTCTGCATCACTGCATTTATAATATGTTCTTACTGAGTTTTAGACTCATAGGTGAACTCCCTGATGTAGGTACTGAACCCGAAAATGAGGACTTCGTGCCTCAGTCTGACGATTAGGTGGCTGGTGGCTCGAGCTCTCGGGGGTGGCTGCTGCAGTCAGACATATTTCTGTCCCGAGGTTTAAGTTTTCTTAAAGTGATGTACAAGTCTGTGAAACTTTACTGAGATTCTGCTGTTTGTTTTTTTTAAACATCAGCCGTCGTTCTGTGTTTGTTTTAAAAACTTCTGTTTTAGGAAATTCTTTAATTATATGTTAAGTTCTGTACTGTCTCTGAGATTTTGAAACAATGTATAGATTCTGTGTCAATGTTTAAAATCGCTGTATTTGACAGTTAAGTTTATATCCTAAAGTATTCTGGAATTGTTTGGGATATTTTCTGTTAATCTGTGCATGGATGACCTCTGGTTTTAGGACTATCCATGCAGTATGTTTCTTTGAATCTGTCAATTGTAAAGTATGTCATACAACCTTGTTTAGAATCGGGTATTGAAGGTCTACAACTTTCATGCCTTCTGTTGTGCTGTATTTGACAGTTGGATTAAGTTCTGAAGTATTCTGAAATGGTTTGGAGTATTTTCTGTATCCCTAAGTTTCTGTTATACCTTCTGTTGTGCTCGTGAACCATGTTTTGATGTGGTTGAGAATCTGAAACTTTTATTGCCTTCTGTTTTAATGCCCTCGGTTTGGCATGTCTTTCCTGTTAAAATTGTCACGCTCTGCTTAAAAGCTGCATCTCCGATCACATTCACTGCTGTTTTAAGTTGATACCTTCCGATTCCATCTGCTGCCTTCATCTTCCGATGACGTCATCATACCTTCCGATTCCATCTGCTGCCTTCATCTTCTGATGACGTCATCATACCTTCCGATTCCATCTGCTGCCTTCATCTTCCGATGACGTCATCATACCTTCCGATTCCATCTGCTGCCTTCATCTTCCGATGACGTCATCATACCTTCCGATTCCATCTGCTGCCTTCATCTTCTGATGACGTCATCATACCTTCCGATTCCATCTGCTGCCTTCATCTTCCGATGACGTCATCATACCTTCCGATTCCATCTGCTGCCTTCATCTTCCGATGACGTCATCATACCTTCCGATTCCATCTGCTGCCTTCATCTTCCGATGACGTCATCATACCTTCCGATTCCATCTGCTGCCTTCATCTTCCGATGACGTCATCATACCTTCCGATTCCATCTGCTGCCTTCATCTTCTGATGACGTCATCATACCTTCCGATTCCATCTGCTGCCTTCATCTTCTGATGACGTCATCATACCTTCCGATTCCATCTGCTGCCTTCATCTTCTGATGACGTCATCATACCTTCCGATTCCATCTGCTGCCTTCATCTTCCGATGACGTCATCATACCTTCCGATTCCATCTGCTGCCTTCATCTTCCGATGACGTCATCATACCTTCCGATTCCATCTGCTGCCTTCATCTTCCGATGACGTCATCATACCTTCCGATTCCATCTGCTGCCTTCATCTTCCGATGACGTCATCATACCTTCCGATTCCATCTGCTGCCTTCATCTTCTGATGACGTCATCATACCTTCCGATTCCATCTGCTGCCTTCATCTTCTGATGACGTCATCATACCTTCCGATTCCATCTGCTGCCTTCATCTTCTGATGACGTCATCATACCTTCCGATTCCATCTGCTGCCTTCATCTTCCGATGACGTCATCATACCTTCCGATTCCATCTGCTGCCTTCATCTTCCGATGACGTCATCATACCTTCCGATTCCATCTGCTGCCTTCATCTTCCGATGACGTCATCATACCTTCCGATTCCATCTGCTGCCTTCATCTTCCGATGACGTCATCATACCTTCCGATTCCATCTGCTGCCTTCATCTTCCGATGACGTCATCATACCTTCCGATTCCATCTGCTGCCTTCATCTTCCGATGACGTCATCATACCTTCCGATTCCATCTGCTGCCTTCATCTTCCGATGACGTCATCATACCTTCCGATTCCATCTGCTGCCTTCATCTTCTGATGACGTCATCATACCTTCCGATTCCATCTGCTGCCTTCATCTTCCGATGACGTCATCATACCTTCCGATTCCATCTGCTGCCTTCATCTTCTGATGACGTCATCATACCTTCCGATTCCATCTGCTGCCTTCATCTTCCGATGACGTCATCATACCTTCCGATTCCATCTGCTGCCTTCATCTTCCGATGACGTCATCATACCTTCCGATTCCATCTGCTGCCTTCATCTTCCGATGACGTCATCATACCTTCCGATTCCATCTGCTGCCTTCATCTTCCGATGACGTCATCATACCTTCCGATTCCATCTGCTGCCTTCATCTTCCGATGACGTCATCATACCTTCCGATTCCATCTGCTGCCTTCATCTTCCGATGACGTCATCATACCTTCCGATTCCATCTGCTGCCTTCATCTTCCGATGACGTCATCATACCTTCCGATTCCATCTGCTGCCTTCATCTTCCGATGACGTCATCATACCTTCCGATTCCATCTGCTGCCTTCATCTTCTGATGACGTCATCATACCTTCTGATTCCATCTGCTGCCTTCATCTTCCGATGACGTCATCACCGATTCCAATGACGTTATCATACCTTCCGATTCCATCTGCTGCCTTCATCTTCCGATGACGTCATCACCGATTCTGATGACGTCATCATACCTTCCGATTCCATCTGCTGCCTTCATCTTCTGATGACATCATCACCGATTCCGATGACGTCATCATACCTTCCGATTTCATCTGCTGCCTTCACCTTCCGATGACATCATCACCGATTTCGATGATGTCATCACACCTGCCGATTTCATCTGCTGCCTACATCTTCCGATGACGTCATCCACATCATCCGGCCACGTCATCTGCCTAAACCTTCCGGTATTATTTCTGCTTACATCCACCGATTTCACTCGATGCCTGCTTCTTCCGTCAACGCCTTCTGCCAGTTTACTTACTTTTGTTTTCATCACTTCCTGCTTTTCTTCTATCATCCATTTTGGCGTTCTGATTCTGTTTACTGTTTTCCTGTTTTGCTTTCAAACCCAGAGATTGTTTTCTCCTTCTGAAAACTTTTAAGAAGTTGTCTTAAAGGTCCGGCCTGTTATGTTCAAAAAAAAAATATATGTGCCCGTTTTCTGTTAAATGCCCGGGGTGATGGGTGGGTTCTCGGATCTTGCTGATCGGGATCCGGACTCGGGCCGTCACATGGAAGTAGCGTTGGGAGTTTCTGGTAGTGATGTAAATAGAATCATCATCTTCCCCACAACTTTGCATTTGTAAAACCAGAAGCAGGAAATGGGAATTAACTGGAAACCACCATTAGCGGTGGATCTTTTACTTGAGTATTTTCTAATAGGGAAATTACCGCTTTGGACCTCAAAGTATACGTTTTTTTCAATTCAAACCTTAAAGTATTAAATTTGACGATCCAAATATTAAAGTATTAATAACCTGACAAAATGAACCTTGGCAGATGTCCTATGATCGTCATCTCTTGAATTTTATCATAGAACGGACGAACTCTTAAAAATAGAGTCTGTCCGTTCTAGAGAACGGATGCACCTTGGGAAGATGGTGACCGTCCTCTCTCGAATTTTGTCATAGAACGGACGGACTCTTAAAAATAGAGTTTGTCCGTTCTCTGAACGGATGCACCTTGGGAGAGTGGTGACCGTCCGCTCTTAAAATTAGAACGAGAGAGGACGGTCACCACCGTCCAAACGTGCGTCCTTTCTTTAAAATCTTGGTAGAGAGAGAGGACGGTCATCACTCTCCAAGAGTGCGTCCTATCTCTGCATCACTATTAACCTCATTTTTAAATTAATTTTACAAAAATATCAAACAATATTAGATTTAATCAAAACTTTTATCACATGTTCATTATATTATGGCAAACTAATCTGAAAATTTTCATGATTTTATAACATTTGTATGATTTATTATAATTGTTTTACGTATATTTTAAAAAATAATCCACTAAAATTACAATAAATCGTACAGTATTAGAAAATCACGAAACTTTTCAAATTATTTTCTCATGATATCGTAAACATCTGATAAAAATTATTTTAAATAAATCCAATATTGTTTACTATTTTTAATAAATCTAATATCGTTTAGTATCGTTTCGTAAAAGATATTGGATTTACTTAAAAAAATTTACCACATATTCACCACATCATGAGAAGATAATCTGAAATGTTTCGTAATTTTCCAACACTTATACGATTTATTGTAATTTTAGTGAATTATTTTATAAAATATAAGTAAAACAATTATAATAAATCATACAAATGTTATAAAATCGTGACAATTTCCAAATTATTTTGCCATAATATAATAAACATGTGATAAAATTTTCGATTAAATCTAATGTTGTTTGCTGTTTTTGTAAAATTAATTTATAAAATGAAGTTAATAGTGGTGAACGCACTATTGGAGAGTGATGACCGTCCTCTCTCGCCAAATTTTAAAGAAAGGATGCACGTTTGGACGGTGGTGACCGTCCTCTCTCGTTCTAATTTTAAGAGAGGACGGTCATCACCCTCCCAAGGTGCGTCCGTTATCTAGAACGGACAGACTCTATTTTAAAAAGTCTGTCTGTTCTACGACAAAATTCGAGAGAGAACAATCATAGGACGTCCGCCAAGGTTCATTTTGTCAGGTTATTAATACTTTAAGGTCTTGATAGTCAAATTTAATACTTTAAGATTTGGATTGAAAAAAACGTATATTTTGAGGTTTAAAGCGGTAATTTTCCTTTCTAATATGAATCTCTTATCCCTGACTATTGGGATCTTTTTCTATTTCGAGAAAATAACAGGTCCTACTTTTCTTCTGCAGTTTCCAATTTCCATTTGTGCAGAATGTTTTGTTTTGAATCAGATTTTTGAGTAATTTTCATTTCCAATTCTGGGTATCTTAGATTTGATCAGTAATGATCCATGAAATTTTCACTGTCGGACAGAACTAAGGACATGGAGAGTTATAACTTTGTTCTACATCGAGCAATGTTCTTAATTAAGATGTGACGACCCGAAACCGGAACCCGATCGGAGTTCGAGATCCAAGCCGTCACTCCGGGACAGAAAACGGATAACGGTGACTATATTTTTTTTTTTTTTGAACAGACGGCATTACTGGAACAAAAGGACGGAAAAACGTTTACCAAATGCACTGGACAACTTATGAAAAACCAACTGAGCTTTTAGAACTTCACAGAAGAAACAGAAATAAAATGACAGAAGACGTGTACTATCAATGCAAAACCCTAAACATAAAATTTTACAGAAAGGGAGGGACTACAGTGATTAACAAAATTTCAGATTCACAGAGAAAGAGAAACGGGAACTAACTCAGAGCTGAGATTACAGGAATGAGTGACTAAAATGAAGAAACAGAATTAAACAGGAAAAAACAGAAGGAACAGGAATAAACTGAGGCAAACAGAAGAAATTTAAACATGAACAGGATGAGCTTTTTAAAGTAAACTCTTGAACTTTTGAGAGGAGGGAAAGAGCATTCCCTGTATTCAAATATAAAGCGAGAAAACACTGTAAACATATCTACAATCGGAAGGAAGAACAAATAATAGAAGAAGATCGAGGCAGAAAACAGAATGTGAAGTCGGAAGACTTAGGTAAAAGACTGGCGGAAGAATTAGTTTAAAACTGGGTGGAAGACTTGAATGACGTCAGCCGAAAGATGTAAATGCAAAGACAGAAGTAAGGATGACGTCAGGCGAAAGATTAAAGCTATCGGAGGATTCAGATACGACAAAAGACGAACAGTATTCAGCGGAAGAGGCTGAGTAAAACTGGGCGGAAGAGGTGGTGACGTCAGCCGGAAGATGGGTGACGTCAGACGGAAAATACAGGCAGCAGACGGAATTCGGATGAGGTGATGACGTCAGCCGGAAGATGGATGACGTCAGCCGGAAGATACAGACAACAGACAACACCGGATGAGATGATGACGTCAGCCGGAAGATGAATGACGTCAACTGGAAGATACAGGCAACAGACAACACCGAATGAGGTGATGACGTCAGCCGGAAGATGGATGACGTCAGCCGGAAGATACAGGCAACAGACAACACCGGATGAGATGAAGACGTCATCGGATGAGATAATTGAACTGGGCGGTGGAGGTGGATGACGTCACCGGTGGATATACACTTAGACAGCAGTGGACGTGATCGGATGATATAGTCTAAAAGGGGCAGAATTTGACAACTTTTGACAGAAAAACATATAGATAGAGAGCTTAAAGAACAGAAAACATGAAAGTCTCAGATTCTCAAACCAATTCAAAACATGGTTCTCGAGCACAACAGAAGGCATACAGGTTTCAGACCTTCATTACAAATGACAGATTTCAAGAAAACAAACTGCATGGATAGCTCTAAAATTCGAGACCATCCATGCATGACCTGAAAAGGGAGAACTCAAGCAATTCCAGAATGTTTTCAAGACATTTCACAGGAAACAACTAACAACTGTCAACAGAGATTTAAAACTCGATCATCAGAACTTATACATTATATATATGTCCAACAGAATTTCCTACAGAGTTTTTAAAACAAAACACAGGACCTCAACAGAGTTTTAAAACAAACACACCAGAATTTCAGAAGAGTTTACAGATATGAACATTACTTAAAAGACTAAGACTTAAACCTCGGGACAGAAAATTGTGTCTGACTGCAGCAACCACCCCCGAGAGCTCGAGCCACCAGCCACCTATTCATCAGATTGAGGCACAAAGTCCTCACGTTCGGGTTCAGTACCTACATCAGGGAGTTCATCTATGAGTCTAAAACTCAGTAAGAACATATAGATATGCAGTGATGCAAAATGCTATGCATGCGGTTTTCAGAAATACAGTGACAGTACAGAACATTACGTTTCAGTGGCAGAGGGGTATAAGTGGGACTTAGAGGGGAGCAGGAGACAGTAAGGTGCACTATCAGGCACATTCAGTAGTTATTTTCAGAATCCTAGGGAAGGATAAAACCAGAAGGTCCTTAGCAAGGACAATTTTCAGGAATCCCAGGGAGGGATAAAACCAGAGGGTTCTTAGCAAGGACAATTTTCAGGAATCCCAGGGAGGGATAAAACCAGGGGGCCAGTCCTCGTCCCACACTTAACCGATATATTCCAGACAGTCAGATTTTATCTTGTTTAATTTCAAACAGTGTACAGAAAATATTTTTGCATGAACATTCGGGAAAAACGTGTATGCATGATCGAGTACAGTGCTTCAACTTAAACAGCAGAGAACATGAAAATAGAACAGCAGAAACCTAAACAGAAACCACAGAACTTGACTCTAACCCTTCTACCCGAAACCAGCCAACAGAGTGTAACACCTAGTACCTCCGAGATGTAGGGCCTTAGGGGCAAACCTACGGATATGAACTTACCTGTTGCTATAGAGTTGATAGTCCTGGATGTCTCAGAAATGCTTGAACCTGTACATGCACGTTCAGAAAATAAACAAGCTGCAAATGCTAACAAATAAGTTAGAAGAATTTCTTCCAAATTCATTCAAACTCTTAGAAAACAAACCGGTATATTTTCATCCAAGAACAGTGAGTTTTCTCCAAATACCATAACCCTAAACTTCAGTAAAAACTCACATTAAACTTGTCCAAACTTGTTAGCAATAAAAGAGGCTTACCTTAGCGGAGAAACAGAAAGGAACCGAGGAGGTCGAAGTAGCTTCGACGGTTGTTTTGTCGACTGGAAGGGAGAATGTCGAGAAAAGAAATGGAGAGAGAGCAGAGCGGAGAAGTGAAGAGGGTTTCACGTAGAAGGGAGAACTTAGCTTCTTCACCAAGTCGCCAGATGTCACTCAACCATTGGCTATCTCCCACCAACCTTAATTTCTCCCCAATTTACCTTTCCATGCATTTCAAATTTGGCCTTTAGTTTAGTTAGCCATTAGTTCGGTCCTCCCTTCACTAAATACTCCAAAATTTATAATAAAATAGTTATTGTATTTATGGCAATTTAAATCCATACAATAATTCAACAGATTATTACATGGCCAAAATGTCGGGTGTTACATAAGATCATCATATTTGTTGAGCAAGCCTCATGAATTCAGGGGAAGAACGAAAGGAAAGCAAAAGGTCCCATTGAAAATTGACATTGCTGCTCCAGAATCAGATTCATTTCAAAACTCACCGAAAAATTGTTGATTTTTCTACTCAAAAAGCAAGAACTCACAAAAACAAAAAAAAAAAAAAAAAACTATGATACATTGTTTCAATTGTATCTTCGGTTCTAGCAACTAAAGAAATCTAAAGAACTTTTCAGCTATTTTTTATTTCTCACTTTCTACTCGCAATTTTCTCAACCAATACCGGATCTTCTACTCAAGCAGAGGAGCCGAGTGTTTCCCTCACTGATTTTGCCCGACGCTTCATCACTCTGAGTTTCTCCAAGAAAAGATCCACCTCATTTGCCCTCCTCTCCTCCCATTCTTTATCAAATTCCACCCTTTTCGATCTCTCAACCAAATCGAGACTCGTATCCGCATAGGCCACAATGTATTCCATGTAAGGATTGAAATTCTTAATCCAGATATCTAACCAAGATTTCATGACTCTGTCCTGAAGAGACTCTTGATCTTCCTCAATAATTTGATCCTTCGGTTCTTCACCAGTCACTTCTCGACCATCTGAATCCGTCTCTTCAGATTTCACGCTCAACGTCTTCATTTTATTTTCGCAGTGCTCCATCAAAGATTTAATCACAAATTTCCCGCCTCTTTCTGAACCAGCAAATTCAAAGTCTTTGATGAACTCGTCAATGGATTTTTCATCCAGAAAAGGAATATCACATATCTCGGCGTGGTACAGAATAAATCCATTCAAGGCTCTCGTCTCCGGGCAGTCATCGGTGCTTCTAAGCCACTGGAGAAAACCTTGGTATCTATCTTGACTTTCAGATCCCGCTTCCATCTGTTCTACTTTAATAGAATCTTCAGCATTGGCACTCATCTTGATGGCTTCTTCCGACGATTTGTTTCTTGAGGGAGAAAATTCATGTCATGGAAGCCTCAAACCAACTGAACTCCAGCTTGGGCTCAAGAGTTGGGCTAACAGAAGGGCGCGGAATACCACTAGGAGATCCAAGCCCAGTTGAAGAGAAAGGGAATCCAAGCCGTTAGAGAATGACAGAATAAAGAGAGGAGGGAGGATGAGAGAGGGTGTGAATGATTTGGTTGTTATTTTCATTTCCGTTGTTTTCATTTTCTACGTAGATTCTCTGTCAGAACGGAGATCATTCCGAATATGGTCCCCGAACGTTAATCTTTGAATAGAAATAGTATTTTCCGATAGTCAAGAACAGGGTTACACGACAATTGGTATCAGAGCAGCAACAATCGAGACGGAAAAAAAAAATGGCGGAAACGAGAACCAAAACGAACGAGGAAAACATACGAAAGCTTACCGACGATCCTGCCATGGCCGGCATCGCAGCTCAGGTGGCCACCGCCGGCCAAAGTTTCCAGAGCCTTCGAATCCAAACACGACCGATTGGAGGAACGCTTCCGTCCTTCGTGCAGGAATCGACCCAGGAGCTGAAGAACGAGGAGAGTCTGAGGAAGCTCACCGAAGAGTTTCAGGAGCTAAAGAACGAGATGACCAGCATGGTAGCGCAGGCGACCACTATCGATCAGAATCTCCAGGACCTGAAAACGACTCAGGAGGAGCTGAAAAAAACCCAGGAGGCGATGAAATCGACCCAAGAGGCGATGTTAGCTCTGCTGACGAAGCTAACTCAACCCAAAACAGATTCGGGGACGTGGTCAAACGGAGCAACGGACCCAGGCGAGAAACCCAGGACGCTGGGAATTCAACCTGCGCCCTACTTAGCACCTCTAACCGCGGAGGAGCATCCACGATTCGGTTTCCAGCCGCCACCAAGATTTCCAAAAATCGACGACGGCGATTCTTCTTTCGACTCAAGAACGATGGATTCAAAGAACACTCGAGCTTACCTTGTTGCACAGAAGGTAATGGTCACCACAAAGCACAATGATGATGAGCAGTATGTCTGGGAATCCCACGCAGGTGGTTCGTTGACAGTAACCAGAGATTCCTCTGGAGAAATTCTAGGCAGGGGTACAAAAATTACACCCCACCTCAAGGAAGACCAGCTTGAGTATTTTGAGGAGAAGCATTTTTCTGCTGAGGAGATTTCTTCGATGGTTCTGATTTTTTACCCTGGTGGTGGTACCTTTGATGTCTCTCTCCTGACTATCGAGGAGGGAATTTTTGAGGTTAAAGCCACCGCCGGAGACACCCACCTTGGTGGTGAAGATTTTGATAACAGAATGGTGAACCACTTCGTTTAGGAATTCGAGAGGAAGAACAAGAAAGACATCAGTGGCAATCCTCGGGCTCTTAGGAGACTGAGGACCTCGTGTGAGAAGGCAACGAGAACTCTCTCATCCACTGCTCAGACCACCATAGAAATGGATTCCTTGTACGAAGGCATTGATTTTTACTCGACCATCACGAGAGCTACACTTGAGGAGATGAACGTGGATCTCTTCAGAAAGTGTATGGAACCAGTAGCAAAAGGTCTGAGAGATGCTAAGATGGACAAGAGCTCCGTCCACGACGTGGTACTGGTTGGTGGGTCTACCAGAATACCTATGCTCCAGCAGCTCTTGCAGGATTTCTTCAATGGCAAAAAGCTTTGCAAGAGCATTAACCCTGATGAGGCTGTTGCCTATGGGGCTGCTGTTCAGGCTGCTATCTTGAGTGGAGAGGGCAATGAAAAGGTACAAGATCTCTTGCTTTTGGATGTCACTCCTCTCTCACTAGGATTGGAAACCGCTGGTGGTGTCATGACTGTATTGATACCCAGAAACACTACAATTCCCACAAAGAAGGAGCAGGTCTTCTCTGCCTACTCCGACAACCAGGCCGGAGTTTTGATCCAGGTGTATGAAGGTGAAGGAACAAGAGTAAGTTCAGACGAAGAGAGCCTGCAGAAGCTCACTGACGGGTTCCAAGGATTGCAAAACGCGATGTCCGATTTAAGCACTAAGGTGACCACCACCGACCAAGCTCTTCAAGATCTGCTAATTTCACAGGACCGCTTGAGGCAACAGTCGACAGCACAGCTGGAGGAGATTTTGTCAATGGTTACGAAATTGACTCAGTCTCAGTCGAGCACCGGAGTACATCAACCGAGGGTAACGGACTCTGGCCGGAAATTGGCATCAGAGCTCCCCATTCTCTTAGACTCTGATTATGAAAATCGAACTCGTCTTCTCGATCGGCGCCTATCAATGAAGGACACTGCACTCCCTGTGCGTAGCGAAGTGATCGTCAAAAGCGACGACGGCGATTCTTCCACTGGCTCAAGAACGGGTGCTAGCTTTGATTTGGCGCGACAACGGCCAGCTTTAGACAATCCACCTTCGAAGCTGATTGGACAGTTCTTACATAAACAGAAAGCTTCTGGTGATATATCACTGGACATGGAGTTAGAAATGGATGAGCTCTGTCCAGATAAGACTGTGCCTCCGAAATCGGGGCAAATGGATTTAGAGCAGAAGCAAGCAGAAATTATTGAACAGTTCGTGAAGCAAGCATCGGCTCTCAAGGATTCAGCGCTTGGATCGGTGGTCGCCGAGGCCACCTCTCACCCTACTCTCTTCGCTCTTTCTGAGATTCTCGCCGTTCCAAATGTGGTCGAGCCTGAAGGAACTGAAAGTTCTGTTTACCTTGATTTGCTTCACATGTTTGCTCATGACACATGGAATGACTGTAAGAGGAATTCTTGGCGCCTTCCACAGTTGGGCCCTGACCAGGTCCTCAAGTTTAAGCAGCTTACAGTTCTTACCGTGGCAGAAACAAATAAGTTTCTACCCTACAATGAACTAATGCAGCAATTGGATGTGAGAAGTGTGCGTGCACTTGAAGATTTTCTCATTAATGAGTGCGGCCTCTTAAAGCAGCCTTTCACCCGCCAAGAGAACACTGTGATTCAGACCTCCGTAGTCAATTCTTCTGGAATCGCATTCAGCAGCGGAACTGCCAGTTATCTTCTGGGTATGAGCGCGAAGGTAGCTGCTCAAACAGACGAAGGAAACGATCCAATCAATGTGAAGGTATTCGCACTGGGTTGGATAATTGGAGTTCTCTTTGCTGACAGCTTTGTGGGTTTGTTCTACATCATTCCTCTTAGAAAAATTATGTTCTTGAAGTACAAATTGACATACCCAAGCGGAATTGCGACAGCATATCTCATCAACAGTTTCCACACACCAAAGGGAGCCAAGCTAGCAACGAAACAAGTGGCTGGTTCAACTCAGCAGAAATACGAGGAACTCTTGCTGAACCTTTTCAAAAAGGCTGAAAGCGCTTTCAGCCTCGGCTTTCCAGATTTTCAACCTTGGGGACAAGGTTGTTCTGAGGGGGGTGCCTGTCATGGAAGCCTCAAACCAACTGAACTCCAGCTTGGGCTCAAGAGTTGGGCTAACAGAAGGGCGCGGAATACCACTAGGAGATCCAAGCCCAGTTGAAGAGAAAGGGAATCCAAGCCGTTAGAGAATGACAGAATAAAGAGAGGAGGGAGGATGAGAGAGAGTGTGAATGATTTGGTTGTTATTTTCATTTCCATTGTTTTCATTTTCTACGTAGATTCTCTGTCAGAACGGAGATCATTCCAAATATGGTCTCCGAATGTTAATCTTTGAATAGAAATAGTATTTTCCGATAGTCAAGAACAGGGTTACACGACAATTCATCCGAAGAAGCATCTGGAAGAGACATGGCGGAGTTCTTGACTTCTTGGTTGTGGCGACGAGAGAGAGTGATTTTACAAGGGATGGGAAATAGGAATTCGAGTATTATATTTATAAGTATTATTTTTCATTGAATATTATTATTTTTTAAAAATAAATTTTATTTTTAAAAAAATGTAGAGACTTAAATTTACTGGTTTAGAAAAATATGAAATTTTAATTTTATAAGTTTTTTTTTAAATAAAAGTAAATAATTTTCTTGAATGATCAACACAATCAATATAATCATCGAGTTCTTGGTCATTCAATAATAATTCTGTATCAGCCCATCTATGGCCTTCCTCACTACTCGTATGCCAAGCCCAGACCACTCCCATGTCCAATTGCATGGTCAGTCCACTCTCAGACTAGACCAGTTCATTGTCTAGCCCATGCAAAGCACAGCCGATATTGGCGATCATTGGCCAGCCCAGCCTCCTTTCGCCACGCCCAATCCAGATCATATGTATGCCAAGCCAGCTTACTTCTTCGGCCACCCCAGCCTAGTTCCATGCCCCATCCAACTGACATTCAAAGTCTGATTTTATTTTATCTTATACTAAACAGAGTCAGGTTACTTTCTTTCCAACAACAACCCTGCCTAAATAGTCTAACATTTGTTCATACGGGACATATTTTCTGAGAAATATCCTGCAATATTTTTCACTTTATAATTGGGTAAAAGAGTCTTAAGATATAATGAAGACAAACAGCCTTATCTTCTTCTCTCTTACCTCTGGTGTTTGAGAGCAATCGAAGCACATCAATGGCTTCCTTACTCCATCTACTCTCTTCTCCACACAGTTTTCTTGTAAACACCACCATTACAGACCCAATCTTCTCCAACCCATCTCATTTTTCTCCTCAAACAACACCAAAGAAACACTTCTCCATCAAAGGCACCGCCTCAGATTCCAATCCCGACCCTGAATTTCCACCCCTTGAACTCCAACACAACACCCTCAATCCACCTGAATCTTTCCCCATCGAAAAGAGGAGAAGATCTGAGATAACCCGGGATCGAAGAGCGAAAAAGGAGCTCGTGAAACCCGAACCACCAAACTTTCAGATAGGTTGGAAGAGAACGAAAGAGATCAAACAAGAGAAGCCAGTAGGGTGGGTGGTAATGGACTTCTTAGACAAGTTGGAAGCGTTGATGGAGAGGGAATTCGGGTCGACTGAGCTTCTGGCGAAAGTCGGAGAGATTGTGGCGGAGAGAGCTAGAGAGGAAGCAGAATCTCTTAGAGACGAAGGAAAAGTGGAAGAGAGAATGGTGACTGAGTTGTCTAGGGTTCTGAGGTTGATGGAAATGGACTTGGCTATGGTGAAAGCTGCTGTGAAGGAAGAGACGTTTGTTGAGAGGCTTGAGCAGGCTAAAGCAAGGTGCAGACAAGCCATTCTTGTTGCCAAATCTTTTTGAAGAACTTCCATTTTTACATAAACAAAGTAAAATTGAAGGAAACCAGGATGATAGTTTAATTTTTTTGTGTAACACATGATATGATTACTTACTTCTGTATTTTCTTTTATGAGTTAGAAAATTTGGAGATTTGTCTCTTTTTTTCAGCCTATTGTGGAACATAAACTTGTTCACAATATGTGTAACAACTCTCCCTTTATGGTAGGAATGAGCATTACTAGATCGGTTCGGTTTCGCCACTCGAAAAAACCGACCAAAATGAAGATGACCCTTGGGGAACCCATCTCACCTAGGTAGAACGGTCCGACTTCGCTGAACCGTGACCCAGAATTGATCTAACCCACTTAGAATTGATCGAACCAACTCAACTTCCAAAGTCGAGCCGGATTTGCTGACGGCTCCGTTGCCATTAAAGCTTGGATTCAAACTAATCTCTTTGGAGATATTTTCAAATGGGTCCACGAAGTCATGTAACACAATCAATGCCAATGGCCGCCATTAAAGCTTCTATTTTTTGGATAAGTTTTCTCGTGCCACAGGCTGTCGTCATTTATGGCTCTCCAAATTCTCTTTTTTATGCCACAGAGACGAAAACAGTAAAAAAATTATTTTATAATATGAAATAATATTGTCCTATTTTCTAATCCCTTCATAAAAATAGCAATAATCAGTATAAGAAAGCCAAGTAAATGGCTAAAGTGTTCTAAGCAACTGATTTGATTAGGTTTAAACCCTTAAAATTTACATTTTGTGATAATTTTTAAACGTAAAATGAAGTTGGGTTAGACCAGATTTCATAATTAATAAAGAAACGTTTAGGTGATTAGTCAAAAAAAAAATGCTCAGATTGCAGATAATAAATTAATTATATTAAAAACTCTCTGCGATCAGAGTCCTTCTTCTCTTTCCCTGTAATTATCTACTGTTTTAATCACTTTTTTTCTTCATATATTCTCCTAATTACAAGAGAAATCTTGAGAGCCCTACTTTGTTTCCTGTTTCATAAACATCTTTGTCTACTTGCTTTCTGTATTCTCCAAAACTGAATTCCTTGTAAACTCTTGGTTTTGAGCAGCTTTCAATAATGGCGTTACTTGAAGGACAGTAGAAGAATGCAAATGATAATCTCTCTTCTCCTTTTGCTGCCATCACTCTATGCTTCAGGCTTTTGTACAAATCGTTGCTCATTGCCTGCATCAATCGAATAACATGATCGTCCCTCCTATATCAGCAAATTCTCAAGTTATTCTTTTTATTTTGTACTTATTTCTTGATTAATCCTCCATTTTTTTTTCTTTTTTCTTTTTTTATTTCTTAGAAGTGAGAAAAACTGGAATTAAGAGAATATAAACAGTTTTCCGTAACACAAAAAGAAAAAAAACAAAAAAAACAAATCTGGGTGTTTGATTTCTTCATGTGCCTTGATTTAGTTCATGAATACAGTCAGTTTTTCTATGATTTTCGTGTGAATTATTTAGAAGATTGAAAGAGAAACATTTTCAAACAAACAATGATTGATTAAACAAAAATCAAACTCAAGTTTTTCGGTGATCGAATAAACTAAAACAGAAACAAACAAAAAAAGTACCTGAAATAAGTCTCCAATGTTGATAATCAAAGCTTGAGGATTAGGTTTGACTCTAAACCATTTTCCATCTTTAAACAACTGCAGTCCTTCGACTTGATTTTGATATAAAATGGTGAGGAAATCACTGTCAGTGTGAGGAATCAAACCATAAATCTCGGAATCGACCGGACATGGAGGATATCGATTAAGGCGAAGATAACTTTGGCCAATGGGACAATTGTCATCAAAGTAAGTAGATTTTAAACCCAAATTCCTGCCTAAAATCTCAGCTAAGATTTTAGCCATATTGGATAGCTTTGCTACAACAGCTTCAATGGTGGGTCTGCGAAAAACACATTGATAAAGCTAGAAACAAACACAAGGAAAAGCCAAGACAACTTCAAAAATAAAACCATTGTATGCTAGATGATATCAATTTAGTGCTTAATATATGATCCGAGCTCAAACTTAATGAGTCGGCTCGTTTATAATGTTCCACTCGTTCAGTTTGGAACGCACAAGTTGATTCTAAAACTTGTTTATGTTAAACTTGTTTACGCTATGCTCGGTTATCTAAACGAGTCAACTCTTCTGGGTCCCGTGAGCCGAGATTTTTTTTGGATCTTATTTGGCTGCGTTTGGGTTGGGGGGGACCTCTATCTGCTTGGATAAAAGTCTTGAATAGTAAAATGACACCCACCATGGGAACATAATTAGATTTTGTGGTGTCAATTTAAGACATTTTTATCGCAACCAATGAAAAAAATAAAGAAAATAATTGCTCGAAGACTAATAGAAATTATGAACACTTATTCTTGTGAGCTTGTTGGTGTTGAAAATATAGCTTAATTCAAATAATATGTTTTAGTTAATGTATGTTTTTAATATAGTTTTGGTTGAAGTCAATGTATTTGTGAAAGAGCATCTAGGGAGTTGTTATTAATGTATGTAAATGTACATTAGTTCATGTACTTAGATGTCAATGTATTAAGTGTTAGAACATTAAATAGGTGGTTCATGTATTGCTTTATACATGTACCAAATAATCCTATAAATAGGATGTGAGTTTAGACTTTTGCAAGATAAGCCAATAACCAAAATCATTTCAATACAAATAGTTTCTTTCAAGTTCTCTCCTCTCTACTTATATTTTTTCCTTCCTCTAAAAAATTCTTCTTCCTCATTCCAACAAACTGGTATCAGAGCTACGGCTATTTGGAACAACCGACGAACATCACCCACTCATGGCGACAATTGTGCAAGATCAGATGGACATGATCCTTGCAAGACTCTCGAGGCTTGAGAGTTTCATGGGTGTATTAACGGCAATGGCCGGAGACAACCTATTTGTTGCAAAACTCCGGTTGATCGGGAGGAAGTTGGATAAACTCCAAGCATCATTGGGGACGGATGACATCACCATCGAACAATGCGTTGCGGGCACTATTATGAGAATAGGCAAGGTGCTTGCCGGTGTCAGCAAGGTGCCAAAGGAAATCGTTACAACCTCATCAAGTAGGGTCAAAGGTGACCGAGGGTGCAAAGTACCAAGGAAGGTGATGAGATCGTGGAAACCTCAAGGGCGAGGGATGACTCATGTAGTAGGGCGGGAACTAGAAGTAGTTCCAAAGGCAAGAACACCACATCACATCAGAGGCACGAAACCCAAGTGGATTAAAGAATTCAAGCGAGGAGATAAGGTTCTCCTTGAGCTCAATCCACTACTTTGGAGTAAGGATGAGGACCCGGGATTCCCCAAAGGATTCCTTCCAAGATATGATGGACCATTCGTTGTCATCAAGAGAGTTGGATCGGTTGTCTACGATTGCAACTTCCCAAGCTGCTCAAGCTCCATCTTATTTTTCATGTAAGTTTTCTTAAACCGTATTTTGAAGGAGATCAGAGTTATGTGCAAAGAGCACAACCTGGGATGCTAGTGGAATTCACCAAGAAGCTGGTAAAAATACTCTAACACCAAAAAATAAAAAATAAAACGGCAGGAATTTCTTATGCAATGGGAACATGAAGACAAAGCCACGTGGGAGCAAGATGTCAATCTTTGGCAATTCGAGAGGCAAGTCAGAAACTACCTAGCTTGGGTATCGACGAGGTCGTCAATTTCATTTGGTAGGGTGGTTTGTCACACCCTATTACTCATGGAGCATGAAGGCGCGGGCCAAAGGCTCAATGAAGAAGAAGCTGGGCTTCTCCTAAGGCGCGCAAAAATCAGCTAAGTGTGATGTACACTTGGTGGGGCGCGCTGGGCTGTGTGGGTGGCGCAGTCCATAAGTTATCTTCAAAAAAGTGAACCTAGCCGAGGGTAGGCTGGCTATCATGACGAATATGGGATGCAAGCAGAACATCGCAATAGCGTAGGCAAAGTATTGGAACCCAGACAGATACAATGCGGGCGCAACAAGGAGGAGCGCACCGCCTAGGTAAAGCACTCCGAACAGAGGCAAAAGCTCAGATCGCCACAATCGAGGAAGGAGGAGCTGGGCTTTCGCCTAAGGCATGCCAGAAACAGCTAAGTGTTGAAGGACTCTTAGTAGGCACGCTAGGTGGCGTTGTCCATGAAGTTTCAGCAAACTAAAGATAATGCTCGGAGTTATAAGGAATTAAACTAAAAGGAGGATGTTGAAAATATAGCTTAATTCAAATAATATGTTTTAGTTAATGTATGTTTTTAATATGTTCTTGGTTGAAGTCAATGTATTTGTGAAAGAGCATCTAGAGAGTTGTGATTCATGTATATATAAGTACATTAGTTATGTACTTAAATGTCTCATTAAGTGTTAAAATATTAAATAGGTGATTCATATAATGCTTTATACATGTACCAAATAGTCCTATAAATAAGATGTGAGTTTAGACTTTTGCAAGGGAAGCCAATAACTAAAATCATTTCAATACAAATAGTTTTTCTCAAGTTTTCTCCTCTGTACTTATATTTTTTCCTTTCCCTAAAAAATCCTTCTTCCTCATTCCAACAGTTAAGATCCAAAACCAAGTGATGAAATCACAATTTCATATTAAATTATGGTGGTTTAAGTCCAAATTAGATGATATTGTACTACTTTGAAAGATTGAAATGTTACATAGCGGTATCAGAGGCCAACTAAAAATGTGGTTGACATAGATGATAGGCTTCTTGAGGAAGGGTGATTGTGATGGTCCATCGTTGTAAAAGCTTGTTGAAGTCCAAGATAAAAGTGATGATATTACAATCTCATATTGAATTGTTGTAGTTTTGAGCTATCTTAAATAAGTAATATTTCATTTCAAACTAATACAAGTCATTTTGAAGTCAAACTCAAGAACAAAGTTGCGCATACTTCAACCTAAAGTGGAAAGATTGAGATTTTGTATGTGCTAGTATGTTTTTAATTTATTCAAAAACTAGGACCAATAAGATTAGTATCATAGATTGATAAATTAAAAATAATAATAAATGACTATGAAGTCTACTGATTGTTTAGTCAAAAGGATTTTTAAAGGAATCTTCTTTTACTACAGCTCTAGTAGATTAAGATAATTGAATTTATTATTAAATAAGCAATTCTTATTGTGGAGTACCAGATGCTTCCAGTACAATATTGTCTGTTTTAGGCCAGAGCTTGCACGAATTTATTTTTGCGGTTAACTAAAAATTTGTTGTGTTGGTAGGAAAAACACTATATTTATAAATCACTCAATTTCTACTCTCTCAAACGATATAAGATTGTACACCTTCACTGGTATAGATTGAAATCTCACAATCAATAGAATTTTAAATCGTTATTGTCTTCACAGAGTGGGATACCACACTCCTACTTATGTACTAAGAAACCCTAATTCCAAGTTTATGTAAATAAAAGCCCTTTTTAACTATTATACTTTTTTCAACCATTCATAATCACTTGGAAAACTAGCTTTAGGAACACAAACTTTGGATTAAACAATTGGATTAATCACTAAAAATGTATTAATTTTCTAATACTAGGATTTATAGTACCTGAGATTTTTGTTTTGATCCAACCTCGAAACTTCATTAACAGCAATGTGAAAAGCTTCAGACCAAGATATCTGGGTTGCAGAAGTAGCAACTGGATTGCCCAAACGATAACACTCCCTCAAATTATAAAACCCACTTTCATTTTTGCTGTATTCTGGTTCGTGAAACGCCTTCTTCTGTTCATGTTTCATAGCCTTCAACACCTCTTCTGGGACTCCATGGTTCACCACTTGGAAGAAACCCCACTCGGTTGCTGCTCGAACAATATCATTTACGCATTCCGATTGATCGAAATGACTGTCTGATAACCGGCCTAAATCAATGAGTGGTAAGTCTTTAATTTCAGCCTTTTGAATTCCACGTTCTAAGAACGATTCACGCCCATTAAGGCTATCTTCCATTAGAGCATGGTAAAACACAAGTAATAGAGCATCGGTATTTTCCATTGTCTTGATCAGAACTGAGATGGAAAAAACCGAAAAAACCAAAAAGACCATGTATTGATTAAAAGACGATGATCATAGATAAGTAACGCTAAGATTCAAATTGTAACGTTAAAAATTCAGAAAATACTCGTGTCTGTAGCAGTGTTATTAAGTGCAAGTACATCACTGTTATTAAACATAAAAAAAGGTAAAAATTCAGAAAAATTTAGAAAATTAAAAATACTTCTAGATCACACAAGATGCAGCCTATTTTCATGGTTTTACTCACCTTCCTACTGCAGCAAATACTATTTGCGATTATGAAACAGCAAGACAGAGAAAGAGGGAGAGGTTAGATAAACTATGAAAGCAGCTCTGAAAAATGGAGCATTTAGATAGAGGTTAGTAGGTCCCCGAGAAGTTTGGAAAGGTATTTATTTATAGAGTTGAAAACCAAGGTCATAAAGCTGTCCTGCTCTGATCAAGAATCTATGGCTACGCACGAAATCCGCGTTTGAGAATGATATCAGATAAAATGATGACGGAGGAGATGTTTAGAGAGAGAAAGTAATTATTTTTAATGGAAAAAAGCTAAGGCAGATGAATGAATGTCGTCCTTGGCTGAGATCTTTTACTTCTTCTTTTTTAATATATAATTATTTCATCTCTATTTCTTTTGGTTCTCATTTTTCCAAGTCTGACAATCTACTGCCCTTCACCAAATCTCCAACTGCACCAAACCCTAGATTAAATCTATGTTGTTGGGTTTGGAAGTCGGCAGATTGGATTCTGGAAGCGTGTAAAATCAGTGTTGGAACATCGATCTCTCTCAGAAACAAAATATAAATTACTTAATTAATTCATTCTAATTAGGAAGTCTGCTTGGCTTGGCATCATAAAATATCATGTTAAGATCAACAACATCTTGTTCTTAAAGCTACAAATTAGTGTACTAGCATCATGGATCATGTACTCTAAATAAGAACCTAAAATAAGTATATATATCTCGCACTAGTAGACTTATCAAATCGAGAAATTAGTGAGTATTTTCAATCTCTAATGAAGTTCGTAATTAAGAGTCCTAATAAATTTAAAAAATATATAAAATACCCATTGTAACGAGCAAAACATCATCTATGATTGGTAATCCTAATAATCTCTTGTGCACTGAATTTGTTTACAAATAATCTTCTTAATAACAATAATTATAAATGTCGGCAGTCACTCGAAATGAAAAAGAAGAACGTGGCATCATCTATTAAAACAGAAGACTAAGACCTAGTTGGGTAGGTTGGAGAGGGGACACAACAACAGAAAAATGAAAAGCCAGACATCTGATATTTCGCTTTACTATTCCTATATTATTTCTTGGGTCGGGTTTCGGGGCTAGTTTTGGGTATCAGCAGAATTTTTACCATTTTGGGTCGCATTTACTTGGTTACAATTTGAATTTTTGACCCACAATTCAGTTCGATTTTTAAGATTGTTAACCCCCAAAAGTTGAGAAAACGAAAGGAAGCAAGGGAGAAGAAGAAGGAAAAATGCTATGAAAAATATTTCTCTGTATTCTATATCATAAAACCGTGTACCATGAAGAGTTGTATATAAATACAATAAAATCTAATAAAAGGATAAAAAGGGAAAACACTATTAATGAAATGATATATTAACATCTCCCCTCAAGAGGAAGACCAGCGGCCGAAGATCTTGGAAATGAAAGTAGAGAAGGCTGAAGGTGGCAGAGGCTTAATAAAAGCATCGGCAAGCTGATTCGCGGAAGGAGTAAATTTAACTAGCAACGATTTTTGTTGCACCTTTTCCCGTACGAAATGATAATCGATTTCCACGTATTTAGATTTTAAGTGCAAGACTAGGTTGGAGGCCAAATACGTCACACTCAAATTATCACAAAAGATGATAGGGGTAGCAGTGTTGACCAGTCCAACTTCATTAAGGAGAGATTGAAGCCAAATAAGTTCCACTGCGCCATTGGCTACACTTCTGTATTCGGATTCAGTGCTTGAACGAGAGACAGACTTCTGTTTATTAGAGGACCAAGAGATAAGATTTGAACCTAAAAATATGTAATAGCCACTTGTGCTTTTACAGTCATCCAGACAAAAGGCCCAATCAGCATCTGTAAAGCAAGTGAGATCAAAGTATGGTGGTGAAGGAGCAAAAGAAATGCCCAATGATAACGTGCCTTGAAGGTAGCAAAGAATTCGTTTAACACACTGCTAATGAACATCAGAAGGGGCATGCATAAACTGACAGACTTTGTTGACGGCAAAGGCAATATCTGGACGAGTAAGACAACAATATTGAAGACCACCGACAATACTACGATATAGTGAACCATCAAGTAAAGGAATACCAGAATTGATGGACATGATGGGGCCAGAAACCATGGGAGTGGGCACGGGCTTGCAGGAAGTCATCTTAGCCCTGTGGAGTAGGGGTGTGCAAACCGAATCAGAACCGATGAACTGAACCGGAACTGGTGAAATAGGTTCGGTTCGAATCGGTTTTGACCATTTGGAAACGATCTTCGGTTTCATTTTGTAGGAACCGCTTAATTAGGTTTGGTTTTTAGTTTGGATTGGTCAAAAATACAAACCAAACTGAACCAGTTTTGCACAAAGGAATTTTAATTATTAAAATAATAATAATAAAAAATAAAGAATCTTTTTAATAATTAAAATTGCTTTTGATATGATATTACTTTTATTTCCTAAAAGGATTTATTGTAATTTTGACTTTACTTTTTTGTTTTTTATTCTTCTAATACATTTTTTTTATTTGACTATATATCTAATTATTTTTATCTCCTCCAATGTAAATTTACATTATTTAAATTTTTAAAAAATAAGTTGTAGAACCGGAACCGAACCGAAACTTTCGGTTCAGTTCCAGTTCGATTTTGGTATGTTAAAAGACCAGTTTCGGTTCGATAAATCCGAAATCGAAACCGATCGGTTCGGCTCGGTTCCTCCCCAAAACTAAATCGAAATCGATTTTGCACACCCCTACTGTGGAGTAACTTAGAAATATACTGAGACTGAGAAAAAAGCATACCAGTGGAAGTCCGAGTGACAGAAATGCCGAGGAAATATGATAGGGGCCCGAGATCACGTACCACAAACTGACTACGTAGATATCGGAGGAATTGCTCCAATAAAGTAGAGGAGTTACATGTGAGAATAATATCATCAACATACACCAACATAAGGAGAATGGAAGAGGCCTTCCGAAAAATAAATAAAGAATTGTCGGATTTGGAAGCAAAGAAACCCCAAGAGAGCAAAGCAGTGTATAATTTGTTGTACTAAGCGCGAGGAGACTGTTTTAACCCATATAATGTTTTCTGTAATAAGCATACTACTGTTGCGAAAAATCGTATACGCAAGTGCACATGTCGCAAAAGTAATAAAGTGTGTATAAGTACGAGTGTCGATCCCACGAGGAATAATTATGTTAAATATTGAATATCTAAATTTCAGTTTAATTTGAAAAGAAATAATAAGTTGATGATTTAAGATTTTAAACTAAAATAATTCAAATAAAAGAAATTTAACAATTTAAATAATAGAATTAAATATAAAAGAGTAAGATTATATGATGAGAAAATCCAGGGTTCCGATTTCACTTAACTAATCCTATTTATTAAACCTAATTCAAGTAATCAATTATTATTCCTTTGTGTTGATGGCAATTTCACGAAAATATTCATCAATCTCTCTCGAGCAAAGACAAACTTATTCAATTAACGAATTATCACCTCTCGGTCTCTAATCCTGAGAATTAATTGAATACCTTAAGAACAAGAAATTATATTACCACTCAAACGCCCTAACTATCTCTAGCCTAGGATCCTTTTTAAGGCAATTTATTCAGTGCACGGTTAAATTCTCCGCTCTCGCATCCCGAACTAACCATAAAGTTCTTAGTTTTGGTGATCAAGCAAACCTAAGCATTACGTTCAGAATAGATTACTCAACACAGAACAGGAACGGAAAATTAAATACTTGAATCAAGAAAAATAAATAATCATAGTAAAGTTACGTCGAAACCCTAGAACGAGAAGTTTAGTTCATGCTAAAACAAAAATAAACAACAATAATACTAAAGAGTTGCATGATGAAACAGAAAAGAAAATAAAACTATTATGAAAATAGCCTGATCGCCCCTCTAACCGAAAAATCGCCTCGGTGTTGCTCTCTCTCGCCGTCTCCCAGAATGCAGAATTGACCTAAAGGCGCTGCCTCGTTAGGTTTTATTGTTTTCTTTCAACTCAATCTTAGATCTGCCTTTAGATGAACGGTTCAGATTAAAAATTCAACTTTCCAAATTTGTAGATTGAGAGGCGATCGATCTCTGGGTTTTACGGAGATCGATCGCTTGATTTTCTATAATGTAAGGAGATCGATCTCGGCTTCCTTTAAATATGTGGAGATCGATCTCTGCATTTCATAGAGATCGATCGCGGCTGTTTATGGGAATGGACAGAGATCGATCGCTTGAAAACTTTCCAGGAGATCGCTGTTTCCTTTTATTTGTGGGCATGGGTATGGTTGCGATCGGTCTCTGGCATGCATGGAAATCGATCGCTCATTCTTCTGCTTCTCCTTTTATTCAACAATTTCTTCTTTTCTTTCCGTTCCTATTTTTTTTCAATAAACTTTGCTGCACACTCAAATAAATTGCATCAAATCCTTACAATCACTTGAGAAAAACTTATCAAATCAAGTATAAAAAGTATAAATAAATGTGTAAAATACACACTTATCACACCCCCAAACTTGAATGAAAGCTTGTCCTCAAGCGAACAAAAATAAGCATAGAAATCTAGCAAAATTTATCCAGGAATGTCTAAAATTTAAAGTCTGCAAAATATTTAAAATTTCCATGGTAAAATTATCTAAATCATAGTTCGTAGTATTTTGTCTCAACTTGATATTTGCATGCAAATAAACCATCTAAATAAACACTTTCAATAATACAACTCGTGATATCACATTTAGAGAAACTTAATCAGAAATTCTTGTGTGTGTACATGCTCAAACTCATTCTCGTTTAACTGATAAATCTGTAATTATACCTCTCAGGGTCACTCCATCCACTCTTATTGTTCATCAGTCTTGCCCATTATTCACTAATAACAAATATGAGTAAACAGAATAAAAGTCGATAGGTCTTTAATTAAGCTTGTAATGTAAGGCCGGGTTTATAAGGTAGGAAATTTTTGGATTCAAGCGAAACTCTAGAGCACAATCCACCCTCACTCCTTACACTCACTCGAACTCTTTTCTAATCAATTAACTCAATAATTCCCCCAAACTTGTCTCACTCTCTATTTTTTTAAAACCAACTCCTTTGTCAATGTCTTTACTAACGAACATAAAATACAAATAATAACAATAACAAAAACTTAAATAGCATATAAGAAATTGTTCTACTATTGAACAATTCAACTTTCCAATAACTTTTTTTTTTTTTTCATTCACCTTTTTTTTTTTTTTTTTACAACTTTAATCACTGAAAAACATAAAAGAAAAATAAATAAAATCCCAAAATACTAACAACTTAGACAATTGACAAAAGAATTAGCTCTGATTCTCACCACTACTTTCTCCAACTCTTCCCATAATATTTACCCACAACCCTAGGCTCAATAACCAGGATAGTCAAAATAATTGCAGGGTAGGTTAAATTAGGGTTGACAAAATCGTGGTAAATAAAGGTTCAAATAGGAGACTAAGGGTGCCATTTAAATGACACAAATGAGGTATGTCAATAAAAGCTCAAACGATTCAAAAATGGCCTAAGTCATTCTCTTAATTCTGCAAAAAAATCATAATTTGTATTCATGAATGCATGGCAAAACCAAGAACAATTGAATACTCACTAATCACTCACTAAATTTAAATGGAGCTAACTCCCTTTCAGTGTTTACACTCAAGCACTCTCTTACTGTGTTTAGGCTCTAGATCTCAAGACAACAATTTATATCACTATCAGCTAAATTTAAACAAGAATGAACATTTCCACACACACAAGTCTAACTTCCTAAGCTCCAATCAATGCTACTACCACAAATTATACTATCTCAGAATCTATTCAGAAGTTAAAGCAGGCATTAATCAAAGGTGCAGTCATCGACACTTTAAACAAATGAAATAAATAATCATACCATAAAATTTAGCATAGACATTGAATTTAAAATATTAAGCAGGCTTACTAAATAATATCCAAATAAAAACCCCCCCAAACTTAAGATAGACATTGTCCCCAATGTTAAATCAGTGTAAATGAGTAGGGTAAAATAAAAGTACCTCATATCGTCTCGGGCAGCCGTCAGTGTTGTGGAGCTTCGGTCGAAGGAGCGATCAATCAGGATTTTTTTTTTTTTTTTTTTTTTTAAGAAATAATAAAAATAAACGTGAAATGAAATAAAATAAAAATAAAAATAAATAAAATTAATGCAAACAAAAATTGAAATAACGAACTAAAAAGGATACTTGGGTGGGTTGCCTCCCACCAAGCGCTTGTAATTATTGTCGACAGCCCGACAGTATACTTCTTCATGTTGGGTCGAGATATATAATAGATCTTTCACTTTTAACTGTACCGTCCCCATATGGTGTCCATCGTTGCCCAATTACCAACTTATCATTTGCCAGCAGCTTTTTGTAGTCGGGTGGTTTCTGAATAGATGGTATAACCCGTAATTTTGACTCCCCCAAATTTTCAACGCACTGCTTCCCATTAGGCTCAAAAAATTCGTTTGGTTGACGTGAAGCTTCTATTGGGTACTCCAGTGATTTATAGACCTTGAATGTGACATCTTCATCTTGTACGTGCAATTTAAGTTCTCCCTTTCTTAGGTCAATTACAGCACCCCCTGTGGCTAAGAATGGTCGACCTAATATTATAGGGATACCACGATCTTCCTCCATATCAAGAATCAAGAAATCAGCGGGAAAAATAAACCTATCGACTTTGATGAGGACATCTTCAATAACCCCATACGGATGCTTTATAGAGCGATCGGCCATCTGTAGAACTACACTTGTGGGCTTTGTTTCACCAATACCAAGCCTCCGAAATATAGATAGAGGCATCAGGTTAATGCTCGCTCCCAAATCACAAAGTGCCCTTTCAAATATAGAATTCCCAATTTCGCATGGAATAGTGAAACTTCCTGGGTCTTTCAGTTTTTGTGGAAGCTTCCTCTGAATAATCGCACTACTCCTGGGTCTTTCAGTTTTTGTGGAAGCTTCCTCTGAATAATCGCACTGCATTCTTCTGTAAGAGCTATAAAACCATACTCCTCTATTTTGCGCTTGTGGGAAAGAATATCTTTCAAAAATTTTGCATATTTAGGCATTTGCTCGAGAGCCTCAGCGAATGGAATGTTGATTTGGAGCTTTTTGAAGATATCAAGGAACTTGGCAAACTGGTTATCAAACTTTGCATTATTCAGGCGTTGTGGGAAAGGAACTTTGGGGATGATCTCCTTTGGAATCTGAGCTGGAGCGTCCAGTAGCTCTTTATCCTTTGGTGTGGACTCGGATGATGACGAATGCACTCCATCATGTGCGACCACTTTCTTATTTTCTTTGGTATAATTTTCAATCACTGCTCCACTTCTAAGTGTGATGGCATTGCACTGAGCTCTGGGGTTGATTTCAGTGGAACTGGGTAATGTACCTTGTGGGCGTCCATTTAATGCAGCTGCCATCTGGCCCATTTGAGTTTCTAAACTTCGAATTTGAGCTGACTGGTTTTGCAAGGTTGTTCGTGTTTCGGCCATAAATTTATTTGTGTACTCCCCCATTTCAGCAATCATATTACTGGTGCGTTCTCCCATCTTGGCAATTAACTCTTCAAGATTAACTTTCCTTTCCTGCACTGGTGGTCCTTGTTGAGGTACTTGAGGCGGTTGCACGGCGTTGTTCTGATTTTTCCATAAAAAATTCGGATGATTGTTGCGCCCCCCATTAAAATAATTCCCTGAATTCTGATAGTTAGGTCTAGTATAATTTCCCACAAACTGAGCTTGTTCAGACGAATTGCTAGCCATTTGGTTCCCTTGCTGACAGTTTTCACTAGCATGTGGTCCTTGGCACCAATGACATTGTATGATTGGGGAATGAATTGCATTAACTGAAGCTTGATTACTTTGGATGTGTTGAGTGAGGGATGCAACTTGAGTAGTCAATGCTTTGATCGCTTCCATTTCTGGGGTATTTGGCTGCCTCCTCAAAATCTGGCGTTCAATCGGGCACTGATCATTATTGAGGGATAACTCCTCTAACAGGTTGAACGCCTCCACTTCCGTCTTTTGTAATAGTGATCCACCAGCTGCTGAATTGACAAGAGTCCGTGTAGAAACTGATAGGCCAATGAAGAATGTCTGTATTTGCATCCATTGTGGTAGACCATGTTGGGGGCATTTTCTTAAAAGCTCCTTGAATCGGCCCCATGCTTCATAGATTGTCTCACCATCAAATTGAGCAAAATTGGTGATCTCATTGCAGAGTTTTGCCATCTTTTCAAAGGGAAAGAATTTGGATAGAAATTTCTGCATTAATTCATTCCATGTGGTAATTGAATCCGAAGGTAAGGAGTTCAACCAATTCTTTGCGCGATCTCTTAGTGTGAAGGGGAATAACCTGAGCTTGATAGCATCCTCAGAGACATTATGGTATTTAAAAGTGTCACAGATCTCGACGAAGCTAGCAATGTGATCCTTAGGGTCCTCATTAGGCAGACCACAAAATTGATATTGCTGAATCATTTGTATTGTCCCCGGCTTAATTTCAAAATTGTTGCATGTGATGGCCGGTTTCCGAATTGCTGATTGAACCCCGTCCATGGATGGCATGACATAATCGAGCAAAGTTCGTCGTCCGACCTCTGCCACTTCAACCCTCTGTTGTAGATTTGCGTTTTGATCATCTGCCATAATTGCTTGTTTTGTTTCCCTTCGATTTCGGCGACAAGTTCGTTCAATTTCAGCGTCGAGAGGGATTAGGTTGGCAGTACCTAATTTTCGCATACACCTGTAATGTGCAAATAATATAATTTAAGCCTAGCAGCAAAAGAAAATTCAAATATAAACTAAAATAAAATAATTCAATAATAACAAAATTAATTCTCCGGCAACGGCGCCAAAAACTTGTTGCGAAAAATCGTATACGCAAGTGCACGTGTCGCAAAAGTAATAAAGTGTGTATAAGTACGAGTGTCGATCCCACGAGGAATAATTATGTTAAATATTGAATATCTAAATTTCAGTTTAATTTGAAAAGAAATAATAAGTTGATGATTTAAGATTTTAAACTAAAATAATTCAAATAAAAGAAATTTAACAATTTAAATAATAGAATTAAATATAAAAGAGTAAGATTATATGATGAGAAAATCCAGGGTTCCGATTTCACTTAACTAATCCTATTTATTAAACCTAATTCAAGTAATCAATTCCTATTCCTTTGTGTTGATGGCAATTTCACGAAAATATTCATCAATCTCTCTCGAGCAAAGACAAACTTATTCAATTAACGAATTATCACCTCTCGGTCTCTAATCCTGAGAATTAATTGAATACCTTAAGAACAAGAAATTATATTATCACTCAAACGCCCTAACTATCTCTAACCTATGATCCTTTTTAAGGCAATTTATTCAGTGCACGGTTAAATTCTCCGCTCTCGCATCCCGAACTAACCCTAAAGTTCTTAGTTTTGGTGATCAAGCAAACCTAAGCATTACGTTCAGAATAGATTACTCAACACAGAACAGGAACGGAAAATTAAATACTTGAATCAAGAAAAATAAATAATCATAGTAAAGTTACGTCGAAACCCTAGAACGAGAAGTTTAGTTCATGCTAAAACAAAAATAAACAACAATAATACTAAAGAGTTGCATGATGAAACAGAAAAGAAAATAAAACTATTATGAAAATAGCCTGATCGCCCCTCTCACCGAAAAATCGCCTCGGTGTTGCTCTCTCTCGCCGTCTCCCAGAATGCAGAATTGACCTAAAGGCGCTGCCTCGTTAGGTTTTATTGTTTTCTTTCAACTCAATCTTAGATCTGCCTTTAGATGAACGGTTCAGATTAAAAATTCAACTTTCCAAATTTGTAGATTGAGAGGCGATCGATCTCTGGGTTTTACGGAGATCGATCGCTTGATTTTCTATAATGTAAGGAGATCGATCTCGGCTTCCTTTAAATATGTGGAGATCGATCTCTGCATTTCATAGAGATCGATCGCGGCTGTTTATGGGAATGGACAGAGATCGATCGCTTGAAAACTTTCCAGGAGATCGCTGTTTCCTTTTATTTGTGGGCATGGGTATGGTTGCGATCGGTCTCTGGCATGCATGGAAATCGATCGCTCATTCTTCTGCTTCTCCTTTTATTCAACAATTTCTTCTTTTCTTTCCGTTCCTATTTTTTTTCAATAAACTTTGCTGCACACTCAAATAAATTGCATCAAATCCTTACAATCACTTGAGAAAAACTTATCAAATCAAGTATAAAAAGTATAAATAAATGTGTAAAATACACACTTATCAACTACCGAAGGAGTGGAAGAGTCAACGAACCCAGGAGGTTGTTGCATATAAACTCGTTCGGTGAGATCACCATGCAGAAAGACATTGTTGATATTAAGTTGTCTGATGTTCCAACCCAGAGAATAGGCCAAAGATGAAACAGTACGAATCGTCGTAGATTTGACAACGGGACTAAAGGTCTCATCATAGTCGACCCCTTCAGTTTGATCATAGCCTTTTGCCACTAACCGAGCCTTGTAACGATTGACAGATCCATCTGAGTTAAACTTGGTTTTGAAAATCCATTTGCAGCCTATAACTTTAGCAGCTGTAGGGAATGGAGTAAGAGTCCAAGTGTTGTTTTTATGGAGAGCCAATATCTCATCCTGCATAGCAAGCATCCAATTGTGGCATTTGGAGGCTTGCTGAAAAGTAGTGGGTTCAAAATTGGAGGTAATCTGAGCAATGAGAGCCTTTGGTTTAAAGATACCGGCTTTGGAACGTGTTCTCATGGAATGATGATTGACAGTAAGTTGTCTATCACGGTGGTGTGAATTAGGAAGTGGGGATAAAGATGGAGGAGACTAAAGTGGAAAGGAAGAAGAATGGTTTATGGGCATGGAAGTGGGATGAATTGTTGTGGTAGAAGAATTTAGGGGTGTAGGAAAGGGCAAGGTAGTAATGGGAATAGAGAAAGTGGGTGTTAATGGCACGGAAGGAGTGAAGGTGGAAAAGGGAAAAGAGGACTCGTCAAAGGTGACATGACGAGTGATATAGATTTTGTTTGAATGATGATTGAGACAAACATAGCCCTTTTGATGAGAACTATAGCCTAAGAAAACACAAAGAAGGGAACGAGGTTATAACTTATGTTGATTGAAGGGATGAAGTAATGGAAAACAAAGACAGCAAAAAACACGAAGGGACGAGTAAGGAGGTAACTTACCAAATAAACACTGAAAAGGTGATTGATTTTTTAAAACAGGTGCAGGGAGAAAATTGATTAACATAGTGGCAGTAGTAAAAGCGTAGGTCCAGTATTTTTTAGGAACAATAGAATGAAATAGGAGAGATAAACCTATTTAGACAACATGACGATTCTTTCGTTCAACACGTCTATTTTGATTTGGAGTGTATGGACATGAAAGACGATGATGTATGCCAAGAGAGTTAAAAATAGAAGAGAGAGACTGAAACTCTCCACCCCAATCAGACTGCACAGTTTTAATGGAAGACCAAATTAAATTTGAACAAATGTGTGAAAGTTCAAAAAAACTTTGTGAATGTCACTTTTCAATTTTAAACAATAAAGCCACGTAAAGCGTGTACAATCATCAACAATTAGCAGAAAATAACAATCACCGGTAACGGACGGAACAAGGGAAGGACCCCACACATCCAGATGTATAAGTTCAAAAGGAGATAATGCATGAGAATTAGAAATGGGAAATGACAATCGATGACTTTTACTCACTTGACATGCAGTACACAATTTAGAAAAACTAGATTTAATTAGAGGTTCATTACATAGACTCAAAACATGAATTTAAAATAAGAAATGAGGGGTCGCCGAGCCAGAGATGCCACACATTTAAAGACAAAACAGCAGAGGTGTAGGCAGGATCGGTGGAGGATGCAGTCACAGACAGGGCTTGAGGAGCAGTGGGTATTTAATAGAGACCATTATTGACTGATCCCCGAAGAATTGTGTAACAACCAGCACGTCGCCAGGTAATTATCCCATGAATAATTTTGGAGTGGCTTGTTGAATGTGAAAATTTACGAGGTCTTAAAATGACAGGTATTACTTGTTTTAAGAGAAAAATTAGGTAATGGCAAGATTTGTAAATAAAAGTGATTTTAATCAATATAAATAGGAAAAGAAAAGTCTAAAACCTCACTTAAACCCCTCATGTAGCCGACTTTCCTCTCCTGACGATTTCCTCCTTCAAAGACCGATTTCTTCCTCCTCTTTCTTCGACGATTCAAAGCTCATGTAAGGTTTAGATGATTCATTCATTGAGTCTTCGATTTAGGAATGGTTATTGATTGATGTCTGAAGATTGAGAATCGGTCGATGCCAGATTCACAGCTATATCTTCGAGTTCCCTTTTTTAATGGCATTGAGGATAGGATTTTGACGTTGTCGATGTTTAGACTTTGAGAAATTTGATGTTGGTATGGATCTGGTAGTATAAACGCTAATGCCATTAATGTTAATGAAGGTTAAGCTCTGCACACTAGGTGCTCAGCGAAATGCCTTAGAGGTTTAAGATGGATTCTAGGATGATTTCTTTAGCTAAGATTTTACCAGCTTTGAGTTTAGATTATTTAGGATATATTTAACATTGAAGTATGAAATGTCTTAGGTGGAGAAGGATTCAAGTGAAGGCATGACATTGCTAATGAGTCCAGGTAAGTGAGTGTGCTAGGTTTTTGGCCTTTAGGGCCTTACATCACAAGGGTACTAAGAAATCTGTATTGATGTTGCTTGATGATTTATGGATGACTGAGAGTTATGTTATGCGATGTTCTGATAGAGTTTATGAAGTCGTCTGTTCTGGTATGATTCTTTCCATAGTCTGATGATTTAAGTGCATTCATATTCCTGCATCATGATTTATCTTCCAAGAATACCAAAATGTTTTATGTACATGCTCCTTTTATGAATGAGATATGAATATAAAATGTATGCAACCATGATTAAGTGAGGGTCGGGGCGGTTTGGCCATGTCACTGTCCACAAATGGACCAAGAACTCTGTCCGAGAGGACCATGTACACGCACTCTGCCTACCCCCTTCGGCACAAACCCTCCTTAATCCATGTCATGTAAATGATGAACAAGAACATGAAAAGAACAAGAACAAGTAAACGAACATGTATATGTCACTTTCCATTCAATGGACCAAGATTTCTGTCCGCAAGGACCAAGTACACCCACATAAATGAATGATGAACAAGAACATGATTCCCATGATATGATCAAGAACACAAACATGAACATGTCTCCCATGATTTGAATAAAGAATGTGAACATGATTTTATTAAGTATGCATTCATGAGCACTTATGTATATGTTGCACTCCTTACTAAGCACTAAGCTTATAGTTTGAACCTTATGATGTGAGTGACGAATTGGAAGGTGAGGATCTCAATCAAAGTAATAATGCCTAAGATGGGTTGCTGGAAGGTGTTCATGGCGATGATTTGTGGCTTGGTGGCGAATTTGACCCGTGGAGTGTTGCTATTAGCATATTTTGGTGAATGCTGGGGTTGTCTAGTACAATTTCATGTTTTAAGAGGATTTAAGACTAAAGGTTCATATGTTTTCTTTAAGTCTTCCGCTACGCATGTTTAAGTTTTATGATAAAAAAATGATTTATGTGAAATGAGATGTGAGATTACTTATAGAGTCAGTTCCAGAGAGCTAGCCGAACGTTCGCCAGGGGAGGTAATTGATCAGTTGTGTAACACCCTCGAATTTAGAATCAATTAAATTATGGATCTTAGAATTAAATAATAAAATAGTTGTTTTAATTAAAAGTGACTTAAACGTTTATTAAATTATGTTCGGGTATTCTCAGTGGAGAATTAAGCCAGGTACGGGGTGAGGGTCAATTGACGAAAGTGTATAATTTAAGAGCGAGATTTAACGGAATGAGATGACGCAAAAGTTATGCACGTTTGAAGTTTCGGGTCGGTTTTTACCAAACCCAAATTAGTGGCCCGTTTAGTTAGGTTTTAATTGGATTAGGCTAGAAATAGTTGTTTGAGAGTAATTGGTGAATGTAGGCTTGATTTTAATGAAGCTTGAATGTTTGTCATAGGTCGAGCCATATGTGACGTGAGGTGCCAAACCCAGCGAGCTACAGACGACAGGTAAGTTCTCGTGACTTGCTGTGGCCGATAGGCCTACACCATATGTCGTGTTTCGTTGTCGAGGATATTTGGGTTATGTGTGATTATTCGCTTTGGTTGGGTAGTTTAGGGTTAGGCCTTTTATAGGTTATGCTTGTATTGTTTGATGGTATGTACGCTGTATATCTATGTTATGCTTGTATTGTCATGCATCACTATTTTATAAACGTCATGAAAACAAATTTATGCATAGATTTCATGAAAGAAAAAGAAATGTGATGAACTGAAATGAGATGACTATCTGATAAATGAATGAAAGTAAAGTAAAATGTAAACGACATGAGACGACTAAGATGACTAAAATGAGACGACTATGATGACTGAAATGAGACGACCAAAATGAGACGACTATGACGACTGAAATGAGACGACTAAAATGAGATGACTATGAAGACTGACATGAGACGACTTATATGAGACGACTTACATGAGATGACTATATGATAAATGAATACATGATATGATAAATGAATGTATGACATGATAAATGAAATGAATGTACGATATGATAAATGAATGCATGATATGATAAATGAATGTATGACATGATAAATGAAATGAATGTACGATATGATAAATGAATGCACGATATGATAAATGAAACGAATGCACAGGAACTTATGAAAATTGCATATACATGTTCATGCATTGTCATTTACGTAGAATTTATTGAGATTTATTCCCATAGGCGTCCTTATGGTGTAGGTAAACCCGAAACAGGTGAGAAAGACGTTCCTCTGTTAGATGATCACGCTGGTTGAAGAAGGATGCCCGTGAGAGTGCGCTGGCGCAGTTGGTGCGATTTTGACCCGTGGGGACGTAGGTAAATGTTTTGGGGAAAATTGATAGATATGAAAATTGTACAGATAGAACATATTAGGATGTTTGGTTCTGGATAGTTAAGTGTTTGATGTTTTGATGTTTTGATAAACTGTTTTGAAAAGTATTTTATTGAAGATATCTGGACTGCTTGGTGATTTTAAACTCGTAAGGATTATTCGGTTTTCAAACGGATCCATGCAGTTCGTCTTTATGAAGTACCACTATGTTTTCTATTATGTTATGATTAGGTTTGGTGGCTGAGGAATTAAAGAATGAATGAGATTAAGAGTGATTTATGATGAAGTGTTAAGTGTGTTTAGGTGTTTAGGTGTAGTTGAAGTGAGAAAAGGAAAAGAAAAAGAAGAAGAGGCAGTGAAACAGTCCTCTGGAAATCGGATTCCAGAGGACATGTCGTTCGATCGGCATCGATTGGCATGATCGATCGCCCCTCTTTCTTTTGTCAGGCTTGGCGATTTTACCCCTGGCCGATTGTTTCTCCTCTGCATTTAATTGTTTTAATAGTTTAATTGTTTTAAATAATTGTTTTAAATTTCATTTCAATTGTTTTAAGTTAAATGTTTTCAAAAAAGTTTTCGAGTGAATTTAATAGTTTAGTCTACGGTTTAAATTCCGCTTAGAGTTCATTTAAAAGTTATAAATGAAAAAGAAAAATTTATACGGAAAATAATTAGGAATGGGTAAGGGTCGTTACAAGTTGTCTATGTGTTCTGTTTTGTAAGTAAAAACAGTCATCCATAGTTGTAAGTAATCGTTGTCCAGAATTACATGGACGAATACGTCGTCCAGAGTAAGTGAATGAGTCATCATCCAAAGTTAGGGGCGAGTCCAAGTCTAGAGAACGATGTTGGGTTGTCGTTTAAAGTAAGCAGTCACGTGGACTGTGGACGACAAAATCACGTAGTTTGTGGACGATAAATTTAGTCCATGAACGTTGGTCTGTAGACGATGAGTTTATGTAACCTGTGAGTGATGAAGTCACGTGGACTGTGGACGATAAAGTCACGTGGTCGGTGAACAATAAATTTAAGTGAGTCTATGGACGATAGTCTATGGACGATGTAGTCACTTGAACAGAGAGCGATAATGTTTATCAGTCAGTGGACGAAAATGTTAAAGTAGTCCGTGGGCAATTAAGTTGAACGATCTAGTGGACAAGGTTGTTACCCGATGTATGCCGTCTAACTCTGAGGACTAATATGATGTCCGATGCATGAAAGATTTATGTTCTGAGAGTTTGAGATATCAATCTCCTTGGAACATCCAGTTACTGCTCGATTTATATGTCCACGAGTTTCCTTTATAATGTAGGGACGATGTACCTTTAGTTTTTACGTGTAAAGGTATGAATTAAGTCTTGGAGTCATGTATTTTTTCTCGACCCAGCTCGGATTGTTACAAATTGTCTAGTGGGAACTCTGGTCCTTAATCAGAAAATGAGTGGAATGAAATTCAACAAAAACCGGATGTTCACTACATAATTGAGGAATACTAAGTAAGTTATGAGAGAGAAACGGAGCATGAAAGACAGTACTCAGAAGAAGAGAATCTTTATCAGTAGGAAGTAAAGCAGAACCAGAGTGGGTGATAGAGTGAGACTTAACGTCAGCCATCAACACGTTTGAAGAGCCACTGGAAGGTGTGGGGTTGAGCAGCATGGATGGATGTGGGGTGAAATGGTGAGTGGCACCCGAGTCTAGCAGCCACTATGAAGGATGCGCAAACGCCGACGAAGATGAAATCGGCAGGATGCCAACAGAGTTTGCCTGAGCTGGAGAAGAGAAGGCGTTCTAGGTCTGTAACACCCGGTTTCCATTAACCGATTTACCTTTTTCCATTTATAGAGAATGTTTTATAATTGAAATATGGGTGATTTAGTGATTAGGTTAACAAGTGATTGAGCAAGGATAAAATGGTAAATTGCAATTTATTGTGGATAACGCATTTAAGGGAGGGTTTAATGAGGTTTAGCCGCCACTGTTCCCTCATTTTCCTCTTTGGGTTTTCAGCTCAAGCAGTCGAGCTCTCTAGGCGACTTTCCCTCGCCCGATTCTCCTTCAAACTAGGTAAGTTTTCCTTTCGTTACCTTGAGATTTTAGTGGCTATATAGTAGAGAGAGTACAATGCGTGTATTTTTATAAGGCTGCGAGTGTGTTGAGTTCGGGTTTAGTGTTGAGAATGTTCGATAACCAGAGTTTCCAAACTAGCTCCTTAGGTTTTTGAACGATATAAGGTTAAGGTTAGTGATGATCTAATCAGTATTCTGCTTATGACATTAGGTGTACAGAGCTTCCCGAGTAGTGGTAATCGAACAATTTCCAGGAATCCAGGTAAGTAAAGTATGCATGTGCCTTCGGGCCTACATCACAAAACAGTAAGGTTATGCATGTTGTGAATGATTTTGTATGTCATGCATCATGTTTTTAAAAGATTACGAAAATGAATTTCCATATAAGAATGGTGAGGTATGAACTGAATGCGACAGAACAGCTATTAAGGGAATTCATCCGCCCCTTAATCGAGTAGAGGATGTATGACATTGGGAGAATTGATCCCACTCCCAAGGAAAACAAGGGATCAGAACAGCTATTAAGGGAATTCATCCGCCCCTTAATCGAGTAGAGGATGTATGACATTGGGAGAATTGATCCCACTCCCAAGGGAACCGAGGGATCAGATCAGTTTATGAACATATGAGTATGCAACTGAGATGAGAAAGTAGAAACTGCATGTTTAGGAATCTATGTTTCAGCAATTCATTTCATTACTGCTTTACTTACTTAGCAATAGGCTAATAGATGAGTTTTGTGATGTAGGTGTTGAGGAAACAGCAGGTGAATTTCCTGATTTTACTGATGAATAGATGGGGTTGGAGGAGCACTTCTCTGCCACGAACGGGTATACTGATGAGGCGGATTAACTGTTGTCTGTTGGTGTGAAAGTTTAGTTGACAGTGTTTTAATTTAAGTATGTTGAACTTTTCATTACAGTAGTGATTACAATGTTTTGAAAACGATTTCGAGATTTTCCCGTTAATAGCATTCTGTTGGGATTTAGTGATGGCACCCACTGGAAGTTTTAGTAATGCAATGGTTTGAAACGTTTTTGAATGGTTTCAGTGAAGTGAGTAAATTTCTTTTCCATAGGTTGAGTTGTTGTTCTGTTGTCTATCGGAAGATGTCTTCAGTGGAAGCCATCAGATGATATAGAATGAAATTTGTCGTTTAGTGATCGGTAAATATAGCTTGTTCTATCTGATGATGTCTCAGTAAACTGATCGGCAGATGCGTGGTGACGTCACCGGTGGATGTAGAACAAAGTCGATCGGATGAAGGAAATCATCCGACTGACGTCGTCGGAAGATGTAGAGTACATTTTGTCGTTTAGTGACCGGTGGATGTCGTGTGTAAATCCACCAGATGATGGAGAGAATACTTTGTCGTTTTGCTACCGGATGATGTTTTCCATTTTCTGCTTCAGCCTCTTTTGTTGACTTTGTTCGGCGGGCGATGTGTTTGACTTTTGAAACTTACGAAGTATTCTGTGATTTATACCTTTACTCCTTTTGCCGATTATTTCTCAAAATTCCAACTGAGTACTCGAGCATTGTACAATAGTTTTGTTTAACTCCATCTTACTCAAATGATTTTCGCTGCAAGTTTTAAAAAAAAAAAGAAATACGGTTGAAATTTTTAGTCATGTACGGGCATGGTGCCACGAACCAAGTTCAGATAACTCGGGGCGTGATAAGGTCGAGGCTGGGAAGCTCAGAGGATTGGTAAACTGGTTCGGGCCGGGATAAAGAGGAGGGGCGTAATATTGGGTTAGACCGAAATATTGAGGTGGATGGGTATATTGGTTTGGGCAGGGAGATCGGTAAGAACCGTTTAAACGGTGGTAGCAGGCCACTGCTGAGTGTCCCATTTTATTACAGATTTAGCATCTGGGCTTGGATGAGTCAGGACGAGGAGATTGCCAGCCATAGGGGAGCCCAAATGCTGAGCCACGACCTTGCTAATAGGTCGAAGGAGGCAGCGACATAAGGTTGTATTGCGTAGGACAAGGAAACGGCCGAGAAAGGCAGAACGGCCTCTGAGCGGCAACATTGGCTTGAAGGGAACTCGGAATCGGCACCTGAAGACTGAGTTCTATTTCTCCAGACGAAACTCGTAACTCAATAAAAGGCTGTGCAGTTCTTCCAAAGATGGTTGATCAGCCCGATTGGCAATGGAAGTCACGAATGGGTTGTAGTCGCTACCGAGACCATTGAGAAAATAGATCACATGGTCTTGATAGGAAACAGGTTGGCCAACGGCCGATAAGGTATTGCAGATGGATGTAAGTTGCTGAATATATATGGTTGTCGAGAGACCACCTTTGGACAAATTGTGGAGTTGATTGCGGAGGTCGGTAATGCGGGCTAAGGAGGAGCTGGAAAATAATCAGCCAAGGGCAAGCCAGATAGCGTTAGCAGTGTCGAAGCTAACGATTTGGGGAAGAAAAGTTTCAGAGACAGAAGAGAAAATCCAACTCATAATTAAGCGATTGTATAGCTACCAGAGAGTAAAATCAGGGTTTAAGTGATTGGAAAGGGAATCAAGAAATTGAGGGGGAGAAGGGAAAGAACCATCGAGGATATTATCAATGCCATTGGCGATTGCAATGTTTAGGAGCTAGGCTTTCCAAACGATATAGTGCGTGGAATCTAGTTTGATAGTAAGAGTTTGATTCAGAGAAAGGAAGGGAGGGAGGGAGGAAACGAGAGGAGAGGAGGGAACTGTCGATGATGATGACGTCATTGGTACAACGACCCGGCCCACACACTAGCTGGATCCGTGAGCCGCCCGGCCCACACACTAGTTGGACGCGGCGTGCCGACTCAGGTCAACCCCAGGATCTGCGACACGTTCTCATGATCTTTTTCCACCCGAGTAGCTCAAGTGGTACCAGCTATAGTGTTCCCATGTACTTAGTTCTTGGAAGTCATGGGTACGAGGGCTAGGGAGGGCAAGAATTTCCCCACTAGGGGGGGAAAAGATCATGAGCACGTGCCGCGGATCCTGAGGTTGACCTGGGCTGACACGCCGTGTCCCACTAGTGTGTGGGCCAAGCGGCTCGCGGATCCTGCTAGTGTGTGGGTCGGGTCGTTTCAATTGGCTTTGATACCAAGTTGAGAAAATGAAAGGAAGCAGAGGAGAATAAGACGGAAGAATGCTGTGAAAAATATTTCTCTGTATTCTATATCACAAAACCGTGTACCATGAAGAGTTGTATATAAATACAATAAAACCTAATAAAAGGGTAAAAAGGAAAAAAAACTATAATGGAATGATATATTAACACCAAAAACCATGAAATATACTGTGACCATCGAGTCTTGAAAATTTGAAAATGAAAATGGTTCCTTTAGGGGGCAAAACCGAAACAGGATGGAAATCGCGGTTCCGATTAAAATCGTAGTTCAAATCCGATTTTTCCCTCCCCTAATTATTTCAACCAATATATTTTCACACACACACACAAAGCTCTCCTTCGGTTACCATATAATGCTGAGTGCCTATATATCTTTCTTTAAAGAACCAGACATCTTTTTTATTTAAGGCAATATCTTTTGCTAAAAGGATGAGTATGTACTCAACCACTGCTTCTTTGATGAACTGCGGCCCACTTTCTAAGACTTCTTTTGCAGTTTTCTTTTGATTTTCATTTGATGAAGATGTTTCCCCTAAAGTGGGAAATTCTTTTTGATAAAATTTTGAATTATGACCTCGGCCTTTACCCCTTAATGGGGTTGCCATCCTGCAAGAATTCTCTGGTGAAAAAATCAGGAAGAGAATTATTTGATCATTTAATATGCTCAATTGAAAAATCATAAACTGATAATTCAGATTGCCATCGGGCAAAGATTTGTTTGAAAACAAGATTTTTAACATCTTTGGTTAAAATATTTTTTCTTGAAGAGCAATCAACTCTAAGTAAAAATTTTTGATTTAATAAATCATCTTAGAATTTTGAAATGCATTTTACTATAGAAAGAATTTCTTTTTTGACTGTAGAATAATTCTTTTGTACTGGTTTCCATACTCCAGAAGTAAAACGAATGAGTTTTTCTTTAGAAGTATTGGGATTTATTTGTTTAAGGATACTTCCATACCCAATATCGGAAGCATCTGTTTCAACTATTTTATTCCACTGAGAATTTGATAAAGAAAGACAAGGTAAAGTAACTGCTTTCAACTTTATCCTTTTGACAGCATCAGTGTGTTGTTGACTCCATGGTGGAGGATTCTTTCTTAATCTTTGATATAATATATCAGTATTTTGAGCTAAATTTTTATAAAAATCACCTAAGTAGTTTAAACTACTTAAAAATCTTTGTAATTGAGTTTTATCTTTGATTTCATCAGGAAATTTTGATGCAAACTCAATACTGCGGTTAATAGGAATAATTGTTCCTTGATTGATATTATGACCTAAAAACTTTATTGTTGTTTGGAATAGATGCATTTTAGGGGCAGATATAACAAGGCCATTTCTTTTGATAACATCTTTTAATATCATAAGATGTTTAAAATGTTGGTCTATGGATTGTAAATAGACTAAAATATCATCAATGTAAACAATACAAAATTGAGAATAATTTTAAAATATATCATTCATAATATTTTGAAATTCAGAATGGGTCTGTTTTAATCCAAAAGGCATTACGTTCCATTCGTAATGGCCAAAGGGGACTACAAAAGCTGTTTTGTATCTATCTTGTTCAGATATTTGAATTTGTCAATAACCTGATTTTAAATCAAATTTTGAAAATATCAGGGCTGATTGGAGACGATCTAAAAGATCTTTTTTATTGGGAATAGGATACCTAATCCATTTTAAGGTATCATTTAATAGTTTGTAATTAATGACAAGTCGAGGAACACCTCTTTCTTTTTCAGAATTTTTGTTCACATAAAATACTGTACAACTCCATGGGGAGTAACTTTTTCGAATAAGTTTTTTTCTCTAAAAGAGATTTAGTTTCTGTTTTGCATAATTCTAAATATTCTTGTTTCATTTGACTTGGTCTTGTTTTGATTGGAATTAAATTTTCATTATGATTGGGAATATATGGCAAAGAAACAATATGTTTCTTTATTTCCCAAAAAGCATTGGGTATAGTATGGCATACCTTAGTTTGGAATTGTAGTTCAAGATTTTTAATTTTGTTAAGAACATTTGGAGATTTAAGATGTTCTTCTATTTTTAAATAATTAATTTCGGTCTTAAGAAAGCTTATTTGTTTGTCCTTAAGATCATAAAAAGATTTGATTTCATTTAGAATTTTGGTTTGTGGTTCAGAAACAAAATAATAAATATTCTTTTGATCATTGACTAAGGTGTGAATTCCTTCTTGATCTATCATTGTGATAGGCATGATTTTGCTAAGGAATGGAGTTCCTAAAATAACATTGTGTTGCAAATTTTTTACTAATAAAAAGGTTGTTGTTAAGCAATTTTGATTGTTATTACAAATGACTACTTTGGATAATTTATATTTGACTTTTAATTTGCTACCACCTGCAGCAGTTAAGGATTGAACAGTTTTTTCAAAATATTTTGTAGGAACTAAGCCTTCTTGGATACAATTAATATCAGCACCACTATTCCACAAGTGCTATGATATTAGAAAGTTCATATTCTTGATTAATGATTAATGTGACTTTAATATACCATTTTTGAAAATGAATTTTATTTAGAATATTTAAAATTTCATTTTGTTCATCTGAGGAGGTATATTCTTCTTTTGGAAAGGGATTGTTTGATGTTGATGCAATATTAGATTAAATTTTTGAAATTCTTTTATCCATAAGTATTTGATATTGTTCATTGTTCATGGTATTGTAATTTGATATCATTACAAAGGGATAATCCTTCTAGGACACATACATTAACTAAATGACCATAGGTACAATTAGCCCAGAGGATAGAATGTCCTGAATTAAGTTCTAACAATTTTTGTTTTACTTTCTTTGAAAATAGAGAAAGTAATCCATCTATAAATTTGGCTTTCCAATATTCAGAATTAGCATCTTTCCTTTGCATGATTTTTGTAATAAATACATCCTTGTACCATCTAAAATGAGATAAGGATATACATCTTAAATTTTGTAATAATTCACGTCTTCGCTCTTGACGTTGTTCGATTGCTCCAACAAAATGGAGAATAATAGCTTGGAGTAGGGTATAAACATAATCAGATACATTTGTAATGTGTTGAGTTGTATGAGATTGGCCAGTTGTTGAATCAGTAACCTGATTCTTCCATTTGTTCAATTCTTACTGACTGAAGAATTTCTAATTGCTGGTCTTTGGTAAGATAATTATCCCACCATCCTTTCAAAGCACCAGTAAAACCGTTGATAATGCAAATAGCAATATCATGATCAGTATATTGGGCGGCTTTATAGACACTAGTGTAACATCTGGAACTTTTGTGTTATGACTTCTGTGGGATATAAAAAATAATAATAATAAAGATAAAATGTTGAAGGAATTGTATGGGAAAAACCAAACTAAAGTTCAACCAAACAAAACATTGGTTGGAAACTAATGCAAGGGGCAAATAGGAAGTAAAAGTGGGTAGTTGGGAGCATCTAATAAGAATGTGACATGTGGCAAAGCTTGTGGAAGAAGCTTTTCTTTGCTTATTGTCTCTCATACGTGAGATCATCTTCATTTTTCACACTTCCCTTTGTTTTCTTTCATCGCCGAGAAGAAACCCTCCCCTCCTTCCCACGATTTTTTGTTCCGCTTGTGAAGATTTAAAGGACACAGAAATTTCTCTCCTCTAGTTGGCCGCATTTCAGCCATCTTAGAAGCTCCTAAGGTGACAAAGCTCAAGCGAGGTACTTGGATTGCTAAAGACAAGAGGTAAGTTCTCGTGACTTACTGTGGCTAATTGGCCTACACCATACGTCGAAAATGTGTTAAGGATAATTTGGTGCTTGGTTGTTTAATTGCTTTGGTTGGGTAGATTAAGTTGGGTGTTTTATAGGTTAAGTTTTGTGATGTTTGATGGTATTTGTGGCGTTTTGATGGTATTCACGTTATATATGTTATATTGTGCATATTGAACTGTTCAGCATCATAGTTTTCAAAATGCCATGAAAATGAATTTAGGCATTGATTTCAAAGAAAAAGAACTACGTGCATAAAAGAGCAAGTAAAGTATCATAGTAAACAACACATGGCATGGGGTTATCGGGGATGAGGTTCAGACCTAGCGTTCCGTGGTGAGCGGGTTTTCCTCCCTTCAGATGGTGTGGGCTATCTAACCACTTGACGTGCCCTATCCATCTGTTGAGCGTTTTCGATAACCATGGACTCACACGTACTGAAATGAAATGATATGGACGGCTTTCATAGCATGGAACATACATGATCATGCATAGACATTTAAGTAGAATTTACTAAGATTTATTCTCATAGGCGTCTCTATGGTGTAAGTGACTTCGAGCAAGGTGAGGATGAATTTCCTCTGCCTGACGAACCTGTAGCTTGATGAAGGGTGCCCGTGGAGTGCGCTTGACAGTCGATGCATACTTGACCCGTGGGAGCATAGGTTATGTATTTTGATGGTAATATTATGGGTTATGATGGGCTGATGGGTGATAGTTAGAGGAATTGTATAGAAACCATTATAGGATGCTTGGTATCTGGACAGGTTGTGAACAAATGTATTGAATGTTCATTTTGATGATATTTATTGGCTTCCGCTATGTAGGGACGAATAGGTTGATACTTTGACGAAATTGGTTCGATATTGATGCTTTGATAGGTTTTGGATGAAATAGAAATGGATTTTGATGATTTAGAATGAGTTTTGATGCTTTGAAAATAGGTTTGTTGTTTGAGATGAATATGTCATTTTTGTGTCGAGTTTTGATGATTTTAGGTTGAATGTTCGGTTTATGGATGTGCATTTTAGTTGGATTGATGATGAATAATTGGAGGATGGTATTTGAAGTGTTATTAGGTGAAGGAAGTGGTAAATTGATGAAGTTGATGATGGTATAGAGTGGAAATGGCGAAATGTGTATGAGGGGGAATGGGGGTGTGAGAAAAGGAAGAGGAAGGGGAAGGAAAAGAAGGGAAGGGAAAGAAAAAGAAGAAGCCGATCGATCGCCAGAAGAGGGGTGATCGAACATAGAATTCTCTGGTTTTCTAGAGAGTTTCCCGATCGTTCGCCCAAAGAGGGGCGAACGATTTGCTGTTTCGGGTAATGGGTGATACAGGGATGGAAATTGTATAAGTCTCGGTTAAGTATTTTGGCAGAGAAATGTCGTCCAAAGTTGTCGTCCAAAGTTGTGTTTGATAATGTCGACCAAATAGTAAGTGTCCTGGTGTTAAGTTTTCATTAGGAGTTCGGTTGATGTTGGGCAGGAAATATTAAATTAAGTTGTTAAGTTTTATTTGAGAGTTCGGTCGATAACGTTGACCGATTAGTCAATGATTTGGTTGAAGGTATTTAGTAAGGAGTTCGGTTGACGACATCGACCATTTCAGGGACAAGTTCGGTTGATAACGTTGACCATTTCAGGGACAAGTTCGGTTGATAACGTAGACCATTTCAGGGACAAGTTCGGTTGATAACGTCGACCATTTCAAGGGGACGTCGTCCAAAGTGGGGACGCCATCCAAAGTGGAGACGTCGTTCAAAGTTCGTGGACGAATGAGACGAAACCCGAGTGGAATTTATTTTCCGTCTGCTTTATAGTCGTCGACTGATTTCTTTACAGAAGCCACGTTGACCCCTACTGTACCATTCGTCCAAACCCGATAGAGAGAATTAGCTACCCTTACTGTTTAAATTGATGAAACCCGAGAGAAATTAAATGCCAAACTAGGTTATAGGCATCGACCGAAACCATGTTTCACTGTTTTTTGTAGAATTTAAATTAAGTTAAACTTTAGTACTAGGTTTACATCTTCCGCTGAATAAAATAATTAGTCTTTAAATGTTGATAGATATGGATTTAATGTCTGAGTCTATTCTCTCACGATTGATGAACGAATGAAAAGAGAAATGAATTGATAAATGAAAATGAAAATTGTATGAGAATAGAGGCGGGTAATAGGCAAGTCCAATTATAAGAAGAAATGTAAAAGTTTAAATTTTTGGGACTTTTAGGATTTATGTATATAGAAATTTGGGGATGTTACAACTAGAATACATTAACATTTTGTTTATTATGTCGAATATTTGATATTCAGTTAAACCATCTATATTTCAAGAATATATAGTTTTTTGGACTATAAGCAGTTTGATTTAAATAGAAATTTTCTTCCCATAATAAATCTAGGGAAGTTGGTCTTTTGTAATAAATTCTTCTGACAGTTTCCTCACCGTCAGGTCCTTTTGCATATTGAACTCGGTTAAGAGATAAATCTGTATTTTGAATAGGAATACAAGATTCTTGTATATTTAGAAATGATTCATGGAATTGATTAATACTTGAATTGAAATCATAATTAGGATTAGATTTTTGAGAATTAGATTCAAAATCTGAATCCTTATTACTAAGAGTATTAATCTTTAAATCTTTTAATCTGAGAACTAATTGATCCATAAACTCAGAATCTTTGATAGGTTTTAAAAACTTAAATTTTTCATTGGAAGAGGAAGCTTGATATCTGGTTTAGATATATTTTTAGAAAAAAGTGTTTTTGTCGTAGGAGATTTGATTACTTCTGAATTTTTTTCTTCAGACTTTTCATGAACTAATTTATAAATTTGTTTTTCAATTCTATTTAATTGATTAACTACAATTCTGAGATGTAAATTGGTGTAATTATTTTGCTTAATAATAACTTCTTCTTTTTGAATATCTGGTTGAGCTAAATCAATTAAAGGAATAATTTCAACAGTAATAGTTTTCTTTTGTAGTTTAACTGGTTTCAAAGGAGGATGAACTGATTTGACAGATGACCAATTTGTAATTGTCCAATTTAATTGATATTTTTCATAATCTTTAATAATATTCATATGAAATTTGGTATCTATGTGATATTCCCAAAACCATTTGATAAAAGGTATTATAGTTTGATGTTTTGTTAGAAATCCATAATAATCATTTCTTATGACTTCAATTTGTTTTTTAGTATATTTGTGTACAAACCATTTTTTAAATATTTTTTTTTTGTTAAATTATTGGTTAATATACTTTCTAAGTATTGATCCTGGAGCAAAATCCATTGAAATTTATAAATTAAAATTTATTTCGGATACAGTTGGTGAGGCTGTATTATGTGAATATATTCCATGAGAAATTTGTTATTCTGATATACTAATAACACCTTCAATTTTGGATTCATAAATTGATTCGTCATCATTTGTTGGAAGTTCAGAAACAGAGTGTCTAGAACTAGTAGTTGGAAGAGAAACTCTATAGGATGTAGAAGAAATACTTTGCCTAGAGGACAAACTTCTAGATAAAGATATTCTTCTAGTATGATCCTAAGTAAAGTTGATTTCTACATTTTCATCTGCAGTTTGAATAATTTGGTCAACCTGATTATTAATAATAGGTTGAGGATTAACAGCATTTTGAATTGTCCAATTGGCTGGAAAAGCAACTTCTTCCCAGTCAATAAGATGATGGACAACAACATTTGTTATTAATAGGTTGCGTTCTATAACTACTGTTTTGCTTGGATTACTCCTAATAATTGCATTAGAACATAAAGTATTCATAACTTTGTAGTTGATCTTATAGATAACAGCTATAGTTTCAGATCCTTGAAGGAAATCATATCCATGAGTTTGAATATTCAATGATATGGCTTCAAAAAAATTTGAATCCGACAATGATAATGTCAAATTTAGAAATACATTAAAATAAATTGGTCCATGACATAGACTAATTTGAATAACTCATATTAGGGAATTTTTCCAATTTTGATTTCTAACATCTCTAAGATTTGCAAGAATACTTAAATTAAGCCCTGGTAGAGTTAATGGCTTAAAAGCAATTTGAATTAATCTTATATATTTATATTTTGATAAATATCTTTGAATATCGTTTAAAAATAAGAGTCTAATCGTTTTGTCATTTGTATCTAATATATATATACTGTAAATTAAAATAAATTATAAATACCTTGTCATTAATGTTCTTTACAAATTTTGAAGAAGGACGCCAGATAGATCCACTATAGAGGACCAAACCATTCCCTTACTCACGGCTCTTTCCGAGTGAATAGTTATGAATATGAATGGGTAGGTTTACTTACTGTTTGATTAAGGAGCCACTTTTAAGAGTTACAAAATTGTTAATATACCAGCATATAATATCTATTTATTAGAAAAATAAAGATGATTATTTGTAATTACATGAGAAATTGATATTCTGGTGCATAACATTGATTGAGTAATCGCCTTGTTTATTTAACATGTGCTAAAAACTAACAAATAATTATTTACTTATGACTCTTTAATTGTTGCTCATCAATGTTATAATTATATCATTTAATGTGACAATTTGATAATTGTTTAATGAGTAATATTTAAATTGAATTTTCAATTGTTTTTAATCTTACATTTGTATATGGCATGTATAATATTTAATGAGATTTCCATTTTCTTTTCTGGATATGAAGCTCGATTTTTTCTACCTCTGTTTCTGATTTTCTATTTCTGATTTTGTTCGCAGGTTGTGTTTTGCTCTCACTCAGGTATGTCATCTTTGGGTTTTTGTTTTCTGTTCAAACGCCCTTGAATTGTTTGACAAATTTCCTCATCGAAAACTAACATAAAAACTTGAAAAATTATGATTAGTTCTGCGGTGTCACACATGGTGTTACAGGGTGTTACGTGTGACACCGATGATAAATGCAATGATGGACAATATAAAAACGCAGAAATAAATGACACAAGAGGTTGGTAACGCAGTTCGGCAACCAGCCTACGTCTGCGGGGCCACGCCCAGATATAAAAACATTTCTTTGAGTTCACGAAATTACAAGACAATCGGACTTATACAAATAAAGATTCCCTCTTATCTTTGTCGCCACCTCTAGCTAACTTTTCCAAGGAAACTATTTTTGCGAGATCCCCTCGACTTTAGAACGACCTCTGCCGAGATCTAGATAACAACAAGATCCCCTCATTGTTGGTTCCTCCCGAAACCCGTGTTATGGCAAGATCCCCTCGCCCACGATCAAGAACGACAAGCTCCCCTTGTCTGAAAATAGAACTCCTCTCGAGTTCGGATGCAGCCTCCTCCTGAGACTGAGCTTCAATGAAGAACAAATAATATTGCCTCCTGGGACATCTCCTGGAACACCAGATCGAAGTCTTCGGATGCAATACACAACACACTTAGTAGAACGATGAAATCCACAGATTAAGTCGAGTGTGTAAAACAATCACTAACTCAAACGCAGAAACGATGAGAGTGAAAGAAAACCGACGGCACAAAAACGAATAAAGCTTTTCCCACGAAAATCAAAACTCCGTCGTCAATCAGTTTTCACAGAAAATGAAAACCTTAAATAGTCTTGGTAACTTCCATATCTTCAATTCGTTCAGTTACCAAATCGGATTTAACTTCACAAGAAATAAGGAAAACAAATCTTAACTAATTCGGTTGAGTGACACTCCGTGTGACACTTTAGGAAAGTTTCCATAACAACTCAAATATTCATCCAAAAATTCAGGAAAGCATCCCATTAATCATGAGAACTCAGAGCCCAGCAAATCATGCCAAATCTACAGCAAATCGGCTTTTCAAATAAAACTTTTCCAAAAAACAAGTGCATATACCTTTTTTAATAACTTTCCAAATAATCAAGTTTCCTTATTTTTCTCTTCCACAGAATCTTCATCATTGATATTAGGACGCCATCCAATAATTAGAATCGGCTATTTCTTGATCACCAAGAATTAAATCATCAAATTGGAAAATAATGAAATTAACATATTATCTCCATAAATATGTATATATATTGCCAAAAATACAATTGTCAACTCATATGCAAATCTTTGCATTTACAATCTCCCCCTTTGACATTTTTTTGGCAAAATCAATATAAGTAATAATTTCAAGAACTCCCCCTGAATTGAGACTTCAATCATCATAAAACATATCACTCATAATATCGTCATCAGAGATCAGAGCATATCACCATAAATCAATAAATCCAAAATACTCCCTCTTTTTGCCATAAAAAGACAAACATGTATATCAGAGAATATCAACCTCTATAAAAGCATCATAATAACCAAATAATCATCATAGGAAGATAGCCAAAATCAGGAATATATAATATCCAGATAAGTACCAGAATTCGCCATATATAAGAGAGGGAAATGGGAGAGCTAACCGTGTATACTTGCCGTCTTCATGTGTCATAATTTGGTCAAATAAAATCAAAAGATATTGAATTTCCAATTTTGAACAGCAAGACCGCTATTGTCTTGTTAACATCAGTTCCATGAGAAGTCGGCATCTAGAATCTCATACATATCCATAAGTTGTGGAGCTAGAAAATCTTTTTCATGGGGTAAGATGCGTCTGACACCCCCAGTGACATCAGGCGAAACTCCTGACGTTTCAACAATTTTGGTCTCCTTAACCTGTTCCTTCACAGTAGTAACTTTCTTCTTCTCAAAAATATCGCCAGCAGCATAACCATTCATGTACGCACCAGGGTAAGCATATAATAATCATAGTAAGGGTATAGTATCCACCAAAAGATATATCCACAGAGCCAATATAGTCAGAAAATATCATATCCAGATGCAGATAGAGTAATTAACGAGTACCATAAGAATCAAAGAAAATATTCAGAGAACAACCATATTACTGAAATAGTCCAATGTTAAGCACTATCTGGCCCACCTACTGAAACATCCTCAGGAACACCATCCAAAACATTAACCTGATCACTTGCCAGAAGCTTGTAGCTATTCCTAATTTCCTCCATAAACCAGTATAATGAATCTTTGAAGAATAATTCAGATCTCAGCAAGTTGGGAAATAAACTCAATATAATAATGATGCTCCAAACTTCATTAAAAATATACTTTCAATATTTCATAAGAATAGTCAGAATTTTGCAAGTCGCATACGGTGTTGCTCCACAGAATATCACAATGTCCAGAATAATCACTTTTAGCAGAGGATGAGCAAAATAAAAACAAACGCCTAATGCAAGTGGCGATTATTTTTTTTTAAAATAAATAAAAACAATAACCAGCTTACATAACACAGAGGCCTAGGGCAGACCTCAGCTCTTCAAATCGTACACCATCCAATGCCTTGGTGAAAATATCGACAATTTATTTTTTAGTCACCATATGCTCCAAATTAATAACTTTGTCCTCCACAAGAGATCGAATAAAATGATGTCGTATATCAATATGCTTTGTCCGTGAATGCTGAACAGGATTTTTAGAAATATTGATTGCACTCAAATTATCACAGTAGAGGGTCATGACACCCTGTGTGACACCATAGTCTTTCATCATTTGTTTCATCCAAAGAAGTTGCGTACAGCTGCTACCTGCTGCTATATACTCTGCCTCGGCTGTAGATAGAGAAATAGAGTTCTGCTTCTTGCTAAATCATGACACTAAGTTGTGTCCAACATAAAAACATCCACCCGAAGTGCTTTTTCGATCATCGGAGCTTCCTGCCCAGTCAGCGTCACAATAACCCACCAGATTAGCATTAGAATCAAAAGAATACCAGATGCCATAATCAGTTGTTCCACCAACATATTTTAGAATTCGTTTAACCGACACTAGATGCGACTCCTTTGGATTTGCTTGAAATCAAGCGCATAAACCCACACTATAACAAATATCTGTTCAGCTGGCAGTAAGATATAATAGGCTTCCAATCATGCTTCTATATAGACGTGGATCAACAGCAATACCCTTCTCGTCTTTGGAAATTTTCTCGTGTGTCCCAAGGGGTGTTCTACTCGGGCGTGCATTCTCAAGCTTAAACTTCTTCAATAAATTATTGGCATATTTGGCTTGAGAGATAAAAATATCATTCTTTTCTTGCTGAATTTGAAGCCCAAGAAAATAAGTGAGTTCTCCAACCATACTCATCTCGAATTCACCGGTCATTTGAGCAACAAACTCATCCACCATCGCCTGTGACACCGAGCCAAACACTATGTCGTCAACATATATTTGAGCAAGTAAAAACTGACCTTTGGCACGCCGGACAAAAAAGAGTTTTATCTACTCCCCCTCGCTCATATCCCTTGGTTAATAGATATTGTGTGAGTCGTTCATACCATGCACGAGGGGCTTGTTTGAGCCCATATAACGCCTTCTTCAACTTATAAACATACTCGGGATGATGAGGGTCTTCAAAACCCTTTGGTTGAGCAACATAAACCTCTTCATTTAGAAACCCATTGAGGAACGCACTCTTCACATCCATTTGATATAACTTGAACCGCATAACACAAGCAATAGACAATAAAAGCCGAATAGATTCAAGACAAGCAACCGGAGCGAATGTTTCATCAAAATCAATCCTTTCAATCTGAGAATACCCTTGAGCAACTAGCCGAGCTTTGTTGCGAATAATGTTGTCATGCTCATCAGTTTTATTCTTGTAAATCTACTTAGTACCAATAACATTCACATCGGGAGGGCACGGTACTAAGTCCCAAACTTGATTTCAGGAGAATTGGCTGAGTTCTTCTTGCATAGCTCCTATCCAGTACTCATCTGGCAATGCTTCTTTCACATTCTTTGGCTCAATCGTTGATGTAAAGCATGCCATTTGGATCATGTCTCGATAATTCACCCTCGGCTTATCTCTGGTTCGTATACCATCATTCAGACCACCAATAATCTCATATGTAGGATGATTCTTCTGAACACGTGTAGATGGTTGTCTGTGGCGTGTGATATCAGCTTCTACTTCATCAACAATCTCTGTTTGATCTGGGACACCACCTGAGACACCCTCTGTGACACCGGGTGGAATACTAGTGCCTTCATTATTTAAAATGTGGTTTGCATCATCTTTTGGATTATGAGTTGTGTCCAGAGAGTCGTCCACTTGAACATTTGCAGATTCGATGACAGTTCGAGTTCTTTTGTTGTAAACCCGATAGGCACGACTATTTGTAGCATAACCGAGAAAGATTGCCTCATCACTCTTGGGATCAAGTTTCCCCCTATGTTCCCTATCATTCAACACAAAGAAGAGGCTGCCAAATGGATGAAAGTAATTAAGATTCGGAGTTTTACCTTTCCATATCTCATAGGGTGTCATAGAAGTTTTGCCGCGGAGATACACCCGATTAATGGTATAACAAGCTGTATTCATAGCCTCAGCCCAGAATTTTTGAGGAAACATCTCTTTCATGTAGCATTACTCGAGTCATCTCTGCCAATGTACGATTCTTCCTTTCAACGACTCCGTTTTGTTGAGGAGTTTTTGGAGCCGAGAATTCATGAGCAATTCCGAGATGCTTACAGAAATCCGAGAAGTCAGAATTTTCAAACTCTCTTCCATGGTCATTTCGGATACGTATAATCTTCATAATAACACAATCTTTTTCCCGTTGGAGACGAGTGCACATTGATTTGAAAACTTTAAACGTGTCGGACTTTTCTCTTAGAAACTTCACCCATGTATATCGTGAAAAATCATCAACAGTGATGAAGACATACCGTTTTCTGCCAATACTTTCAACAGGCATTGGCCCCATTAGATCCATGTGGAGCAGTTCAAGCACACGGGTAGTGGCGGATGACTGGGACATCGGGTGTGACACCTTGGTTTGCTTTCCGATTTGACATGGTCCGCATAATTTGTGTTCATCAAACTTTAAGGCAGGAATTCCTCGGACAGCACCTTTCGAAATAATCTTCTCCATCATTCTGAAATTAACATGTCCTAACTTTCTATACCATAAGATAGTGTCTTCCATACTCGACCGAAGGCAGGTAGACGAGGAATAAATAAGATAACAATTGTCCGATGATCTAACTCCTTCAATAACACAATTTTTGTTTTGATCGGACACAACACATCTTTCTCTCGTAAATTGCACATTCAGATCTTGATCACAAAGCTGGCTAATACTGATTAGGTTTGACTTCAAACCATTTACTAATAAAACATTACTCAACTTTGGTAAACCAGGAACATTCAACGTTCCCCTGCCAATGACATCCGATGAGACACCGTTGCCAAATGTAACTTTTTCCACGGATTCAGGTACAATATCCTTCAAGTATCTCTCTTCACCTGTCATATGTCTAGAACAGCCACTATCAAAATACCATGCATTAGTTCCGATTGCCTTTAATGAAAGATGTGTAACATTACACTTCAAATTTGATTTCATCACCCATTTCTGATACGGGAATCTGTAGGAAGAGGCATTTCTAACAGTACCCAATATTAAGTCAGCAAGATAAGTAAAACATTTAGGGCGAATATGACCTCGGCGTTGGCAATAATGACATACAGTGACATATTTGTTACCTTTACTGCTTGAGGCACGATAGAAGTTATAGGAATTTGATTTTCTGTTGGTTCTTGGCATTCTGTTGCAACTTGCTTTCCTTTGTAGTCAAATCCCTTGTCTGACACCGGCTGGGACACCGAACTTGCCCTTACAAATTTCATCACAGAGCAATTTTCTTTTACTGCAACAGTCTGTGCAACAGAGCTTTCACCTTTAAAACCCAGTCCAAACCGATTTACGCTTGATTTGCCGACATTTAAAATATCATCGAGATTAGAAGAACCCGAATTCAGCATTTTGACATTCTTCTTCATGAGGCTTATCTCATTGGTTAAAACATTAGCTTCATCCTGACTTGCTTTCAGCTTTGTCTCCAAATCATCAATAACATTTTGAAGATTGTTCTTCTCATCTTTCAAATTTCTAATTTGTGCGTGTAGAACCTGATTTACTTTAACAAGCTCGGTCCAATTCTCATGTAGAAACTTATATTCTCCAATAAGATCTTCCTCTGTGACTGGTTCTTCGTCTTCATCACTACTACTAGAAAATCCGTCTGTGACACCGCGTATAACACTGCCGTTTTCTTCATGTTCTATCTTTCCAGCAAGCGCCACATGATTGCTCTGAAATTCATCTTCGTTTTCTGACTCATCCTCACTCCAGGTTGCATTTAGAGAATTCTTCTTTTTCTTCAAGGTGTTAGCACATTCTGCCTGTATATGCCCAAATCCTTCACATTCTCTGCACTGAATACCTTTATTCTTTAATGGTTGATCAGACACATTAGTTTCTTCTCTCTGCTTCTTGTTGCTTGAAGAACTATTTTTGAAGTGTGTGACACCCTGCTTGACACCGCGAGTATTTCTTCCAAATCTCTTCATAATTCTACTGAAATTCTTCGAAAGCAAGGCTAGTGATTCCTCCAAGTCATCTTCATCATGCTAGTTGTAATTCTGTACCTCTGTTTTCAAAGCAACTCCCTTTGCCTTCTTATTTTCGGTCTCTCCTCCAAGATTCATTTCGAAAGTTCTGAGTGATCCCATCAACTCTTCTAGCTTCATTTTAGACACATCTTTGGCTTCTTCAATGGCAGTAACTTTATAAGCAAATCTTTGTGGCAAAGACCGTAGAGTTTTTCGCACAAGTTTTTCTTCGGAAATCATCTCACCGAGAGCAAACGCTTCATTTACTATGTCACATAGTTTGGCGTTGAACTCGCCAATAGTCTCATCTTCCTGCATCTTCAGATTCTCAAATCGAGTGGTTAACATTTGCATTTTAGACAACTTTACCGTAGACGTTCCTTCATAGGTGGTTTGAAGAATTTCTCATGCCCTCTTTGCCGATTCACATGTAGAGATGAGTCTGAACTGAATTGGATCAACGCCATTGAAGATAGCATTGAGAGCTTTTGAATTACTATTCGCCAAAGCATCCTCATTTGTGGTCCAATTTTCTTCGGGTTTTGGAGATACAATTCCTTTTACATCAGTGTTCATAGGGGGATTCCAACCTATTAAAATAGACCTTCAAGCCTTCTCGTCAATAGCTTTAATGAATGCCCTCATCATTGCCTTCCAATAAGCATAATTACTCCCATCTAATAATGATGGACACATTGTAGAACCTCCTTCTTTCATAGAATCCATCGCACACGAACTATAATCTTGTCCCGCTGATCTCGCTTAAGAAACAGAAGCGACCCGCTCTGATACCAATTGAAAAATTACGATTAGTTCTGCGGTGTCACACAAGGTGTTACAGGGTGTTACGTGTGACACCGATGATAAATGCAATGATGGACAATATAAAAACGCGAAAATAAATGACACAGGAGGTTGGTAACGCAGTTCGGCAACCAGCCTACGTCTGCGGGGCCACGCCCAGATATAAAAATATTTCTTTGAGTTCACGAAATTACAAGACAATCGGACTTATACAAATAAAGACTTCTTTTTATCTCTGTCGCCGCCTCTAGCTAACTTCCCCAAGGAAACTGTTTTTACGAGATCCCCTCGACTTTAGAACGTCCTCTCCCGAGATCTAGATAACAACAAGATCCCCTCGTTGTTGGTTCCTCCTGAAACCCGTGTTATGGCAAGATCCCCTCGCCCACGATCAAGAACGACAAGCTCCCCTTGTCTGAAAATAGAACTCCTCCCGAGTTCAGATGCAGCCTCCTCCCGAGACTGAGCTTCAATGAAGAACAAATAATATTGCCTCTTAGGACACCTCCTGGAACACCAGATCGAAGTCTTCGGATGCAATACACAACACACTCAGTAGAACGATGAAATCCACAAATTAAGTCGAGTGTGTAAAACAATCACTAACTCAAACGCAGAAGCGATGAGAGTGAAAGAAAACTGACGGCACAAGAAACGAATAAAGCTTTTCCCACGAAAATCAAAACTCCGTCGTTCAATTCGTTCAGTTACCAAATCGGATTTAACTTCGCAAGAAATAAGGAAAACAAATCTTAACTAATTCGATTGAGTGACACTCCGTGTGACATTTTAGGAAAATTTCCATAACAACTCAGATATTCATCTAAAAATTCAGGAAAGCATCCCATTAATCATGGGAACTCAGAGCCCAGCAAATCGGCTTTCCAAATAAAACTTTTTCAAAAAACAAGTGCATATACCTTTTTGAATAACTTTCCAAATAATCAAGTTTCCTTATTTTTCTCTTCCACAGAATCTTCATCATTGATATTAAGACGCCATCCAATAATCAGAATCGGCTATTTCTTGATCACCAAGAATTAAATCATCAAATTGGAAAATAATGAAATTAACATAAATATGTATATATATTGCTAAAAATACAATTGTCAACTCATATGCAAATCTTTGCATTTACGAAACCGTTTTTGTAGACTTTTGAATTGTTTCACTGATCATTCTAAGCCTTTAAATTTTAAGTCACCAACAATATTATCTGAGTTTTCATGAAATCCTGACTCTTTTTAAACAAAAATAGGAGTTTTCTGTTTGGGTGCTCTGATATATCTGATTTATTCCGTTTGTTTTCCATCAACTCAGTTACTGTGTTTGAACATAAGGTGTTTGATGAATAGCCTGAAAGAGTTTTTTTCCCTTAATCTTTCTGCATTTTTTTTAATATATCATCAAATGGGTCTAATTTACGCTTCCATTTTGTGTCGTAGGAGAACAACTGATTTGTTACAGTGACACTCACATAAATTGGTTTCCCTTCGAAGAATGTTATGTTTAATGGGTCTTTTTTTATTTTTACTAAATGCCGTATCACGTTATTGTCACAACACGCTTCATTTTCGCCTAAAAAATTTTATTTTTGGCTTTTTTCTTGCATCTGATTTTTCTATGGTTAGACAACACTTTTTGAGCTATTTGATCGGTCCCCAAGGCAATATTGTGAGGAGGTTATAATCTGCACCAACATTTTGTAGACTATGTAATTTTTGTTACAAATTCCACAAACTAACTATAAGACTTCTACCATAGTTATTCAAAAGTCAATATAGAGATTATTCTTTAGTTGGGAAAATTACTCGCTAATTGTGATGGGGTGTATGTTTGAAAAGTATATCATTTTCATGTATTCGTTCTTCTCTATTTCTAATTGATTGTTTTGACCCTTAATTCAACCAACTCTCGTGAATACGATTGATGAAAAAAATATAAATAATTAAATTACTATTCAATTCATAAATTTAAATTTTTGAGATTGTTTGTATTTCTTCTGCTCCATTGGTGATGACAACGTTGAGAATCTGGTTTTTCCGGATGAGGTAGTCGTGGGTATCAAACTTCGAAACAAAATCCAAAACCGAGCGAACAAATATACTATTTTGTCGTATAATTAATTATTTTGAAAAAAAAAGAAATATTATAATTATGGAAATACATTTGTGTAGCACAAGCACAAATCTCAAATCGGTAAGCCCAATACTTCAACAGAGGCAGACTTATATACCCTTAAACAAGAAAATCCTATCTGCCATTTGACTTCATATTCTCACGCAGGAGCAGATCTTCATTTTCGTCACCAGCCGTCCGATTGCGCGCGTGCAATTCACAATCTCCTACGAGAATACGATAATCTGAACGTCCTGTCGCGTGCAACCAGGGACCGTCTCGGTCCTTTTTCGTAAATCTACATTTATAATCTTTGTATTTGTTTTCTTTTCTTTTGAAGATTTTCCCTGCTCCCAAACAGTTCTGGCGAGTGAAGAGAAAGGGCGAGACTTTTCGCAGACTTGTCCGGCGTAGGGTTTTTGATAAAATCGACAGCTTAATTCATACCCTAATTGTTGGATCAGGTGCGGTTCGTTTGCTTTTCCTTCAATTTTTTTCCAAATTTATTTGCTGTATTCTGAAATTAGGGTTCATCACTTTGTTGATTTTAGTTTTTTTTTTTTTTTTTTGTTGATTAGAATTCTTGATTCTATATCCACTATTCAAATCGTGGGTTTTTGTTCTCTATGATCTGAGCTAAGCTTCAATTTCTCTTTCTCTCTCGTGCCTGTGTTCGAAAATTCAGAGCATATTTATATTTCATAACAAATATGTAGCCATCGGTCGAGAAACGCTACAAAATGATTTTGAGAACACAGTATATATTCATCAGATCGAATTTATATTGGTGGTCGCAAAACCCTTCTTCTTTGTAATTTTAATTTTGGGGCGACGAGAAAGGTGAGTTGCATTGCGATTCTACACTCGAGTTAAAGGAAACAGTATCCCAATTTTGCGTTGATTTTTCTATGTTTGGTATGATGTCCCATCCAATACAGGTAAACATATGTACTCGTATATAGAAAATCTGAATTTTATATGTTTAGCTGGTAATATTTTATATGTTGAATGTACTGGAAGTAACAGATTATAAGAGGAGATGTAGAAGTATCAAGTTTGTATTCTTGTTTCTGTTGATTTATCATTTTAGACTGTAATACGTTTTTGATGATGATCAGGTCTGTGCATTCTGGTGGTCAGGTCATTTTACTATTAGCCAAGTTTCATGTCTGAACTCGACGACCAGATTCCTACCGCCTTTGGTATCTTTCTTTCTTGGAATAGATTGCTGCTCTTTTTCCCCTTTTCCCTTTTGAAATCTATTAAATTGTTATTGGATTAATTTGCAGTTTTATTTTAATCAGGAATATACAAAATAGTCTGGTTATGTAGAAAATATATGATTATGAAAGTGGTCTTTTCTTCCTTCAAATGACTTGAAAGTGATCTGACGAGTTTTCTGCTTTATTTGGCATCATAATTCAACGGCGAAAATAGATCCGTTTGCTGATGCAAATGCTGAGGACTCTGGTGCTGGGGCAAAAGAGTATGTGCACATTCGAATTCAACAGCGGAATGGTAGGAAGAGTCTCACAACTGTGCAGGGACTGAAGAAAGAATTCAGCTACAACAAGATATTGAAGGACCTTAAGAAGGAGTTTTGCTGCAATGGTACAGTTGTTCAGGACCCAGAGCTAGGACAGGTTGGTCTCTCGCCCTTGATTTTTTTGCATTTGTTTTTTATTTCTTTACATTCTCACTTCAACGTGTATTTTTGACAGGTTATCCAACTTCAAGGCGACCAACGGAAAAATGTGTCTACATTCCTTATCCAGGTGGTAACCCTTTATCTTGATGCTTTTTCTTGTCTTAGTATATGATTATGGAACAGTTGCACCTCTTTTTCAGTGAATTCTTAGTCTGACTTTTTTTACTAAATTATTGTTTATTTGTTTATGAGCTTTTGTTTAATTTTAGGGTAATGTTAGGTTTACCTTTTATTTTTTCCTTCTTACATGACGTTTAGATATCACTCGTTAATTGTAGTACTTAAAATAAATTAGAAATTTTTAAAATGAGACGTTAATTACACTAATTATTGAGCTGCACGTTATGAGGTAAATTTAAAGTGTAAAATTAGAAAGTAAACATTGCATTACTCATAATTATATCTATATTGTTTTTCTCACCTTTTCTCAATTTCCACGTTTGTCCTTGTATTAAACAGGCTAATATTGTGAAAAAGGACAATATCAAGATTCATGGTTTCTGAGCTGCAGCAAGTTGAGTATCTCCACGATACAGCCCCGGTATATCAGCGCGAAGCTTGTTATATGAACTCTTTATAATAATCCAATCGTATTACTATCATCTTTTAAGTTTTCCGCTTTGTGCTTGTTCTTATGTTTCTACGACGGAATGCCTAATGTGGGATGATTACGAAAAGTTAGACCATCTTTGCTTTTAGTATGAATCAGTATTCAGACTTTGCAAATCCTCACTTGTGCTTTTGAAGTTGCTGTAATTGAGTGGTATGTCGGTTTAGATTCTCTGTGGGTGAAGAAGATATTACTTGCAAAGTTGTCATTGTGGTGTTGACTCGATGAAGAGAGGGCGAGGCTATCACAATTTTGTTAGTGAGGAGACAATTGTAGACGTGTAGCAACGAGACTGAGATGACTTGTCACGTTTTAAAATTAGGAAGTAGTTGCAATAATTGGTAGAAGAAATATGTCATTTTAGTGGCATAAAGGCTAAATGTAGTCATTGTTTAATCCTGTCCGCTGAAGTGGCTATCTTCCAAGATATTTTGTACCACCCATCTCATTCTTACATCAATTCATCTAAAAAAAATCTGAAATGAAACATAAAGATTTGCCTTTGGGGTTTAGCAGAATCTTATGGATTGTTCTAGTCTTATTGATTGGTCAAAGAGTCAAATATGGTTTTTCTATAAACAAGCTACAACATCGCTAAAATTAGGATATTTTTGGTTAAATTTATTGACTCTGTTTTAACAAAAAATCACGAGGAATAATTTGAATTAATCTTAAATTACGAGGACAAATGTATTATTTATTATTTCTTATTTTTAATTAATTAAACTAATAAATTATTTTTAAAAAATCAGAAGATTTTATTGCATGGAGAAAAGATTGGTATCAGTGGGAAGCAAAAAGACAAACAAAAAAGTTAGAGAAAAGTGCAGTGTTTCTTCTTCATGGATGCCACTTGTTGCAGACCCAGACTCTTCCTCCGTCCATTTTAGGCCTCTCGTGCTCTATCCTCTCCCCACGTACTCTCCGATATTTTCTCTTTCTGCTCCGTTATAATCTCCCCCACCCCCCTTCTGCTTTCGGTATCTAAAGCTATGGCTTCTTCATCTATGGCCTCTACGCTCTCTGCCAAACTCCAGGCCGCTTCCCTCTTTGAGTCCTCCTTCAATGGGGCTCCTTTGGTGTCCCCCCATTCCCTCCGTCCCCTGCCGGTTAGGTCTTCTGGGAAGAGTGGGCTCTCTGTCTCTGCTTCTTCTTCCTCGCCGTACGATCTGCAGAATTTCAAGTTCGATCCCATCAAGGAGTCCATCGTGTCGCGTGAGATGACGCGCCGGTACATGATGGATATGATCACTTACGCCGATACTGACGTTATAGTCGTCGGCGCTGGCTCCGCCGGTCTTTCCTGTGCCTACGAGCTCAGCAAGAATCCGAATGTTCAGGTCGCCATTATCGAGCAGTCTGTGAGCCCCGGCGGTGGCGCTTGGCTTGGCGGTCAGCTCTTTTCCGCCATGGTAAGTTGGTAACCCCTTCAGATCCCAACAAATTAATGCACTAAATCCTTAATTAAACACCAATTTATTGAATCTTCGTTTTCATCTACAGGTTGTTCGTAAACCAGCCCATCTCTTCCTCGACGAGCTAGGCGTTGATTACGACGAGCAAGACACCTACGTCGTGATCAAGCACGCCGCTCTCTTCACCTCAACAATCATGAGCAAGCTACTGGCTCGCCCTAATGTGAAGCTCTTCAACGCCGTTGCGGCCGAGGATTTGATCGTGAAAGGGGGGAGAGTAGGCGGCGTGGTGACGAACTGGGCCCTTGGTGTCTATGAACCACAACACCCAATCTTGCATGGACCCTAACGTGATGGAGGCGAAGGTGGTGGTCAGCTCCTGCGGGCACGACGGGCCGTTTGGTGCCACCGGAGTGAAGCGGCTAAAGAGCATCCAGATGATCGATAGTGTGCCGGGAATGAAGGCGCTTGATATGAATGCGGCTGAGGACGCCATTGTTAAGCTGACAAGAGAGGTTGTGCCTGGAATGATCGTCACGGGAATGGAGGTTGCAGAGATTGATGGATCTCCAAGAATGGTACTTCTTTTCTCATCAATTTCAATCGCTTCTCTTCGCTTTCATCCTCCATTAGCATCATTAATTCTTGAGTAATTTCGTTTCAGGGGCCAACGTTTGGAGCAATGATGATATCAGGCATAAAAGCTGCTCACTTGACCTTGCAATCACTGGGGCTTCCGAACGCCATGGATGGGTCTCTGGGGAGCAATATTCATCCAGAGCTGGTACTGGCTGCAGCTGAGTCTGCAGAGATTGCAGATGCTTGAAAACGGCGGAAAGCTAGTGTCTTTAAATTTTCTCTGATGTTTATGTTCCGACTGTGAGAGACGATGGAGGATGGCTATCATCTTTTAGCTTTGCTTCCTTTTGTTGTTCATAATAATGTGGATTTGGCCCTCCAATCTTCCTTGTTCTGCTGTTCATCTTGTTTACTGCTATTTCTCTCTTTCTAAACCCATTGACACCCAGCTTTATGCTTACTGTTTTCTGGGGGAAAAAAAGGAAAAAAAAGTAGAAATCCCACATCGGGAATACAAACTAATCATTATTGCTATATAATGAGAAAGTTAAGCGGCATTGTGCGTGTTCGATAAAAGGAGAGATGGTTGGCATCTCCCCTGACAGGGACGGGATCGGCCTTCGGGCCTTCCTGTTAACACATCCGGTTAAGGCTACCCACCTTTCAGGTGGATCTATAACCCAATTTTTTTCTATAAAATTTAAAAATTATTAAATACTGGTTTTAATTTCTTTATTTATTAAATTCTGTTATGATTGAAAGCAATTGATCGGCATATTCTCTGAAGAAACGAATATATTTCAAAGAAAAAAACTATAAAATAATTAAAAAAAAAAGGAAATTTGAATCATGGGTGTACGTATATTTGTCACCCTTCACTTGTATTGATGTCAAGTTTTTACAAAGAACACAAGGTTGGTTTACACACATTGAAAATTTTATAAAGGGTAAGTTATGATGTAATTTCACATACAACGACAGCTCCGGTCTACGATTTTGATCGTAGCATCGATCGATCTGCCAAAAATCAATCAGGCGATCGGTCGTCATCACACGGTCGAGAACGCTTCTCCTTTCTCTCTATGTCATGTCTTTTTAGCCTGTAGCTACAACATAATAATCCATGAAGGTGAGTTCTAGATGAAACAGAATTTTCCAGAATCAAAGCAACTACCTTTTTAAGATATTTCTTGTGAAGTTTCATCGCTCCATTGCAAGCTTTTTTAGCATCCAGATTTCCAGTGATGTCATTCAATATCTACGAGAAAATCGAAATTAAAACGATGAGAAAGAATTTATATAAAAAAAAAAAAACCGACCTTAACGACATCGTCCAAGCCTCGAGCTTCGTGAAGTAGCTTAGAGCTTTTATCTTTCAAGACACTGGCAACTAGAAAAATGGAGATGGGGAGGGGAGCTTCTGAAGTATTCGCCTTCAGATTATCTCTCTCGTACTTCCCGTACTGTCGCATCGACCTCGCTCTTCCTTTCGATCCTTCTGCTTTTTCACTCGCCATGTCTGGATCTTCATACATCGAGAACAGCTCGGGATCATATTCGAGTGCCCACATCATCTGTTTAACAAAAATAACACTAATTTTGGTAGGAGTTTCCTCATCTTTTGACAAAAAGCATTAGCAAAGTTGATAAAAATTTAGAAATAGCAACCATACCTCCCAAAGATAAAGGGAGTCGCAAAAAGAAAATTCGCGACGGAACATAACCATGAGCATCCGAAAGGCAAATAAATAGTCACCTCCCCCAAGAGCCTCTGTTCCCCGTCGTGAAAAGATAAGACTCAAAAACGATGAGACGTGCGTGGAAATAAAGAAGATGATCAACTGTATAAACCAACCAAGATAAACTATTCTGCTTCGATGGCCAAAAAATAGGAGAGTTCATAAATTATACTTTAAAATTCTTTTAGTTTGTAACGAGATTAATCAATTCAATTTAGTATGCAAGAGACATGGACCATTTTTTATGAGCAAAAATGACTTTTTGTCACATTTGAAAAAACTAAACAATAGCTGGAAGAAATTACCCAAGTGTTGATGAAGCTTTGGGTCAATAACTTGAGTAATTTCAGCCAAATTACTAAGCTGTGTCTCAACGCCAACAGAACTATCAGTGCATCTGAAATTTCCTCGCTTTAAAATTCGAATAAGAACTCGTTATGAGAATTTGAAATTATATTTAATAATAGGAAAAGAAAATCAGAAGTAATCGATATGAAGCTTGTTAAAAACATAGTCAGAAAATTTGAAAGGACTGTACAAAGAGACAAACAAGAACATATCCCAAAGAAGTTATGAGCAAAAGCAACTGAATTGTTTTTCAACCGATAAAAACTTTAATAATCGAATCAAAACGCTCATTAATTTTAGTTAAAGAATGAAAAATCAACGGATAGAAACATTAAGTCCGAATGAAATATCAGACTCGAGTAAGAATTTACCAATCTTCTCATCAAGCGTTCAAAGCACCAAAATGCATCAGCTTCATCTTCAAGAAGAATAATCATTGGGGAACAAAGATCACTCATTCCTGCTCAGAATTGCCATAATGTGCAGATTTCAGAACCAGCAATTTCTACCAAATAATGGGTCTGCATTACTTTTCTAAGAATAAAAAAATTCTAATAATATACTCAGAAACGTCGAATATCTACTTCAATTATCGCCATTACTTCAGGCAATGAAGATTAAAAATAAAAATTTATTCTTAAGAAATTTCTCAATTCAATTGAAATAACATCTTGAAAAATCATTAACTCTGACGATTAGTGTAATTCGTCCTCATAATTAAGGTCCTAATGGGATCACTAACCTTGACAATAACCTACATCTTTATCAATCCAGGCATATACAGATAGAATATCCCAAAGTTTTGACAAATGCTCTGGCTTTTCATAAAACACCAATGTTCTGTCGGTGCGAACCACATCAAGACCTGAGATAAAATAGAATCCACCAAAAGGTCAAATCAAACTAAGAATTATCTCATTCCAACTGAATCAGATTCAGTTCCATTCTGTATATCTTTAAATGGTTGTATGAACGAATTCTTTCTCGAGGATTTAAGAAATGACCAAACATCAGACAGACCTATTTGATGTAGAGTAAGCATCCATTGAATGACCTTTTTGTCATTTACAATCTTCAAACCATTAGAAGCATTTGACAGTGAACCACCCACAAGATTAGCATCTGCCTGGGCATCATTTTCAGATGGTGAAGGAAGACCATTGGCTAAATTTGTCTCTTTAAGTACTATCGGATCCTGAATGGGATGGCCGTGTTCTGTTATTACAGGCGCTGTGATGTACCTACCACTTCCAACAACAGGGAACATTTGGCGGCAATCTTCCTTCCACCTAGCATATTGCTGCCTGAAAGTAGAAAAGATCATTTTTAACAAACCATCTAAGAAGGAAAGAGGTGAGCTTTATGTGGGCATCCTTGTAATGCCGCAAACTAGCATTAGACTGAAGTTGACTTCTGAGATTTGTAGCCAAAATTACATATCAATGTTCTTTTAGAGACCTGCAAAATATTGCCACTAATAGAAAACAATACATATATTTAAAGATGAATCTATAAGAATTGATTATGGGATAAGTGAGTTTCTAAATCTAAGTATTTTAAGAGTTATCCTTTTATTGTAATTCTCTTTAATTTCAGGTAAATTATTTTTCACTAATTTTTTAGGACCCCTTGTATGAGAGGATCTCAATTTCTTCCAACACTTTGTACATCTTTTCTTAATAAATTTCGTTTCTTATCAAAAACAAAAATAGAGAATAATAAATGAAGTTGACTTCATAGATTTCTAATGAAAATTACATGTCAATGTTCTTTTAGAGACCTGCAAAATATTGTCACTAACAGAGAACAATACATATGTAAAGAAAAATAAGTAATGGACCTGACAAGTTAACTTTTGTAGGAGCAAACTTTCACTATACCCACTGAATACACCAAAATAAAATGTTTTAAAACCAATTAATATGCGCTATGATTCAGCCAATAAAAAAAAAAGACAAGAAAAAGAAAAAAGAGCAACCTTCGACGCTGCCGTAGCTGCTCTCTTTCATCAAATGTGCTATGGGGATCATAACAGCCAAGAAGAAATTCCCACACTTCTCCTCTGATAGAAGGATGAATCCCCTATTTTTTAAGCAAAAATGGAAAAGTTAAAAATACTTTCACAAGGAATGATATGTTCCACAATGAAGAAGAAAAAAAAAGTACTTGTGGTTCATCATCATTACTTACCCCACGATGGATCCGACTTAGAGTTTTTCGTATATCAAGATATCCTTCTGGAGTAAATGCTGCATGCCATTTCCTCACACTTAAGGTCCTTCCTACCTGGGGAAGAATATCATATAGAACATGTGGATTTTAAACTAATTTTCAAATCAATCCAACATGGAAATATTTTTGAGTCAAAAACAACGGAAATTGCTCTTTCGAACTGTGGTAATGTTAAAGTTCATGGATAAGGGGATAGCTAGTTGACACTTACAGAGGTTGACAGTTAACATTAACACAAAAGCTAGAGTGCAAAAGTAATTCTACTAAGACTTAGTCTTCCTAAGCAATGAAAAAGATCAAATTTCCTGCAAGAACTAGAAGAGAACCATCGTACTTTACTGATCAACGAAGAAATGTAAAGTAGATTTTAGTTTTTTTCCCCGTATGAAGTTGCAAAAGCATGGGTTAAAATAAAATTTTAGCAGTAATTTCAAATTCATATCATGTAGCGGTCAACGTGATCCAAAAGTTTTTGACTTACTTTCCTCTTTCCAACAACACCAAGAAGTTCTCAAATATATAACTTTGTTTAAGAAAGCTAAACATCATAATGCAGCGACCATGTCCCAGGTACAACCCAAACATCAATTACAAAACATATTATGTCTATATTCTTTTGCCCATTGCATCCATCTACTTGATCCATAAGATCCTTCAACAGTATTCAGCAAATAATCGTCACCCAAAATGAAGTCCACTACATAATTACACAGTTCATATAAACAAAGCTTTTGGATTAAAAGAAAAAAGTAAAATTAATCACAAACCTTGATCTTGAAGCGGGTTTTGGGAACATCAGTGCATTCAGCACGGACCTCATAGAAAGAATCAGCAGGAGCTCCAGCGCCCCTCCACATTCCTTAAAACACTCCCCAAGAAAGGAAACTTCCAAATCAAAAAACCCCCTTAAACAAACAGCACCCAGAAGCCAAATTCTCTTCAAAAGATCAACGATAAAGCTTCATTTAAGAAACCCATCTCGGTCTCCAAAAGCTGAAATGATCAGAGAGGAACCGAGATGGGTTTGCGAGAAAAACAAAGGCTAAGAGATCCCTCAAACGACCGGTTCAAAATCTCCCCAAAAGAAAATGGAAGGAAAGTCGTTTCCTATAATTGTCTGAAGTTTTAGACTAATTTCGTTAATAGAGCTGATAACTGTACCCATTATCTCTTACTTTGTCAACGCCCGTCTGTCATTAAAAAAATACTGCCTTTCCATTCCCATCCCCATTAAAGTCTTCCTAATCAGCTATTTTCCTCGGTTGTTTAACAATTTTCTTGTTTTTTCTTTTACCTATTCTTAGTTAAAACATCGCACTCCATTCGTGGTGGATTTTCCTTGAATCTTACTGGTTTCTTTTGTTTTTTTTCAAACTAAGAATTATTCAATATTTAAATATTTCTTAATGGTCAATTTTTACGTGGTTTCGATAGGATGGCATTGTTTTCGCCACTCTATTGTCCTATTTTCGCGTTAAAAAAAAGATTTTATGGAAAAAGCCGAACAGGAGTTTATCATCACGGCCCGGGCGTTTTCTGCAACGCGCCAGATTCAACTGTGTATTTGTCGTTGGAAGGATCAAAATTTGGGTGGCCATAAAATAAAAAAGGTAAAAATTATTTTAATCTTAATGTAATGATTTTTTTAAAACTAACCCTTAAACTATCCGACAAATCAAACTTTAAATTATCCAAAACTTCACAAATCAACCTATGACGGGAGCTGGTATAGGAGAATGGCCCCCGTTTCTTCTTTAGTTTTTTAAAATTAATTTTAAAAAAATATCAAACGATATTGGATTTATTTGGAAATTTTACTATATGTTCACCACATTATGATAAGATAATCTGAAAATTTTCGTGATTTTATAATATTTGTACTATTTATTATAATTTTAGTGAATTATTTTATAAAATTAAATTAAAACAATTATAATAAATCATACAAGTGTTCCAAAATCACGAAATTTTTTAAATTATTTTCCCATAATGTGCTGAAAATGTGGTAAAATTTTCAAGTAAATTCAATATCGTTTGATATTTGTTTAAAATACCTCTCGTTCTTTCATTTTATAAATTAAATTTAAAAGAAAAAGTAAAATATATTATATTTACTTGAAATTTTTACCATATTTTTATCAAATCATGAAAAGTAATCTGAAAATTTTCGTAATTTTCTAACATCTGTTTTATAAAATAATTATCTAAAATTACAATAAATTGTGCAAATATTATAAAATCACGAAATTTTTCAGATTATCTTACCATGATTTGGTGAACATGTGGTACACTTTTCAAATAAATCTAATATCGTTTGATATTTTTTGTTTAAAATATCTCCCGTTATTTCTTTATTTTATAAATTAAATTTAAAACAAATAGTAAATGATATTGGATTTAATTGAAAATTTTAAGACATGTTCTTCGAATCATGGGAAGATAATACGGAAAATTTCTTGATTTTCTAACACTTGTATGATTTATTAAAATTATTTTACATCTGTTTCATAAAATAATTTACTAAAATTACAATTAACCGTACAACTGTTATAAAATCACGAAACTTTGCAGATTATATTCAAAATATCTTTCGTTCCTTCTTCATTTTATAAATTAAATTTAAAACAAATAGTAAACGATATTGGATTTAATTGAAAATTTTAAGAATTTTTTCTTCGCATCATAGGAAGATAATTTGAAAAATTTCGTGATTTTCTAACATTTGTATGATTTATTAAAATTATTTTACATCAGTTTCATAAAATAGTTCACTAAAATTACAATAAATCGTACAAACGTTATAAAATAACGAAATTTTTCAAATTATCTTGTTATAATGTACTAAACTTTTCAAGTAAATCTAATATCGTTTGGAATTTTTTTAAAATTAATTTAAAAAAAAAAAAAAAAAATGGGAGGCCATTCTCCCAGATCGGCCCCCTCCCGGATCAGCTCCCCGTCAGGGGTTGATTTGTTAAGTTTTAAATAGTTTAAGGTTTGATTTGTTAGAATTTTTAGTTCAAGAATTAGTTTTAAAAAAATCAATAATTTAAAGATTAAAATAATTTTTATTCAAATAAAAAATTGTACACAGAACGTGGGCCCACGTGTGCTAGATTCGGCTGTCCAAGTCCAGTTCATTGAGGACAAACATGGTTGACTTTGACCTATTCTTTAGCTTCTTCCTGGCCTGCCTCTGGGCCTGAGTGTTAAGCCCATATAAGTAGTGAGTGCTCATTAAAATTAGAAATTCTCAAGATTAGTACTAAATTACGGGTCTTACTGATTTTTTTTTTTCAATTTATTATTATTTTTTTTAATTTTTAAATCAATGGATTTCTGTTTCAATTCTATTTATCAATTTCAAAATTACAAAGAAAAAGTAAAAAAAAATATATAAAAAAACAAATAATTAATTTTATCTAGAAAATGAGATTATTATATTATTATATAAAAAATTTTAAACTTTCCATTTGTATAAAAATAGATAGACTAGAAACGACATCTTTTATCTCACTGACACTACAAGAATATTAAAGACATTAAATAAATGAAATTGGGATATGAATGGAATCTCATGAAATAGAATTACTTTGAAGTTCTCTATAAAACGAGACATGGAAGGCTACGAAGAAGTTCCGAGAATTACGAAAGAAACCTCGAGTTAGTCATGAGTTGAGAACGAGAATTGAATTCTATAAAATCTAATTTCCTGTTGTTCCTCAGTAGCTCAGTGGTAGAGCGGTCGACTGGTAACTAACTAGTAAGAGGTTCGAATTCTCCCCAGGGAGATTTGATTCATTCATAATTCTTTAAAAATCGATAAACCATTTACAGTTCTACTAAAAATTATGGGTCTTGCAAATCCCTTTTTATAATTTATTTTTTTACAATTTTTTTAAAGGTACCATTTATAGTTCTATTTGACTATAAAACTGTTTTCTAGAAAAAAAAAACACTATTCTAAAAACCCCCCAAACAAAATGGATTTCCCTATTTTAAAACATAAAGAAACAAAGATTTAATAATATAACTACAATCATGTATTCATAGTCCAAAATTAATTATCAAACAATTTTTGAAATTTGGAAAATAATAAAATAAAAAAGAAAGGCAAACTGAAGATTTAAAGTTAATTTCTAAGTAGAGTTTACAAGTCAATCTGTGAGTGTGGTAAAAATTGAATTGCTCATAATCATTCCTACTCATACAAACTACCTTTCAACAATTCTTGCCCAGCTCAACCTTTCTCATGATTCTCATGGTATTGTGCAGAATTGAATCCAGTATTCCTGCAACCTGCAACCAAAGAAGAAGAAATAGTGATTATTAAGTAATCATTGCAGCGGAAATTACTCATTTGTCTTTTGAATCGTTACCAACCGTAAAAACGCCTCCAATTATTGCACAGACATTCGTTATAAAATGCGAAAACGACTTCTGATTTTCCGTTATCACAACCTGATGAAAGAAGGGAAGAGAAAAGATATTAACAATGACAACTAAAGAGTCATCAGATAAAGAACAAGAAATGGTTTACATTTTATTTCACTTCGAAAGTAGATAATCGATTTATAAAAACCTGCAAAGGCGAAAGCTCATAATGGAATTTGGAAACCGGCACGTGCAAACTCTGGGTCAAACTGCTATGGGACGTGTATTCATATTCCTCGAGAACTTTACCGGATCGTGTTGTCATCACCTCTGTTTTGACTACTTGAAGATAATGCTCCATCTAGAAACCAATAATCATAAACCAAAAATGTACAGTTAAATACTACATCCAAAATGATCTAAGAACTTAGGAACGCTGAATTATCCACTCATTATCATTCACCTACTGAAGAAATAATTAATATGGTGGCCATACACTTAATGAAGCTAATTTTGATTCCCACTTAAACTAATCTATAGCTGACAAATCGGGGTGTTAAAAATGGATAAATAATTGTCTCTAACTTTATTCGATATACATATTAGGAGCTCAATTCTTTTGTAAGGAAACAAGCAGAATAATTAAATTTGCCGATAAGAAACTTACAGTGACGTTTTCACCTAAGTTTCGATGATTGATGAATGAGCGACCGTTGAGCCTTTCATGGTTTTTACCAATATAAGGCACCAACTGTTTAACATCATTCAATGTTTTTGCTGAAATCATCCGACCAAATGAAAGATGGGAGATGACATGCGACATATTAATTTGAGATGCATCAAACGAATGGGCTCCTGATCGAGGGGCAATGATAAGACTTCCGGGCACCTAAAGAGTACAAGCATGGAAACTGAGTGATCAAGTTGTGAAAAGAAAGGGGAAAAATATTGATTATAACATTTTGGTTTTTTACTTTCTTTACGCGGACATATCCTTCGACTCTACACCCGCCTGCTCTCGGTGCAGGCCTAGTCGAATTTTCTGCTGTGTTTTTCGATTTATCTTCCAAAGATAGTGCATGTGACTCAATTGGGATAGGTGCAACCAATTCTTCCATTGCCTGGTTGGAAAAGGAAGCAAATAAGGTTTGTATGCAGCTTGTTTTGACACACGATAGAATTTACTATCGTTGATAATTGAAAGTAAATTCAAGATATTTTATATTTGAATAAAAAGTAAATACTTAAAAATTTCTAACCTTAACCAGACTTTCTGCATCTCGATCTCCGTAGTAAGATTCATGTTCATGGTGACCATGTTCGCTCCTGTGAAACAAGCAAACAAAACGATAATGATAAGAAAAATAATCGTAACAAATCATATGAACGTATTTTAATATTGCAGCTTAAAGTCAATAAAGAAGATCTCAAGATGCTTTGTAATTACCTAAGATCACTTCCTTTACGAAATATGCGAATTGATGGATACCCTTGAATGTGATGCCTAAACATTCATTTAGCCAATGAAAGCAAACCCAGTTGAATATAAGGAGAATGATAGTTAGAAAGGAATTCTGCAAAGCACGGGGAATATGAAACAACAGAACAACGAGGGCAGTAATATTGCCCTACAAAACTCTAAAGCAAGATACTGTTTCAACTATGTAATCAATCTAAGCTTGGTCTCTTGGCAAGACTCAAGCACTCTTGTACGTATATTCTATTAATACAGATTTTGATTATGAATTTAGAAAGAATTCACCAAGGCAAAAGGTTTTGGCTTCTAATAGAATAAGATGGTCCGATGCCCTTTGCCAAAATTTGTTTAGTCTTTTTCCGTCCATGAACGAATGAAGTTCGCTAAAATGTAATTGCGCCGTGCAGCCACATGGATGACTTTGGAAAGATACATCTCCTTTTTATATTCATTTATTTTTGAGAATTATTTCAAAATCTATAGATAAATAGAATAAAAAAGAAAGTTTTAAGCCATAATTTGATGCAAGAATAAAAACTCCTATAGCTGTTCTCTAGTGGTCACGGGCCTTATACTATTTCTAATTGCAACATAAAAACAAAGGAAGTGAAAGTAAAATTACATCAATGCACCAACAAAGATAATCAATTTCAAATAAGAGAAAATAATTTAACATTACCTCCTACACAATTCTCCTTCTGTTGTGCAATCTACCTTCCCCAAAAGAATACGACCATCTAACTCTGGATCAAATCTGTAAAAAACACTCCGATAATTTTAGACTGCAAATGGATGGACAGAGTGAAATTTACATTGCAAAACCATTGCACACAACCAAGAAATATTTTAACATAGAAGGAAGTATGAATAGTCAAAGTAACCACCTCTCTCTAATTGTTTTTGCTGCCTTCTCCCAAGAAGGTTTCTGAAATAAAACAGAACACGTAAGAGCAGACAAAGTGAGAAGAAAATTATAAATTTTGCAGTGTCCGTTGCAAGTGTTTATAGTCTGACAAACTACAATTTTTACCCTCCCTGTATATGTGTATGTGCGTGTTAACTAGAATCCAGCAGGAGAGAAATAATTAACAAACAAGACACAAGAGAAAAGCATGTTCCACTAACACTCAAGGTGCATATGTTAGCAGAACATGAAAAGGTTGATCATATTAACAGGAGCAAGCAACAAGAAAACTTTCAAAAACTCAAATTTTCCAATGAAAATGAAAGGAATAGTGATACATAAAACTCAAAATTTTTACCATGCGATTACTCCAAGGACACCAAGGAGCATAAAAATTGACAACCAAAATATGAAACCTGTAAAAAAATCAACTTTATTCGTAGGGAAGAGAAAATATACTTAGATAAGTATAATAAATGAATGGGAATTACTAATAGGTCACTTACAGGTGAGAATATCTATCAAAATTATCTCCCGACAATGGAACAGAACCTTCACCATGCTCTTCGTCAACATCATCTCCATGCTTAATAGCATGCGAAATTGGTCCAGAGTGGAACTCGGAGCCGGTGGGCCTTAGGTTTGGATCGATGGAAAATTTTCGGATTGTTTTTGTAATATTTAACCTATTCTGAAAACAAGGAAAAACACAACTTCAGGCAAGATATTGACGACAAAAGAAGATAGAAATTATAAAAAAAATAAAAAATAAAAATAAAAATAAAAACCTTAAAAAAAAGAAGAAGAAAAACCCGATAGAGTACCTCCAAATCACTAAGGTTTATACTAAATTGTTAATTCAGAATCCAAACTTCTAGTTTACTTCCTTTTTCAAAGAATCTCAATTAATTTATCATATTTATGACAAGGCAGCCAACAGAACATATATCAAAATACACGTCTTTACAGTGTCATTCAAAATGATTGTTTTCATAGGAAAAGAAATCAACTGAAAGAAGTAGGGGAGAGGGTCACTTACTGTTCCCAACACATCACTCACATCAACTGTTGCAAATTCACATGAGAGTGCAGGAAAACTACATCACAATTAAGGAGATGTTAACGCGTAAAATAAATCTCACAAGCCCCCAGCAACATACATAACCATTTGCACATACACGTATGAAAAAAAAATGCAGAATGAAAAAGGGCATATGATAAAATTACAAGCAACAATTGCAGGGATGGGAAGCAGAGGTGACTTTGAGTGGTGAGGAGGAGGAGACCATTAACATCTCTTTTCACATCGTGAGGTAGTTTAGCCTTGTTGTTATGAATTATGGATTGGCTCAGGGTGCAGTGGGTTTCCCTTATTCCATTTGGTACTTATGAATGCGGGTGGAGTCTATACTGCAGTCTATACTGCTGCGAACAAAGGGGCTTTCTGGCTTGTTTTAATATTCAAGGAGCTTTTTTGACTTGGTCATTCAAATTAAAATTTTGTAATACTCTCAATGGTGGTGTGGGGACTACAGATATATTATAGTTTTCTGTTCTATTGAAGATGCTACATTTTTTTAGCTCAACACTATTCTTTTATACTTATTGTTCATAAATAACATACATTTGTTTATCAATGAAAAACAAAATAGAAAAGATCTGACACAGTATTTCAAAGAATCTTTTAACAAAGATCACGTTGGAGTTTGTTAGGAAATAATGATAGGGGTATTTTAAAAATTATATAATGTGTTGGCAAAGTTAGTTTTTGTTAATTTATTAAGAAGTTTTGGAAGAAAGTTAGAGTTAGTAAGTGAGAATTATTATAGAGTCATTTTATCGTTTATTTGATCTAATGAAATACGTTTTTCATCAATGTATGTGTTATGGTTCTTGTCCTGCTACAAAAGAAACAACAAACCAACACCAAAATACAGACCAATCCAACAGGTAATACTCAAGCTTTCAAATGCAAAAGGAATTCCAAATTCATAATGATCAAAGATAAATGTAGAAGAGTTTTAGAGCTCCTACTCTCTCCCCTTACTCAATACTTGTCTGCCCTCTCCCCTCCCTCTCTCAGCCGAATATACCTCCTCTAACAGAATTACAATCCATCTCCCTCTTTTACCCCTAACATCCTTCTATAATTAACATAATACCCCTTCTTCCAACACACTTTAAAAGACAAAAGATATTAAAATTGATAACAAAGTATAAGAAAACATAGCTATGTCTCCCGAGCCTCCTTCCTTCTCCTTGAGTATGTAAATAACACTGGTGGTCTCCTATCAATACCCGCCGCCCAAACTTTCACCTTGTCCTCAAGGTTGAAATGAGGAAATTGAGCCGTGATGACGTCGAAAAATTCCCAAGTCGCCTCCTCCACGGTTAAGCCTGTCCATCGAATCAAGACCTCGCCGCGATGTGGAATACCATCCATACTGGGGCGCACATCTAACACTTCAGCCGGTTCAGCTAGAAGTTCCATGTCCTCGGACAGATGAGATGGTAAAGGTGTAATTCCTTCGTTGTTGCCGATGGCTTGTCGCAGCAAAGAAACATGGAATACATTATGGATGGTGGCGGAGGCTGGCAAAAGCAGCTTGTAAGCGACCTGGCCGACCTTGGCAAGTACTTGATATGGGCCATAGAAACGGGGACTAAGCTTCTCAGACCTTTTCTTGGCTAACGAGCGCTGCCTATAGGGCTGTAATTTAACATACACCCAATCACCGACCTCAAAAGACACATCACGTCTCTTACCATCAGCTATTGCTTTCATACGAGCTTGGGCTTTCGCGAGGTTAGTTTGTAACATGGTAAGAATAGCATCACGTTCTTGGAGAAGGTCATCGACAGATTGGACAATGGAGGAACCCGAACCAACACGAATCAAGGGGGGCGGATCCCGACCATAGACCGCCTTGAAAGGAGTCATCTGTGTAGCTGAATGATAAGACGTATTATACCAGAACTCGGCCCACGCCAACCATTTAACCCATGACCTCGGTGTATCAGATGTGAAGCAACGTAAATAAGTTTCAAGAGAGCGATTGACAACTTCCGTCTGCCCATCTGTTTGAGGATGATAAGCGGAACTGTGTTTCAAAGTCGTCCCTTGCAACTTGAAAAGTGTAAGCCAGAAATTGCTCAGGAAAACTTTATCACGATCACTGATGATTGAACGTGGAAAGCCATGTAAACGCACCACTTCTTTGATAAATATTGACGCAACGAGCTGAGCAGTAAACGGGTGCTTCAGGGCAATGAAGTGAGCATACTTACTTAGGCGGTCGACGACCACCAAGATAACAGTAAATCCATCTGATCGCGGCAAACCTTCAATGAAATCCATGGAAATATCCTCCCAAATCAATGAGGGAATTGGGAGAGGTTGCAGAAGCCCAGCGGGTGATAAGGCCTGATATTTACTCCGCTGACAAATCGCGCAAGCGGCGACAAAATTTTTAACCTGTGTGCGTAGCCCCTTCCAAAAAAACTCTGCGGCTATGCGCTGAAAAGTTTTAACTCCGCCGGAGTGACCCCCCACTGAGGAACCATGAAACTCCCGAAGTAACAAGGGGATAATCGCAGAATTAGCTGCTAAGACCAGCCGCCCCTTATAATAAAGGCGGTCAATATGCAAACTGTAACCAATTGGAGCGTCGGAGTGCTGCTGAAGATTAGAGATGATAATGGACAATTCCTTGTCAGCCAAAAGTTCGTTGTGGATATCCTCCCAAGGCAACAGAGTAGTGAATGATAAAGCAGCCAGATTAATGAGGGGAGGTCGTCGAGACAAAGCATCGGCCGCTTTATTTTCCAAACCAGGCCGATATTGGATTTCAAAGTCGTAACCCATAATTTTAGTGAGCCATTTCTGATGCTCGGAGTTCACCAGGCGCTGCTCCATCAAATATTTCAGGCTCCGCTGATCCGTGCGAACAACAAAATGCTGCCCCAATAAATATGGTCGCCATTTGAGAATGGACAAGACAATGGCTCGCAACTCCCGTTCATACACAGACTCGAGTTGAGCGCGAGGAGATAAGGCTTGGCTGAAGAAAGCAATTACACGGCCTCCTTGCATAAGAACAGCCCCAATGCCATTGCCAGAAGCGTCGGTCTCCACCACAAAAGGTTTGGTGAAGTCGGGTAAGGCTAAAACGGGTACCGAGGTCATAGCAACCTTAAGGTGTTGGAAAGCGGTATCCGCGTCGGGCGACCATATGAAAGCATCCCTTTTCAAAAGAGCGGTAAGCGGAGCTGCAATTTTGCCATAACCGGCCACAAAACGACGGTAATAACCAGTGAGCCCCAAGAAACCTCGTAGTTCTTTCAAATTGCGGGGTGGGGGCCAAGAGAGCATAGCATCCACTTTAGACGAGTCAACGGCCACCCCCTGAGCTGAAATGATATGCCCCAGATATTCCAAATGTGGCTGAGCAAAGAAGCACTTGGAAGGATTGACAAACAATTGATTCTCACGCAACACTGTAAGCACGGATTCTAGATGATGTAAGTGCGCTGCCAAATCCACGCTGTAGATCAAAATGTCATCAAAAAACACAAGGACAAAATGTCGCAAGAATGATTTGAAAAGCTGGTTCATAAGGGCCTGGAAAGTCGACGGAGCATTGGTAAGCCCAAACGGCATCACTAAAAACTCATAATGACCTTCATGCGTTCGAAAAGCCGTTTTAGGGACGTCTTCCGGACGTACTCGAATCTGGTGATAACCCGATCGCAAATCCAACTTCGTAAAAATAGTAGCTCCTGCTAGCTCATCCACTCTCGGAATGGGAAACTTATTGGGGACAGTAACCTTGTTTAAAGCTCTATAATCAACACAGAAACGCCAACTCCCATTCTTTTTCTTGACCAAGATAACGGGGCTGGAAAACGGACTAGAACTGGGTTGAATCAAACCGGCTGCTAACATTTCCCCCACAAGCCGTTCAATCTCATCCTTCTGAATGTGCGGGTAGCGATAAGGCCTGACGCATACAGGGGAGGTGCCCGGTGTGAGTACAATCTGATGATCCAGAATACGCGGAGGAGGAAGCCCTTGCGGTATAGCGAACAATTCCTTAAAAGAACATAACATAACGTCGATCTCGGGATATGATTGAGGGTCTGGTGCAGCTTCAAGACTCTGTAATCCCAACAGTAACCCAGTATCACCAGGTTGGAATTGCTTCACCAGAGCCCGGAATGAAATTAAGGATTTACCCAAACTTGGGTCCCCCTGTAGAACCACCTGTGTGCCCTGCACCGTGAAAGCCATGGTGAGAGCTCCCCAATTAACACGCATTTCCGCCTGTGCTTTCAACCAAGTGAATCCTAGAATAACATCAGCACTGCCCAAGGCAAGTGGAAAAAAATCATCGACGACTGAACATGCTGGAAATATGATTTGCAGAGCTTTACAGATGCCATTACTGCGAACCACCAAACCTGTGCCAGTTTTCACTTCGAATTGCCCATATGTCTCCACAGGAATGTCTAACTTTTCGATGACCTTGAGGGAGACAAAGTTGTGAGTAGCCCCACTATCGATGAGAACTACCACTTCTTGCCCTCTGATATTTCCTCGGAGCTTCAACGAGTCAGGAGAAGACAACCCCACCATTGAATTCAAGGAGAGCTGAGCCACGTCTGGTTCTGTATTCGGGTCGCCAGCCGGTGGTATCGCTTCCTCACCCCGTGACAGTTCCTCGGCCGATTCCTCCCCATCTTGACAGATTAACACCAAAAGTTCCTTAGCCTTACACCGATGCCCTGGGAAGAATCGCTCGTCGCAGCGATAACACAACCCTTTTTCTCTCTTCGCCAGTAATTCCGTTTCAGACAATCGCCGGAAAGAGGCTGCTGGGCGAAGGGACTGGGTTGTGCTCGTGGATGATTTCGCGTTCTGCCCCGCGTATGCGGTTTGCGCCGAAGAAGGACCTCGACCTGGGCTTGGCTGAAAGCCCCGGTTTGTGGTGAACCCCACGGGCTGGTGGCCTGACGGGCCAGATCTACCGGGCCCATATCCCTTCACACTCGGCCCGGGTCCAATACTAGACAGAAGATTGAGTTTATCTTCTACCCTCTGCGCGGCCACCATGAGCTGGTCCAGTCCCGCCGGTTGCAGTACCAGCAGCTCGGCGCGGATGTCATCGCGCAGGCCAGTCACGTACTGCGCCTCTAACATATGCTCCGGGATGTCTGAAAAATGAGATGCAGCTCTTTCGAAAATTTGGCGATACTCTCGCACTGTTCCCGTTTGCTTCAGCTTCAAGAAACGTTCCGAAAGAGTTCCCTCCAACGACGATCGGAACCGATCGAGAAGGAGGTATCGGAAGTCTACCCAACTGCGGAATGGGCGTCTCCGTTCTTCCCACTGGAACCACGCCAGTGCTTCACCTTCCAAATGCACCGCCGCCCACTGTAGTCTCTCGAATTCAGAAAACGACTGAAGCGTGAAGAACCTTTCGACCCGAAAAAGCCAATCGTCAGGATCCCCTTCAGAGAAAACAGGCATATCCATTCGTCGGTTCAGTTGTTCTGTCTTCCAACCTTCGACTCCCTCACCTATTGGTCCATGGCAACTCGATTGTCCCCCCTGTTCTTCGGCAACCTTCTGTTTCCCCTTATCCCACTGCCAAGGAGGTGCCGAGTTCAGAGCATCAGCTAAGGCCTTCAGGTCCGCCCTGATTGCCGTCACATCGCGTTGCAAATCCGGCAGACAGGCAATGCGCTCTTTGACATTGCCCATTTCCTGCCATAACTCCCCTTGTCCCGATTGATCATCAGTTAAAATCGACTTCCCCACTGCCTGAGATTGCTTCTTCCCTGCCATCTTCCAAGAGAAAAATTGCTCTGATACCAATGTTATGGTTCTTGTCCTGCTACAAAAGAAACAACAAACCAACACCAAAATACAGACCAATCCAACAGGTAATACTCAAGCTTTCAAATGCAAAAGGAATTCCAAATTCATAATGATCAAAGATAAATGTAGAAGAGTTTTAGAGCTCCTACTCTCTCCCCTTACTCAATACTTGTCTGCCCTCTCCCCTCCCTCTCTCAGCCGAATATACCTCCTCTAACAGAATTACAATCCATCTCCCTCTTTTACCCCTAACATCCTTCTATAATTAACATAATACCCCTTCTTCCAACACACTTTAAAAGACAAAAGATATTAAAATTGATAACAAAGTATAAGAAAACATAGCTATGTCTCCCGAGCCTCCTTCCTTCTCCTTGAGTATGTAAATAACACTGGTGGTCTCCTATCAGTATGGTATGGGCTATTGATGATAAACGTATTCCATTCGATCAAATAAACGATAATTACATAAAACGAGAATCTTAAAACTAACCACAAATCTTAGCTAAAATGCTAGATTCGAAAAATCCTAATAATTTACCAAAAACATTTTATCAATAATCATCATAAAAACATGACCCTTCACACTCCCATTTTCCATCTATAATAATCCTCACTTACTAAATCTAACTTTCCAATAAACAAACAAAAACTAACCTTGTCAACACATTATATAATTCCAAAAATATCATTTCCTAACAGAGTTGCATCTTTTTGTTTAGCTCAACTCTTTTTTTTTTTTTTTCACACTCCGTACATGAATGAGATGATCCAAAAACATAATATAAAGATCTAATCCAATAATTTAAAGATTTTTTGAGGAAGATCAACAAAATAAGTTAATTCATAGTCAGTGAACAAATTGGGGTCAAATGGTACTGAAATGAAACAAACTGATCAAATATGTGATGGAACCTGCACTAAGGAAACAAACAACCAAAAGAACAAAATTTCCAGCACTAAGAAACTAGAAGGCAGAGTACTCTCTTAAGTTCCAGAAAAAGGTTACTGGCTCTGATAAATCCTCTCTTACAGATCCAGCACAAGAAACTCGCTCACTCACAACAATATTTTTCCCTGCCTCTCTCATCTTTCTTCCCTCTATTTATTCTCCTTCTTTCCACTAACTAACCACTGCCCAAAATCTCCTTCTCTAGTGTCCTACGAGCCAGCCGGACCCCTTTGTTTTCTTGGGCCATTTTGCATAGGTGAACTATATTGGGGGCCTGTCAATATGTCATCCCAAAACCTTTCTTAACGTAATTTATGCATAAAATTCAAATAGTTGTTGTCTATTAGGGAAATAAGCCATTTAGTGTCACATTCTCAGATATTATTATCACAATATAACAGTCAGCTTCAATCTCCCTATAATAAAAATACACCATTAATACAGCAACTATGCTTCCACTCATTCCTGGTGACCTCAAAATGTAACTGTTGAGCAATACATGTCTAACTCAAACCCAAGAAATAACATATTCTCTTTATAAATATTGTGTGCCGTGAAGCTTCTGTGTCGATTTATAATTTTAGAAGGACATAGGTTTCTTTTCCATCATGTTCGAAAGAAGAAGAAGATGTGAATCATCTTTTCCATGCAAGAATGGAGGCGTTGTGGGTGTGCTGTTGAGAAGAGAGCGATCAATCTTGTCCCCCATTGCATGCAAGAATAGAATGGATTTAAGATGGAGTCTTATGATATTGAAGATTTTAGGCATTCCTTTTGTAACACTTTATTTGTTAGGGGAGGGTTTTGTGTTTGGCTTCCTTAGCCTTTGCAGGTAGTAGCTTTTCTTTGTAGCTCACTCGTTTTTTCTAGATGTAGTTTTCAATGTACTTTAACCCACCGAAAAAAAAATTACAAGAAATTTGGGATCACAATTTAATCAAGCAATTGTTGTCCAAATTCCAATAGACCAAGTCAACCAAAGTTGAGTATAATCAAGCCTATGCAATATCATGATCAAAAAAGACAAGTCAACCCAGCATCTCAATTGAAGAAAAATGTAACTAAAAGCATTATCACATGCTTCAAGAAAGATTAAACTTTCTAATTCTAAGCATCCATACCTGATATTAAAGTCAATGCGTAAGAAATCCCCGTCGCTACTCTTGTCAACAATAAGGGATGTAGAGGTGCTTGTGGTCAAATAATTATTTAATTCCTATGAAGTAAATAACATTAACTAAATTTTAGAGTAAAAACTGGAAAGATCTTGAGTGAATAATTAATAAATCATAACCAACTTGCAGGAGGCAAAAGATAAGTACCATTCCAAATAAAAATGTCATGCACAGAGCTGCTACTATGGATAATCCTGCCCCCGATAACGATGCCTCAGTCAAATCCCTAGGAATTTTCCTGCAAATAAAAAATAACTGGTCACATTAGAAAAATATTTGTCGAAGCTACAATCATAAGGTTAGAATGAGAGAGGATTATTTAGCAATGGATGATTATCAAAAAGTTGAAATGGAAACTATAAAATCAATTTTAAATACTAGGAAAAGCATTTTTTTGATTTTTCATCCAGGTAATCTGCTATTGCCTCAGAACATGCCACAGTTGTTCCGCCCGAAAAGTTTTAAATCATTTGTCCAACAAAAATGACCACCATTCGCATTTTTTAACTACTATTAAATTGCAGATGACCTTTCAAACCATATGCAGAGCACTCAATTTCAAATTTGATAAGGGGGTGCACACAAATCCATTCATTTCTCTTTGATGTAAAAAAAAAACATTAAAATGAAGCCTTAAATGCTAAAAAAAAAAAATCAATTTTTATTTTCGGTCCAATATGATAATTGAGAATCTTTACGTGCAATCAATGTCTGTACAATTACGAATTAGAGCAAATTGAAAAGGAAAACTCTTCCAGGAAACAACTTAAACAACACAATTTTACACATTTTTAACTCAAATATAAGGAAACACTTCAAATGCTTCAAAAAAGAACCCAACTCAGAAACTTGAACACAGAAATGCTAATAAAAAGAAAAAAGAAAAAATGACTGAATAATAAGCACGCCCCAATACTATGATTTCCCTAATCCGAGATGATACTTCCTATTAAAAACTACATTTCATAAACAGAATCCACAAGCGAGTGATCTCAACTAAATCATAAGCAAAACAAATAAAAGACCCAACAGACAACAGGAAGTAGGAAAGAGTAAGAATCCACCTGTAGAAATCAACGGACTTGAGCTTGCCGGTCGAAATCATAGCTTCGAACCAGCGATATGAATGTTGAGGATCGGAGCTGCGAAATTCTCTTTGATTTGCCTTCAAAAAAATACGAATTTATCATAAATTCATTTTCAAAAATTAACAGCTTATTTTTTTATTTAAATAAATATAAAAAGAATTATGTTAAATCATGAAACCAATCTTAAATTTGCAAATTATTATAAGTCAACGGAATATTAATAATACAATTAACTATGGAGAAGAATTAACTTTGTAGAACACTCCTAAAATAAGGGTGGAAAAATTGGTCCAGTTCAGATCTGTCGGTTCCACTAAAGGAACAAATTCTGGTCCTACAATTTGAATAACCACAAATAATGGTTCGGTTCACAGTTTTTGGAGTCAAAAACTGTGAAAACCGAACTAAATCGTGGGTAAAAAGTTCGACCAAAAACTGATAAAAACTCAACCCAAAATCTCAAAAAATATGTTCATGCTCAAACCGGACTCAAATCCAACTCAAATTCTAAAAACAAAGACCAAAGCAACAAAATATATTGAAAATAATTTAAAAATTTTGGAACCGAAATGTGTTTCATTGTTCGGTGATGTGCAGTTCGGTTTCAAAACCTCACAGTTTCGATTCTAGTTCTCAAATTTGGCAACATTGGGCCACAATTTGGTTCTGGTTCCAATGTGAAATCAAACTGAATCGGCCGGTGCCCACCCTTACTTAAAACAATCCCAGATAATTTTGAAAAACTAGTCTAGGTAAGCTAAAAATAAACATTTTCGTTTCCTCAAAATCAATCACAAATTTATTTTCACTAAAAAGCAAATGATAAGTATAAGTCGAACTGGACTAACTTCTTCTCGTAGATTTGGATTGTGTATTCCGAAGTGTACGAATGATATGAGATTTGGTGAGGTTTGTTTTGTCTTATATTTATGTTTTTATGATTATTTCTATTTTATTTAAATTCGATCATTAAATTTGAAAATGTTCCATTTATGTGGTACAAGGTCTATAATATAAAAAAAACTGTTTTCCTTCAACGAGCGCATCTAGTGTAGTGGTATCATAGTACCCTCCCACGGTACTGACCGGGGTTCGATTCCCCGGATGCGCATTTTTATTATCATTATTTTTTTTTTGTTAACTTGTGCATTATTTACTGATAGCATGTCTCTTTAGCAATCATCAGAAGTAGTCCTTCCTTCCTCAAACTCATTGTTCTAATGAGATCAAATTTTGCAAAAGAAAACTACATACATTTTTAGTATTGAGCGTGTAGAGAGAGAGGATTAGCCAAAATAATTGAAAGCGAAGGAGAGAGGAACGAGACAAAGGCCATTCTTCTTAAGTTTACTATCTCTCTCGATCAAACCCACTTCCTCCCTATTTTTGGTTCTGGAGTGTGTTGGCTTTTGGTGTTTCCCCTTGCTTATCACCTGTTCCACACCAAAGAGAAATTGGATCAGAGGAGGAATTCAACCCCTGAGATTTATGGACTGACCATTTTGTCGTAAGGAAGAGGAAGAAGAAAGTAAAAGAATAGCTCATCTAACAGACCTTGGAAGAGGAATAAGGAGAAGTTGCAGTATCCTCCAACGCATCGTCATCTTCAAAACCCTCCTTTTTCCATTTCGTCAGACTTAGTTTTCTGCAACTTTTCTCCCTTTTCAGACCGGAAACCCCTCCGTTTTCGTTCACTTTTTTCTTGACGGAAGAAGTTGCGTCCGACGCCAGAGAATGAGACATTTCATAACCGGTAGAAAGATCCTCGTCGAAATACAACGTCCACCCGCTTTCCTCGGAAAACTCAGACGTCTTCGTCGTCCTTGTGTTGTTGCAGAAGAAAGCTTTGCTCGGTGGATCCATGGAGTTCTTGAGATTAAACACAGAATGAGAGAGAAATTATAAGTGGGTTTTCGTTGGAGATCATGGGGAAACATTCTCTGAGAAGCTATAAATACAAGATGGTCTACGAGTTCTCTTAGTGGAAGCATAAACGACACAATTCACATTCTTCAAATTTTAAATGCATTTCCTCCATCAATTTGGAAAATGGTCTTTTTGTTTACTTCATTTGTCTTAGACGTGAAATGTTCTCTATTTGTTGACTCCAACCTTTTAAAAAATTAAAATATAAAATAAAATAAATGATCATTACGACACTCTAGTTTGAATAATCCTAAATTTAATTCGTTGATATGTTACTTTTTAATTTACTTTCAAAATTAAGACACTAACAATGCAGTTACATTGTGACAATCTATGTGAAGGTAAAGAAGATCTGGACCATAACGTGTTGGTGCAGAATCTCGCATTGTTTGAAAGAAATGACAATAAATTATTTATTAATAAAGTTCTCCTATTACACCGCTTTGTGGCAACCCTAATAACAAAATCATACGAATTTTTACTCAAAACGGATAATATTGTAGTATGAAAACTGAAAATGTTACGTACATGTTAAGCGTGACAGTTACGGAAATACTTTGATATATTCAATTAAAAACTAACAATATACTCTATGATTCATAAATGGACAAGAGAAATTCGTGTTAAATTATTAAACTTCTCCAAGGCAACTACTTCTTTTTTGGAGGAACAGTTGATGCATGATTTAAAAAAGACATAGAATTTGTTAATGGAAACATCAACTCGCATCAAATTATATTCTTCAAAATAAAAATAAAAATAATTAAAGTGTAATTCAAAGTCAATAAACATGGGATGCAACTTCTGAGTCGTGTGGGAGCACAATATGCACTATGCACTATGCAGTCCTTGAAAATGACTTTTTAAAACTGAAAATTGAAATTGTTGTTTTGACTCTCTTTTTTGAGGAAGAGGACTCTTACGATTAGTGGGCTCCCTCCAATCTAACAAGAGACACGTGTCAACATTTTCAGAATGTTCAATTATAGAAAGAAAAATCGAAGGAGTTGACACGTGGAAATTCCAATTTTGGCATATGTTATTGGATTTGATGATTCATGTCAGTTGCAGACACGAATTAAAATGGGTGGCCAAAACTTTTATTTTTTGCTTTCTTAATTTCGTCTTTGTCAGCCGCCAACACATTTATGTATTAATTTAATCTTTTACTGGCATATACATTGAACTATAAATGCTGGTCTCCCATGTCCATTTTAACATGTTACAAGGACATTATCTTCCTTTAAAAAGTATGTGTTGTAATTTAATAAATCATTGGAGTGACAGTTTATATTGTTCTTGATAAATATAATATTCATGAAGTAATGCATAAAACCACAAGTGGTGAGAGAAATTCAAGGCAGAAAACAGGAGTCTCTTTCTAGATGTTTGGGCAACAAATATGTATTCAGGAGACTGTCATCGTCATTACAAATGAATCAATTAACTTTATCCAGTCCAAACTCATTTTTTGTCACAAGATCACACCACTAAGAAGTAGGGCAAATGAAAGGATCAACGAAAGGATCTCGGACGAAAAACAAAAATCTTACCCATTTTGCTTCTGGGGAACGTCTGATCTAGGTAGAATATCGGACATTGAAAAGTCATGGTGCGGAGTGGCTGCAACAAGAAGTCGTTCATGATTTTTATGTAATACATTTACAAGATATCAAACTTGTCTCAAGGCTAGTTAAAGTAGCTTGGTTTTATGACTTTTCACAAATAATCAATGTTGTCTGCTACCAATTCACGCATCAATATGCAAAGTGAACAAACTGAATATTGGCCTGATATTTTCAATTTCCAAACTATGATTATTTTCGAGTTTTGAATTTCCAAAGCTCTGAAAATATCGAACTTACGCTCTTTGTGTTTCAGATCAATTGCGCATATGAGCATATTTATCATGTAGCAAGGATCTTTCTGTGCAGGTAATAACTTTATCTTGCGACATTCATATTTTAAAAATTCTTAATTTCAATTCTTTTGGATGATGAGAAATCCAATTGAAATTCATAAGAGATCTACCTTGTTCGCTGAGGATGTAAAATGGAATGTGTGCGATCATCTTTGTGCTGCCTTGACTCCAGTCAACAATGCCAGGATTATGTGTTTGTTCATTCGATGGTCTTGAAGGCCCCAAAACAGACAAACAAATTCGAGAATCATTCAATAATCCTAGATAATCACGAGCACGCTTCCAAACCCTTGCGTCAGAGTTTCGCGATCTAGCCACCTGGGAAGACAGGAGAGTTCAAATTGATTAGATGAATGAATTTTTATCAAAATATGATAGGTTTTCTTTTAGGAAACAAATAACTAATTAGAAACAGGAAACAACTTTACATTGATTGAAACAGATTGACTAGAACAACACAAAAATCAAGCATAAACTCACACAGAAACAAAGCATTTTTTCGACTCAATCTAGAAACCCAAGACCCTTACAAATTTCTTCCTCCCTCTTCCTGTCCCACCAAATATCTCCCATAACTACTTCCCCAGTAACTGCCTCCCCAGTGATCTAACTGTAACCGTCTTCCTGTAACACTGACTAAGACTAAAATTATCTCACGAACTGCCTCCTTTGTGTTGTTTTCGTCTCTTATGAGTCAGCTTAATCAAATGCTTATCAAAATACTACAGATTCATTTCACATTGCTTGATTTTGAATTTTCATAGCAAAGAAAGAGTATCAAAGATCAATTTTTGAGATATAGTTTAGATTGATCATTTTTAAAAAAGAAGAATTAGCCTCTCAGAATAGAACATTAACCTCGAAATCACTTTAGCCAAAAAACGAGTTCTTAAAAGTTAATCCAAACGAGACCCAATGCCACATAAAGAAATGTCACAGTTCCCTTCAAATATGAAGAAATTGCTATAATAGATTGTGCTAAACATATTAACAAACCTTTGCCAAAGAGACACGGGCCCTGGGTAGTAATTCACTATGGCATGTAGCCAGCTTTGCAATAGCTGTAATCACAAAACACAAAAACCGAGACTGCGATGACGTTCTAAAGCTTTCACCTTCTGAGCAAAAAGTTGAATCTTGCCTTAGACCAAGCCGACTTCGCAATAAACCAACAAAAAATAGCATCAAGTCAAGAATCAAATTGCAAAACACTAAAAGGAAAGTCTTTTTTTGAGAGGAGGAAAAACAAACTCGAACAGTACCTAGATGAAAGATTTTCATATAAAAGTAACTCTAAACTCTCAAAAAGCTCTCGAGCAGCATCCTTGTGTTCTTTGCCGCCTCCACCATGCTCCCCAATGGCCCAACACAATTGGAGCGCCAACTCTGTCTACAAGAGAAGAAAATACATTAAGGATTATTTTATTAATTTTTCAATATAAAATCATATCATGAAATACATTTGTTGACACAGAGAAAGTTTACTTTTGCAGGGGCATCGTAGGCTTCCCCCAGCCTGTCCACTATAGGTTTCTACATGAGATTAAGATCCATTATGGAACATCAAAAATATGTCTCCGAATTCCAGATAAGAATTAACAATCTAGTTAAAAGAGCTCAACAAATTGTTGCAGTCAGAACAGTACCTTGAGAAGACCAATAAAGTTGGGAAAGCGCTGAAATGCAGCTTGCATGAATTCCAATAGCCTTTTACGAACCTATAGATATATCTTTCCCAGAAATAAATAATGTCTAACTGAAAGCCTACCCTAATTTTTAATTTATCAATAAACGAGAACGAAAAAAGAGGAAAATTAAAAAGCATCCGACAAGAATTTTCTTCCAATTATGTGGACAATACTTGAGCTTATATTTAACACATTTTCTTGGACTCGAAACGAATTTTTTAGTACTCATACTAAACTTAGCAATACACAAAAAATGTTCACCACTTACTCATGGTAGCATTGATATCAAAACATTGATTAGCTCAATGACTTTTTACGTTCATAAAAACATAAACGGAACACAAACATTTGCACAATAATGTGACAAAGTTAAGCTGGTCATCTCAAAAGGAACAAGACCTATTTAAATGTAGTACATATTAAGGTACTAATCCAGTTTCGTCCCTCTGAAAATTAACGAGTGCTACAACAAAAATTTCAGATAGAAAATTTCTTTTTACAACATACCTTATTGGAAAAAATTTTCTCTGGAAATAATGTGGAACTTCTTGACATGAGCAGAGGAATCAATGCGCAAATTAAAGCTGCAAAGGGAAAAAAAATAATCAATAACAGGGTGAGAAAACAACATTCTGTAGATCTGACAAAGAAACAGCCGCAACATCATCCTTAACCACACAGTAAAAAGATTTTTAAAAGGAAAACCAAAAGCACATTACACAAACATACGATCATTGACTTGATGTAATGCTACATCAAAATAGACATCAAGAATTCGCGGTGTCATATTAAGTATTTGTTTCAGTCTATCAGACTGAGGGACATTTATTACGGCCTGCAATGTTGCAGCCATCACAGGAGAAGTCCAATGTCGTTCCTGAAACATAACATTAATTAAACTGTTAAAAACTTAATGAATCAACAGTACAACACAAAACAAAAAGAACACTTCTGAATAATAGTAAAATATTTAATATTCAAGTCGTCTCTAACAATTGAATTTCACATTAGTCAGCAATTGATAAGAGTGAAAAAAAATTAATAGACATGTAAAAGATATCCAGTTTTGCTAATTTCACGTCACTGAAAAAATTAAAGACAACGAACCAAGGAACCAAATAATAAGCAACATTGAGGGAAATAAGATATTGTGTGTGCACTACTTAGAAAACACTCATATCATAGATATTGTGCGAGAGAAAGTAAAATGAAACACATAATTGACTCAATTTTTTATTCTAAAAAGGTCAATAAAATGGAAGAGAGAACCAAGAAAACTCTTCTTTGACAATTGATGTGCAAGACACTATAGTTTATCATACAATCTAATCAAGCATGATAAACTATTTTGTATCCATTATGCGTCAATTTGAGCAAGACAATTAGAAGTAAGGAAAGAAGTTGAGAGACTAGAACCGCACAGCAAGGCCATCATTTTCATCCTTTAGAATTTCAAGGAACAGAGGATCAACTACATCGTTGTTACTGTTGTCCTCAGATCCAGAGTCTCCCCCTCGATCACCAATAGTTGAACCAGTATAAGCTTCATCCATTAATGCAAGTAACATCTGTATGGACATAAGACCAACGTCTTAAAATGATTCCAGTTCTATTTCAACTGATCCAGTTCATAAAAAACTAGAAAATACATCAGGAGCTGCACTCTTCTGGATAGAAGCTATGTTGTTTCCTACTAATGAACCAGAGCTTCGTTCCACCTTTTCCAATGCCACTACCACGACTAAAATAGAGAATGAACAATTAATCACAACACTGGAACCATTTTAAGGAAAGTATGAGAAAATCAAATTAACATAAACACAAATGAGGGGTATCCATGACAGCAACATTGCAGGAGAATAACAATACGATTAAGTTGTTCAATGGGAGAGCAACTAGTGGCTGAAAATATTGGAAAAGGGGGATGAGTTTATTCAATCGTTATACCAGTTGATACCTTTCACATTCACTGAGTTTTAATTCTTACAGATTCAAGAGATGGGACAGGACTTGTAATTTTTTCTCTAATGGCTTACGTTTCACTTTAGATGGAAGATATTATATAAAAAAAAAAGGAAGCAAGAGATTAAACTTTATATAGCGCAAACAGCTACAGGAACATCAGACATGTTTGCCAAATTCAATTCAAATTCACAACTGATACCAAAGGCTGTTTAAAAGGCTAGCGACGATCAACATTCCCAATAGGCTGAAGTGTCTATATCAGACATGGATTTTCCCCACAAGTCTTCCACACAACAAACTATGCGTCAGAATTTTTTTTATTTTTTATTTTATTTTCCAAAAGTCCTTGACAAGCCTATATTACTTCAGGTAATATTTGCAATTTCAAATGCTCATTTTTTTCTATTTCAAATAGATCAAATATATGAGAACTTAATGGCAATGAAAATGGACGAGGTGAGGAAAACTTATTGTCGGATGTAGTTTTTTCATAACGAACAACTTTTGAATTGTGAATTTAATTCTTTATGTTAGATATTACTTATTCATTTTAGTTGTTCCATTGCTCTATGAAAAATGTTAATGATTCATTTTTGTTATATATATATATATATATATATATATATATATTGTATAAAATATATCTACTATGTTTCATTAGTTGTTTCTTGCTCGGGTGGAGTTCTCTCCCTCAAAAGTACTCCTATAGACCTAGTACTCACTTGGCAAATCCACCACGGAAGGGAATAGAGGAAGAAATGAACCAGGTGTCATCAATCCGGGAAAGACTTTCAGAAACGCTTTCTCTAATCTGCAGGGTAAAACTGAGTGACGAACATTAGTTCATTTTGATAGGATCCAAAATGTTAGCCGCTAAAATAAAGTAATCTATAAAGACTATTAATATATTATAGTGTCCCAAACAAAATGTATTCAATTAGAAGAAAAAAATTACCAGTCTTACAAGGATTAGAAGAAAATGCATTATCCAGTCTTTGTTACTAGACCACTGAAAATAATAACTAAATAGCAGAAAAAAAAAAAGATAAACCTCATCTACATACGACGCATGTTAGAAGGTACAACCATATAGGCATCCTGAATTATATCTTTTTTTTTTTTTTTTGACAAGAACCATTGTATCAAATAAAGAAAGGTAGGTGCAAAACTGGAGGATAAAAATCCTACTCATAAATGCAATGCAAAAAAATGAAGTTCGGTAAATCAGAATATAGTTTGATTCCAACCACTTACCATGAACCAAATTGAGGAAGCTTTCTAATTTTTTATTTCATTAAAGCAGATAGAAACAGGCACCAGCATCAAGAGGTAATCTATAAGAAGAGTCTATGTTGGAAAACAAAAGCGAAAAATAAGGCAGTGATACAATTAATTAGCATGTAAAGCAGCCAGTCAACATTAGTACATTCAATTTGTGATAAGAAGACAGAAAATAGCTCACCAGAAAAAATGAAATTGCAGTGGGATGGATTACGAAAGAAAGCCGGGGTAAATATAAGGATCAAATGAAATAGATAAAACAAAAAGTTAAAGGAATTTACTTTTCTCCATTCCAAGCAATCAGCTTTAGCAGCAATGGGAAAAACTGTGAAGAGACATAAAACGATAAATTATGTACTTACTTTCAAGATATGTTTTACAAGGTATTTCAGATATATTTGAATTTCATATAATACCTGGGGCAGTAAATTAGGAAAAGAAGTTAATAGTTTTTTCTTATTGATATTCAAAAATTCGAGGACCGCTTCTGCAACAATAGGATCAGCAAACTCACTGCAGCCAAATGAGAATAAGTTCAGCATATGGATGATAATATTAATATATAAAAATTTAACGTCAATGGAATTTCATGTCAAAAACAAAGGTGCAGCCAAAAAGAGAAACTGATGAGAATATTGAACCAAACACTTCAAAAGGCTTAGAAGAAAATAATATCGTATTTATTTGCTAGCATTTTCATGCAACATAGTACAATTTCCTAGAAAAAAAATGAAGTTGTAAGACATTAATATCATACACACAAAAGTTAATCCCACTTTTTAATATATATTGAAGAAGATCTTCAATTATCAAAGAAGTCATAAATTTGGCGAACAAAATATCCTCCCTCCTCCTCGGTGCATGTTGAGACGCTTAATATCCATTTATAGATTTTAAGACTTAAGGCTTCCACAGTCCTTGAATTGAACTGATGAGAATATTGAACCAAACACAAGGCTTAGAAGAAAATAATACCATATTTATTTGCTAGCATTTTCATGCAGCATAGTACAATTTTCAAGCAAATAATAGACAATGAAGTTGTAAGACATTAATATCATGCAGACAAAAGCTAATCACACTTTTAAATATATATTGGAGAAGATCTTCAAGTATCAAAGAAGTCATAGATTTGGTGAACAAAATATCATCCCTCCTCCTCATACATGTTGAAACGCTTAATATCCATTTATAGACTTTAAGACTTAAGGCTTCCACGGTTCTTGAATTGTACTGATGAGAATATTGAACCAAACACTTAAAAATGCCTAGAAGAAAATAATATCATACTTATTTGCTCGTATTTTCATACAACATAGTACAATTTCCAAGCAGATAACAGACAATGAAGTTTTAAGAAATTAATATCATACAGACAAAAGTTAATCACACTTTTAATTATATATTAGAGAAGATTTTCAAATATCAAAGAAGTCATAGATTTGGTGAACAAATTATCTTCCCTCCTCCTCAGTACATGTTGAGACGCTTAATATCTATTTATAGATTTTAAGACTTAAAGCTTCCACAGTCCTTGAATTGGACTGATGTAAGCCATTCTTAGAAACTTTAACTAAAAGAAATACATTTTCACATAAGGGTGCTGACATCGTGTTCAAGAATAAAAATGGAGAATTATTCTTGCTAATTTAATCCAGCATTCACTTCCTGTCCCAAGAGGTTTTAGGACACGTCATAATAAATATAGAAAAGTACAATGCATAAAATTGAAGGGCCACAATTCTACAAAAATATTCTATCTTTACAGCCTTACCGGCTTAAGCATGAGCGGAAAAATGTCCTTAGACTAGGATCAGCATCATGCAAAACAACTTCACCAAAATCGAGGAAAAATTGAAGAATGGCCTGAGTAGAAGACAAGGAATACGATCTATGAGTAAATTTACTAATCAGAAGATACTGAAAAAACCACATGAAGATAAAGTGTTACGATCAATGAATGTGGCAAAGCATTCATCGCAATCATTATTACAAGTCCTTGTTTATAAGTCCTACTACATATTCGAGTAGTTACAAACACGATACATAGCCAATTTAAAAACAATAAAGATTTCGATAATAATATACAAATTTTTTATACATCCAAGAAATAAAACCACACCAATAGAAGAGGTCCTTTAGAGGTTCTAGACTGAGACTGTGATAGGGATGCCACACACCGATGGAAAAGCCTGCTAATCTGAGAATAAACTCTTGCCACCAACTCTTCAGAAGTGTCAGCTAGACACAGCTCGTGAAGTACTTTCACCTAATAAAAGTCCGAGAAAAAAATGTAAGCGAAACAGTTTATCAAATCTCAATAGTAAAGAAATGACATCTATGGAAGGAAAATAATCAATTTTATCTCTTGATTCTCGGAAAACAAGCAGAGAGGAGAAAAAAAAAACTCTCACGGATTGGAGGAGCGTAGTATCCGAAGATGAATCGCTTGCAAAATCGGAGTCTCTGGCACTGTTATACAAAATCCGAAAGTGGAAATCCCAATCCTCGTTTCGAGCCCCCATTTTCCAAAATCAAAATCCGGAAATTTATTGTTCGTCGCAGCAAAGCTCTGCGTTTCCCTGCGATTATCAAATTGCAAGTTTACAATGCCATAATTCAAACGTTGCTTTATACCCTTGCATTTCTGGTTCTTGGTATTAATTACGCCATTATGATGTAATAATTATAATTTTTAATACACTTTAGTTAATTCATAAAGAGAGAGATAACCGTAATCTCTTAGGTAATTATCAATAAAAATTTTAAACTATAATGTCATTAACAAATTCGCTTTTAAACTTTTTTGTTAATAAAATAAACTTTAAACTATCATTCGTTAACAAAATAAATCTTAAATTATATTTTGTTATCAATCTAACATTTTGCGATCGACTGCACTGTAAGCAAAATATAAAACTTTAATTTGCTATTTCAATACTTTAATCCCATATAACGTTGTTGATTCAACCATACTTATTACAACTAATAGATTATATAATCTATACTAACCTTTCTCCATCGCTTAAACAATATGCTTTACTTTGACCTTGCGAAATACTCTTTCTTCTTCTTAATCCTTTGTCTTTTATTTCTCTTCGATGATTCAGAGATTTGAGTGAGATAGATTGATTAGTGATAGATTGAGAGAGTAGACTTTGATTCTCTAGATAGGATGAAGAAGAAGACAACCATTCAAAAGGCAATCCTCCATACTTACCCTTTCACTTATGTCTCTTCATTCATACCCGTTCAATCATACCTCTTCAACTATAATGTATATTACTTTAATAAGGTTAAGGAGAGGGAATTAAAACCCAATTGACATTATTTCTTTTATACTCAACAATCATCACATTGAGCACTTTAATATAAATTCAACATAACTTTAATTTACATGAGCCATAAATAAGATTATTAAAATAATCTAACAATCTCCCACTTGGCTCATGTTACGAGATCTCAGCTTCTTTCATTTAATCCACCGGATTAAATTCATTACAACTTGTAATTCACTAATAAATAGTGTATCATAATGTGAATTAATCAAGTCACTTTCCATAACGAATTGAGAAATTGAATCATGGCAGGCACAAGTCATTTTGCAACATGATTCTTTCCATGTATCACATATTTCTCAATCATTATAATTTTAATTGAGGAAACACTATAACCTTTCACTTTACATTTCATAAAGTATCACATGTTATTTGAAAACAACAATAACTGTATACACCATAATACAAATAACATCAAACATACAAAAACATGTCCATAATGAATTCAAAAGTGTTCACATAATACAAGTTACACTATCATAATCACATTAGTAAGGACTTGTCACCTAAACCCATCCTTTCAACATGTTCTTTAAAGGTCTTGGGTGGCAATCCTTTAGTTAATGGATCCGCTATCATTAAACTTGTGCTTATGTGTTCAATGCACACCTTTTGTTTTTGTATTTCTTCTTTGACTGCCAAATACTTCAATTCCATATGTTTTGCTCCTTTCGAGTATTTGTCATTCTTTGAGAAGAATACAGCTGCGGAATTGTCACAATAAATCCTTAGCGGTCTATCTATACTTTCGACTATACTTAGACCCAAGGTTAAGTTCCGCAACCACAATGCATGAACGGTGGCCTCAAAGCATGCCACAAATTCTGCCTCCATAGTAGAAGTAGCGATCGAAGATTGCTTTCCACTTTTCCATGATACGGCTCCTCCAGCTAATAGGAACACGTAACCAAATGTAGATTTCCTCGAGTCTACACATCCGGCATAGTCTGAATTCGAGTATCCAATAACCTCAAGTTTATTGGACTTTCTATACATGAGCATGTAGTCCTTTGTTCCTTGCAAGTACCTAAGCACTTTCTTTGCAGCTTTCCAGTGATCTAATCCTGGATTACTTTGATATCGGCCTAACATCCCTACTGCAAAACTTATGTCGGGCCTAGTACATGTTTGAGCATACATTAAGCTCCCAACAGCTGATGCATATGGAATAGATTCCATTTCCTTTATTTCCAAATCACTTTTCGGACATTGCATTTGACTGAATTTGTCCCCTTTCTGAATTGGAGCTACACCAGCAGAACATTTCTCCATTCTGAATCTTTCTAGAATTTTATCGATATATCCTTTCTGAGACAATCCTAGTAATCCTTGCTGTCTATCACAGAATATTTCTATTCCAATTACATAGGATGTCTCACCCATATCTTTCATTTCAAAATTTCTAGAGAGAAACTTCTTTACATCATGCAACATTCCTTTATTGTTAGAAATTAGAAGAATATCATCAACATATAGGACTAAGATACTAAACTTGCTCCCACTGACCTTCATATAGATACACCGATCAACAGTGTTCTCTATAAACCCGTATGACGTAATGGTATCGTTAAACTTAATATACCATTGTCTAGAAGCTTGTTTTAGTCCATATATTGACTTCTTTAATTTACACACTAACTTTTCATTCCCCGTAAGAGAAAATCCTTCAGGTTGATCCATATACACTTCTTCCTCTAAGTCTCCATTTAGAAAGGCGGTTTTAACATCCATTTGGTGAAGCTCTAAGTCATAATGAGCTACCAAAGCCATAACAATTCTTAAGGAATTCTTCTTAGAAACTAGAGAGAATGTTTCTTTATAGTCAATACCATCTTTCTGAGTGTAACTTTGGCGACAAGTCTAGCCTTGTACCTTTCGATGTTACCTTTTGAATCGCGTTTGGTTTTGTAAACCTATTTACAACCGATTCGTTTAAACCCTTTAGGTAACTCAACAAGTTCCCAGACTTTATTGTCATCCATCGATTTCAACTCTTCTTTCATGGCATTCAACCACTTTTCAGAATTTGAGCATTTCATGGCTTTCATGAATGTGTCTGGATCCTTATCATTGCTCAAGTCACATTCATCTTCAAGTGAATAAATCACATAATCATTAGGAATTGCAGATCTTTTTGTCCTTACATATTTTCGCAATTCTTGTGATTGTTCACTAGTGACTTGAATATCAACATTATGCTCATCATGGACTTGATCACTTTCTGTGGTTTGAATATTCACTCGTTGTTCCGGTATGTTGTTGGACTGTGATACAACAAGAAGAACAATGACTTGATGAGAATATTCGGCTATAGTCTCCTCCACCCGATTCTCTAGAATATTCACTTTTCGTGATTCAACACTCCCACTGATCTGGTCATTCTCAATGAATCGAGCATTTCCAGACTCAACTATCCTCGTACTATGGTTTGGACAATAAAAGATGTACCCTTTTGACTTTTCTGGATAGCCGATGAAATAACCACTAATGGTTCTTGCATCGAGCTTCTTTTCATGTGGATTGTATACTCTTACTTCTGCTGAACAACCCCAAACATGGAGATGTCTTAAACTAGGTTTCCTTCCCGTCCACAGTTCATAAGGGGTCTTAGAAACTGCCTTACTAGGAACCCTATTCAACAGATACGCAGCAGTTTTTAAATTGTGCATCCACAACGATAAAGGTACAATACTTTTATTTACCATACTCCTAACCATTTCCATTAGAGTACGATTCCGCCTTTCAGCTACACCATTTTATTGTGGCGTACCAGGCATTGTATACTGTGCACAAATGCCTCGACTTTCGAGAAACTTTGCAAATGGACCTTTACATTGTCCACTTTCATCGAATTTTCCGTAATATTCACCACCTCTAGCAGACCTCACAACCTTTACTTTTCTATCTAACTGTCTTTCCACCTCATTTATGAACACTTCTAAAACGTTCACAGATTGAGATTTTTCACGCAGTAGATATAAATAATCATAACGTGAGTAATCATCAATAAATGTGATGAAATACCTTTCACCGTTCCAAGACGGAGCATCGAATAGACCACATATGTCAGTGTGTATCAATTCTAACAGTCCATTACTTCTTGTGCCTTTAATTTTAGATATATGTGTAGTTTGCTTACCTTTAATGCAATCTATACACACATCCCAATCATTAAAATCTAAATGAGGTAAAATATCACATTTCATTAACCTCATTATCATTTCTTTAGATATATAACCTAATCTTTGATGCCATAAGAAGGCTGAACTCTCATTAAGTGCACTTCGTTTAATACCAACAGTATTGTCAACATGAAACAGAGATTCTATAAATTTAACATTGAGATTAAATCGATACAAACCATCCATTAAAATACCAGAACCTAATAGTATTTATGTTTGTACAATGAAAACAAACCATTCTCAATCTCAAAATTAAAACAATTACAATCCAACTTAGAAACAGAAACTAAATTCCTAGCACATTCAGGAATATAGAGACACTCTTCAAGATCCAATTGACAACCAGTGTCCAGGATCAATCTATACGTCCCAATCCCTTCAATGCGAGCCTTCATTCTATTTCCCATATACAAGAACTTTTCAGTTCCGTTTATGGGTTGGATCGAAAGAAATCCCTGCGTAACATGAGACACGTGAGTAGTAGCACCAGAATCTAACCACCAAGTATTATTAGGTACTTCCATAATATTTGATTCAAAACATACTGAAACAAATAGTGTATCTTTCTTTTCGAACCAGATTTTTCTTTTCGGGCATTCTTTCTTTAAGTGCCCAACCTTGTTACAGAAGTAGCACCTAAGCTCCTTTCGGATATGCCCCTCATTCACATTCAATGGGGCTTTTCCCTTCTTCCGATTCTTTTTACTTGGCCCTTTCTTGCTACCAGTCCCTTCATGCTGAAGTGTCATGTTAATGGAGTGATCTTTTATTTTCTTCAACCTCCCTTCTTCTTGAGTTAACATGGCCTTTAATTCTTGAAAGTTCCATTTCTCTTTTATGGTGTTGTAATTCACCTGGAACTGACCAAATTCAAGAGGAAGAGAGTTGATGATAAATTGAACCAAGAATGATTCATTCACATCCATTCCCAATGACTTCAGCTTGGCAGCTAGATTCGCCATACATGTCACACGATCATGAATGGATTGCGACCAATCAAACTTCTTGGTCGTCAACTCACTCATGAGATTTCCTACTACGGACTTATCTGTAATGTCCGATTGGGAGTATTCCTTAATGCTCAACAAGAACTCCTTAGCATTGTCAGTCTTTGGCATTGATGGCTTAACATTTTCAGCTATCGTCAACTTCATCAAGCTCAAACACAGCCGGTTAAACCGCTCCCAAGTCTCCATAATGGACTTGTCAGCTTCCGTACTGGTCTCATTAATGGTTGTCGGCTTGTCACAAATTAATGCTACGTCTAAACACATTACACCCAATTTTGTGATGACCCGAATGTGAACGTATGTGTACGACTGCGGGGCAAACCTCGGGACCTAAGCCGAGTGTAGGCGAATCCCGGGTCGTAAAGAGGGGGTTGTCACAATCCCACATCGCTTGGGGAAGTACATGGAAATGAAACATATGTAAGAGATCCCTCCCAACATAGCAAGACGCGTTTTGGAGCACGATTGGCAACGGATCTCATAAGAACTCCGAAGTTAAAAGTGCTTCGGCGAGAGCAATCCCAGGTTGGGTGACCTTCCGGGAAGTTCTCGCCAAACAAAGCCGTGAGGGGAGGATATTGGGCTACGACCCAATCCCCAGAGCGGACAATATCTTGCTGGGAAAATGGGTCGTTACAAATGGTATCAGAGCCTGTACCCAACCGGAAATGTGGCCAACGAGGACGTTGGGCCCCTGAGGGGGGGTGATTGTGATGACCCGAATGTGAACGTATGTGTACGACTGCAGGCAAACCTCGGATTGCGGGGCAAACCTCGGGACCTAAGCCGAGTGTAGGCGAATCCCGGACTCGAGTATAGGCAAATCCTGGGTCGTAAAGAGGGGGTTGTCACAATCCCACATCGCTTGGGGAAGTACATGGAAATGAAACATATGTAAGAGATCCCTCCCAACATAGCAAGACGCGTTTTGGAGCACGATTGGCAACGGATCTCATAAGAACTCCGAAGTTAAAAGTGCTTCGGCGAGAGCAATCCCAGGTTGGGTGACCTTCCGGGAAGTTCTCGCCAAACAAAGCCGTGAGGGGAGGATATTGGGCTACGGCCCAATCCCCAAAGCGGACAATATCTTGCTGGGAAAAGGGGTCGTTACACAATTGAAATTGGATTTGTTCAGATCAATCAGCATAATTTAAGCCATTGAACTTGATCAAGTTGTTGCCAGAAGATAACACATTCATAAATGCTGCAAAACATACATGCTTATACTTTAATACTTTGAGTAAACTATAATAGATTCAAACAAACAGTAAACCATTCTTAAATCACCTTTGGGCAAAATTTAAGAAACAATTTCAGCTATCAATAATGCTATCAGGACACACTTTAATAAACATATAAACATATTCAAATCAACATGCTCAACATCTTTGGATATATAACCATATCAATCTAATATGCATACATGTTTCTTTCATATTATTAATTACAAACATTGGTCCATCTTTGGATGACTTTATAATGTTGTAATCAATAATATCAAACGTTTTGTTCAATTAATCATAGCATTCTTTCATACAAAACGAATGATATTTACACAATCGAATATTGATCCTTTCAAACTAGGCCACTTTGGTGACTAACAAGTTTATTTTATATCAAGTATTCAATTAAATGTAACTTCCCATAATTACCATACATGATAAAACAATTGAATATATCATAATAAATCAACATTAATAAATAATATTAATAACCTGTAATTTACAACTGCCGATCGATCGGCGGAATGCGCCGATCGATCGGCGCATGTTCTGTAATATTGTCATAAACAACCATCGATCGATCGGCGTAATCCGCCGATCGATCGGCATATTCTCTGTAATTTTCGATACCAAAACAGTGGGGTTGCCGATCGATCGGCTATAGCAGCCGATTGATCGGCTATCTATAATTTTTTTTTTTCTTTTTTAGAAAACAAACAGAAACGAAAACCAACCAGAAAACTTTAACGACCGGAAACCATAATCGGCCGATGATCGGAAACTATAATCGATCGACGACCAGAAACTATAATCGGTCAAATTTTTCAAGCAATAATCGAACTACGACCGGATATTATAATCGGTCAAACTTTGAAAGCAAAACATATTGCATGTAATTCAATCAACATTAACGGTGAACAACACGTTATAGAACCATCGCTCTGATACCAATTGTAAGCAAAATATAAAACTTTAATTTGCTATTTCAATACTTTAATCCCATATAACGTTGTTGATTCAACCATACTTATTACAACTAATAGATTATATAATCTATACTAACCTTTCTCCATCGCTTAAACAATATGCTTTACTTTGACCTTGCGGAATACCCTTTCTTCTTCTTAATCTTTTGTCTTTTATTTCTCTTCGATGATTCAGAGATTTGAGTGAGATAGATTGAGAGAGTAGACTTTGATTCTCTAGATAGGATGAAGAAGAAGACAACCATTCAAAAGGCAATCCTCCATACTTACCCTTTCACTTATGTCTCTTTATTCATACCCGTTCAATCATACCTCTTCAACTATAATGTATATTACTTTAATAAGGTTAAGGAGAGGGAATTAAAACTCAATTGACATTATTTCTTTTATACTCAACAATCATCACATTGAACACTTTAATATAAAGTCAACATAACTTTAATTTACATGAGCCATAAATAAGATTATTAAAATAATCTAACATGCACTTGAAATGTATGGAAAACACGCTCAAGAACGAGTGACCTTGGCTCTACGCGATCGCCCACACTAAAAATAAGTGCAAAATGTATTGCGATCGACTGCACTTGAAATGTATGGAAAACACGCTCGAGAACGAATGACCTTGGCTCTACGTGACTGCCCACACTAAAAAAAAGTGCAAATGTATCAGGGAACAGACAACTCTGCTTCATGTGAGCATATACGCAATTAAAATGTGATTGACCATGCCTGAGTTTAACAACAAAAAAATTAACTTGTTAACATAAGATAGTTTAAGATTTGTTTGTTAACTAATATAGCGTAAAATTTATTTATTTACTGACTTTTAACTATGTAGTTTAAGATTTTTTTTTCCCAAATATTTATCATTATCTTTAACACAAATCTTTAGGCTAAAAAAGTATTTTATTTTTATTTATTTATGAAATATTAATCAGTTTTGAAATTCTAATTCATTTTTTAATATTTCTTAATTAAAAAAATATCAGGGATTAAAAATATTTCATTAAGATTGATCGTTTTAAACATCAAAACATTAGTAATTGTATTGGTACACTTTACTTTTATCGTCTAATTATATATTTGATATTTACATTTATAATTTATTAATAACATAATTATACTAAATTATAAATAAAATAATATATTAATAATATTTTATTTAAGATAAAATTATGATTATTAATTAATATAATTAATATTTTTTAATTATTTATAATTAATTTTAATTATTAAATTAATTAATGAGTATTACGATCAAAAAATAAAATTTAGAGTGTAAATATAAATGCTTGAACCAGCTTTACTCCTACTATGTTACATAAAATTACGTTGCCGTATAAAATTAGGGGCAAAGTTTAAAGTAAGACTTAATTTATTATTTTATTTAATCTTAAGTTAATTAAAAATAAAGAGATAAGCACTTTAATTGATTACTAGGGTTTCGAATGGTTCCCTATTTAAAGGCCGAAAAGAGGTATGTAGCTCCTCAGCCTCTCCTGCTTATTTTCATCTCTGCGATCTTCTTGATTCCGTTTCTGAGTAAGTTGATCGAGAGCGTCCGCTACCAAAGATGAGAGCGAAGGTAAATCTTAATTCTTCTCTCGTAATTGTCTGACTTTGTTTGAAATTTTACTGATCTGTACGATCAATTTACGTTGTAAACTGGTGTTAAACGGAGGAATCCTTTGAGTTTTGATCGAGGAAGAAGCGGCAGTTTGTCTCTTATTTTCCTTATTGTTAAAAGATATGAAATGCTTGAAGCGTAGGACAATTTTGATCGATTGAAGCGTAGCGATAAGTTCATCTTGTTATATTAGTTTTCAAAGTTCCACAACGTTTGTACTGGAAAACAGTGATTGCTTTTAAAAATGATGATATCCTACAAAGTTTCGAGTTTGTTTTTACTTCTATACTGTATCCCCTTCAATGTTCGTAGTTATAACCTTGAATTTTGTTAGTAATGATGGACGCCAAGTATTATGTTTGATTAACTGCGAGAATGTGACCATTTTTTATCATTTTACTTTCGGACTTTTGAGAGTTGTATATGTGCGTGAAATTATCTGTTAAACTGGAGTTTACTGTAATGTAATATGCAGAAAAGTCTTAGTTCTTGTGAACTACCAATATTTTTAACCTAAAAATGATGTATATAAAGGAAAACTACAGGAAATGAGTGAACTTGACAATTACAGGAAGTTGAATGTTAAAAATCTGTTTATTTTCTTCAAATTGCAGTGGAAGAAGAAGCGAATGAGAAGGCTAAAGAGGAAGCGACGAAAGATGAGGCAGCGATCGAAATAAGGACATGAGATTTCACATGATAATCTTTCATTTGCATTACTTTCTAGCATAGACGTTTGCTTGAAAGTTGTGAAAGGCGGAGGATGATTGTGGCAAAGAAGTTCAATCCCAGCTTCTATTTTTGTTTATTAAGACACTAATGTTTGACTTGATTAGCATTTCAACTCGACTGAATTTTGCTGCTAAACTTCACGCGACTAGAACTTATCAATGATTCTTGAAATGGCTTGAATGATCAAGATCTAAATTTTTTATTTCTATCTTTGCCTTTTGCATTTGCTCGTTCACTGTTGCTGTATTAGTATTACCTCTTATTTGCAGAGCTTAGAGCTTGAAGCACTTGTTTATTGCTTGGAAAATTAGTAACTTCATCTGCATGCATTGCTAGGGAAGATGATTGAAAGACTGAAATGCTGTCTCCTTATTCTCAACTCGATGAACCCCATTTCTTGAATTAGTGTTTCGATCCGAGGAATAAAATTATCTCCTTATCTTTGCGATTTATCTCCAGAAGAAATTTAACCAATTTATCTTAAGTTGCTGAGATTATGTTTTTTACGTTGTGTTATTAGTATCAATGATCTTGAATATGAACCCAAAATGAATTTAATGTTTTTTATTTGCCAAAATTACCACGCATTATTGTCCAATTTTCACTCCGATGGCATTATCGCTCTCCGTCGAACAGTCCTGAACGGACGGCGGACGGCCGCTCTCTTCTCTCCAAGCGATGCGTCTCATCCCAATCTCTTCTTCTCCTCTCTCTCTCTCTCTCTCTCTTCAACATACGTATACTTCTAAGAATCTCTTCGGTGTTCTCTCTCTCTCTTTCTCGTTTTCTTTCAGTCCTCTGATCTTTTCTTTTTATTGTTTAGTTTGAGTTTTTCTTTTCTTTTTCGGATTCTTCTTTTGATATCTTCTGGTTATAAACTTTTTCTTTTTCGTGGCCTGATCAGCTGCAATTGTACTGATATTTTTTTTGTTTCTTTTCTCTATATGCTTGAGGCCTCATTGTGCTGACGTTCATTTGATGCGCATAATTTCATTGTTTTTACTCCTACAGAGAAGTTAACTATGTGGCTGATGTTCTAACCAACATTGAATGTCGGCTGGTTACTTTATTGGCAATCGAATGCCCTTAGTTTACTTATTAAGGAGCTCCTTTTGGATTAAGGTCTATGCCCCATATTGATTAGAAACTATAATGTTTGATCCGCTTGTATTGGTTTTTCATTCTTGATAAATTTAAGAATGATTTGATCTTCTTGGCATTCTACAGCCATAAGTAGGACTTATTTGTTCCATAAGTTATGTTGACGGGATAGGTCAAATTTGCTTGATGAATTTCTCTTGATGTTTTAGATGCTATGTTGGTTGTTTCATTAAGGAGGCTCCCAAGGCCATTGTATTCAACCCCCCAATTGTTTCTTTCTTATTCTCGCAGTATAAGTTTGTTGTCAAGAAGTATGTAGGTTAGTTTGATACTGAGTATTAATTTCTGAAGGTTAATGGTATGAAAATATGATAGGTTCTCAATTAACAAACACTTATCACATAATAACTTTTCTCAAGAGAATTCAGTACACGACTACAAACACAAACCACAACACACTCAAACCGAAACATGCAACAATGTAGAATAGAACAAGGGATTTTGAGAGCCCTTCCTCATCACTTTTCCTAAGAAAAACCACCGACCCCCACCACACACGCTACTGCCGAGATATAGCCTCCCAAACTTCCCTTTACGACAAAACCGACAACAACTGTTTTTAATAGTTTCGTATTTTATAAACAAACACATATAATGCTTCCTAGGCCTCCTAACATATGGAAACCTCAAAGGAGGTTTATCAAAATATGTTTAGATGTTGAAATTAAGTTCCCTTTACATAGAAAGTGATCGTACTGCTCAACTTATGTCTGGGCATGTATGTCACTTTATTAAGTAACATTTTGTCGTTTCAACTTATGATTATATCTTTACTTAGAAATACAGTGCAGAAAATGTTATGGCTACTGAAGACAAAGATCTTGAAGAAAAGCTATGTCATCACTTAGTCAGCTTCAAGCAGAGAGGCTGGCCTTTTTGACAGAATGATATACAAGAACCAGCACCATCATTGTTCATATTTTAAAGGTTTTCACTTCTTTCTTGCTTTTTCAAGAGGATACTGGTGACTTATTGGTACCTTACGTAAAAAAATTGAATAAAATAATTTGTTTATCATTTAGAGGGCCTCAAGAGTACAGCTCTCTTTCTCTATCTAAATTTACCAGCTGCCTCTATGATTCCCAACAAGAAAGATAATTTTGCCTTTATGTTTATTTAGAGATGAAATCCTGTAGATGACGTATTATTTTATGTTTGGAAATAAAGGTAAGAAGAGATTTAAGACATTTGCAATCAGCTAAGTTGGAGGAATTATTAGGTTTGTGCGTTCAAGTTATCAGTGGAAAGAAATCTAACAGAAGGTTCTCTTAGGAAGGTGTTAGACCCGAGATTAAATTTACATATTCAAGGCGAAAAAAATATTAACGGTTGTAATAGAATAGTTGTTAATAACCGAATTAGCGGTTGAATAATGGCGTTAATTGTTCAGTTGAGAGGGATAGAATAAAGGGAGGAGGAATAGAAGAGAGAAAGTCAGTTCTGGAGTGAAGAAAGAGAGGCAGTAAGAATGGAGATGTTGGGTCTCTCGAAGTACCCTGGGTTGTAAACTGAATACATCGAATTTTTTTTCTTTTAACAAATTGTGTTCATTACAATTTGGTATCAGAGCGTTTCGTTCCTGAGTAATGCGAAAAATGCAGACGAGATCGGAAGCTCAAAAGGAAATAATGGGAGATTGGCAGAAAGAAGTGAAAGAAATGAGAGAAGAATTATAGAAAATCGGGAAGTTATCAGAGATGGAGAAATCAATCTTGTTAATTCAAGAACAATTAACAAGATTGATAACGCGATCGGAAGAACAAAAGATAACAGAACCAGAAGATTGGCGAGGTTCACAAGGAAATAAGAGTCCCAGGAGATACGATAATGATCTGACGTTGGCCACCAGGGATTATCTTCCGAGGAAATTGGAGTTACCAATTTTTTTTGGAGCTGAAGTGGAAGGGTGGATTTTCAGAGCTGAACGTTACTTTTCAATCAATCGGTTGGCAGAGGAGGAAAAAATCGAAGCAGCAACCGTTTGCTTCGAAGGTCCGGCGCTATCATGGTTCCAGTGGGAGAATAGAACTAGACCGTTCAGAACGTGGACAGAGTTGAAACGTTTGCTGGTGGAAAGATTTGGAATGATGTCGGAAGGATCTAGCTGCGACAGATTGTTAACATTGAAACAGGATGGATCTGTTGAAGATTATAGAACAAGGTTCGAGACGCTTATTTCCAATTTGATCGGAATACCAGAAGAGATATTGATAAGTGCATTCTTCAATGGGTTGAAGAATGAGATTAAAGGAGATGTTCGACTCATGCGTCCTGCTGGATTAAGAGAATTAATGCAGTTTTCACAGTTGGTGGAAAATAAAAATTCGTTATTAAGGGCGGGAACGTCAGGTAGTTATAAGGAATTGCAAAAGCAAGGTCAGGAAGTGCCGAATTATTTCCGAATGAAGCCAGAAATTTTAACAAAACCTCAAGGAGTTGTAAAAACAGATGTTCCTAGAAGGAGATTAACTGAGGCAGAGGCGCAAATAAGAAGAGATAAAGGTTTATGTTATAGGTGTGATGAGAAATACACTCCTGGCCATCAATGTAAAAGGAAGATGTTGCAGGTATTGATAATGGAGGATGAAGAAACTATTGATAACCAGTCGGAGATTGGAGATGATCAAAGGAGGCATGAAGAAATGGATAATCCAGGCACGGTGGAGTTATCATTGAACTCCATTCTGGGAATACAAATGCCTCGTACAGTCAGATTAAGAGGGAAGATAAAAGGTAGGGAAGTAATAGTAATGATTGATAGCGGAGCCACTCACAATTTTCTTTCCAGTAAGATTGTTTCTGAATTGAAATTGCCGATTCAAAATACTGGTTCATATGAAATTTCCTTGGGGAATGGGAAATCATTGGATGGCATGGGTCTCTGTAAAAATGTTTTGTTGGAATTACCAGGATTAGAAATTGTGGAGGAATTTCTTCCCATTGAATTGGGCAATACCGATGTAATATTAGGAATGTTATAGCTGGAATCAGTGGGTAATATGCAAGTAGATTGGAAGCGAAAGAGAATGAAATGGGTGGTTGACCAAAGAATAGTTGAAATAGTAGGAGACGAGGGTCTGGATAAGAAATTTATTTCGTTGAAGTTACTGATGAAAAGCTTCAGACAAGAAGGACAAGTTTTTTTAATTCAGTTCGGCAGTTTAGAGGGAAAGGAAAAGGATGAATCAAAAAAATTAGATGCAGCTATTGAAGAGCTTCTACAGAAATACAAAGAGGTGCTGTCTTTACCAGAGGGGTTACCACCGAGTCGTCAGCATGAACATCGGATTATTTTGAAGGAGGGAACAGCACCGATCAATGTAAGACCATACCGATATCCAGTAATACAAAAAGATGAGATTGAAAAACTGGTGGGAGAAATGCTTACAACAGGGATAATTCAACCAAGTTTCAGCCCTTTTTCAAGTCCCATTTTACTGGTTAAAAAGAAAGATAACACTTGGCGTTTTTGTATAGATTACAGAGCTTTGAATAGAGAAACAGTGAAAGATAAGTTTCCCATTCCTGTTATTGAAGAACTTTTGGATGAATTGTATGGAGCTAAAATATTTACCAAACTGGATTTAAAATCTGGTTATCACCAAATTAGAATGAGTCCGGAAGATGTGCATAAAACAGCGTTCCGAACACATGAAGGTCACTACGAATTTTTAGTGATGCCATTCGGCTTCACTAATGCTCCTTCAACTTTCCAGTCATTGATGAACAAGATTTTCCAACAATTTCTGCGGAAATATATATTAGTTTTTTTTGATGATATTTTGATTTATAGCAAATCGTGGAACGAACATCTTCAACACCTGGAAATGACATTGCAGATACTCTTACGTGAGAAATTGTATATTAATCAGAAGAAGTGTTTTTTTGCTCAGAATGAGTTAGAATACTTGGGGTACATTGTTTCTACTCAGGGTGTGGCCGTAGACCAAAGTAAAGTAGAAACTATTCGGAATTGGCCAACACCCAATTCGTTGAAGCAACTTAGAGGATTTCTAGGATTAACTGGTTATTACAGAAGATTTGTTTCAGGATATGGATCGATCGCATTTCCTCTAACAGAACAATTAAAGAAAGACAGATTTGGGTGGAACGATGCAGCAAGAGAAGCGTTCGAAAAACTGAAAGAAGCTATGTGTTCAACTCCTGTTTTAGCACTCCCAAATTTTGATGAAGTTTTCATTTTGGAAACTGATGCTTCGGGCACCGGAGTCGGAGCAGTATTGATGCAGAACCAAAGACCAATAGCTTTTTTTAGTCAACAACTTTCGAAACAGAACAAGTTAAAGTCTGTGTATGAGCGTGAGTTAATGGCTATTGTGTTAGCAATTCAGAAATGGCGACCATATTTGCTTGGAAGACATTTCATAGTACGTACCGATCAAAAGAGCTTGAAGTTTCTGTTGGAACAGAGGCTAGTGACTTCAGAACACCAGAAATGGTTAATTAAAATAATGGGTTATGATTTTGAAGTGCAGTATAAACCAGGAATTGAAAACAAAGCCGCTGATAGTTTGTCGCGAAAGGAAGATAATATTGGAGAATTATTGAACGTGACTGTGAGTACAACTCACGGTTTTATTTCAAAGGAAGAATTAGAGGAAGGAATGCAGGGAGATAAAAAGTTGGAGAAAATAAGACAGACATTGTTAAAAGATGGACAAACACGCTCCTGTTTTGTATTAATAAGAGATCAACTGTTCTATAAAAACAGGAAGGTTATTTCCCAGAATTCTCCAGCGATTCCGACAGTTTTACAACTTTTTCATGATAGTCCGGTTGGTGGGCATGGGGGAATCGGCAAAACTTATCGGCGACTAGCCTCAGAGCTTTTTTGGTTTGGCATGAGGAAGGATGTGGAGAAGTATGTACAGCATTGTTCGGTGTGTCAACGGAATAAATATGAAGCACTATCACCAGCTGGCTTACTTCAGGTGTTGCCAATTCCCAGCGATATTTGGGAAGACATAACTATGGATTTTATTGAAAAATTACCCAGATCCAACAATTTTGATACAATCATGGTTGTGGTTGATCGATTGAGTAAGTATAGCCATTTTATTAGTCTTAGTCATCCATACTCGGCTCGGACAGTCGCCGACAAATTCATGCAGAACGTATTCCGTTTACATGGGATGCCGAGATCGATTGTTTCAGATAGGGACAAGGTGTTTGTGAGTCAATTTTGGAAAGAATTATGGCGATTACAGGGAACGCAGCTCAAATTCAGCTCTGCTTATCACCCGCAGACTGATGGCCAGTCGGAAATAGTGAATAAAACGTTGGAAACGTATCTGAGGTGTTTTTTCTGGTGAGAAACCCAGAGACTGGAGTAAGTGGTTATATTGGGCCGAGTTTTGGTATAATTCGTCTTACCAAACAGCAATTAAGATGAGCCCTTTTAAAGCAGTATATAAAAGAGATCCGCCAACCTTGTTACAGGTAGAAAACACAAGCTCGGTGGTGTCGGCAGTGGAAGAGCAGATGCGAGAAAGGGATTCAATATTAGGTATTATCAAAACTCATTTGAATCGTGCTCAACAGCTGATGCGACAATCGGCAAACAAGAAAAGAAGGGATGTCGAGTTTGAAGTGGGCGAAAAAGTGTGGCTGAAGATCCAGCCCTACCGACAGAGATCGCTCGCACCGAATCGTTCTCAGAAGCTGGCTTCAAGGTTTGTCGGTCCATTTGAAGTGTTGAAGAAAGTTGGGAAAGTCGCTTATAAATTGTTACTTCCAGAATCGGCACGAATCCATCCCGTTTTTCATGTTTCATTGTTAAAAAAAGCGACAGGAGACTTTGTCGATCCGGTTCCGTGGCCTGAGGAAGTCAATCCAGTTGAAGAGGTTAAGCAGGAACCTGAATCATTGTTGGATGTGAAACCGAGTCAGCAGGAAACCGGTTCGGTTCTGGTTTTGATTAAATGGAAAGGGGTTCCTTCTTTTGAAGCCACATGGGAGGAGTTTGACGCCATTTCTCAGCAATTTCCAGAATTTCACCTTGCGGACAAGGTTCGTCTTTGGGAGGGCGGTAATGTTAGACCCGAGATTAAATTTACATATTCAAGGGGAAAAAAATATTAACGGTTGTAATAGAATAGTTGTTAATAACCGAATTAGCGGTTGAATAATGGCGTTAATTGTTCAGTTGAGAGGGATAGAATAAAGGGAGGAGGAATAGAAGAGAGAAAGTCAGTTCTGGAGTGAAGAAAGAGAGGCAGTAAGAATGGAGATGCTGGGTCTCTCGAAGTACCCTGGGTTGTAAATTGAATACATCGAATTTTTTTTCTTTTAACAAATTGTGTTCATTACAGAAGGCAAGTTTAGATTTTTGTTCTTTGCAGGTCCATAATAAGATATGCTACTATCGAAGGCAGAGTTGAATATATTTAAAACAAGAAAATATTGTCATAGCTTTGAGCTGCAAGCTGAGTACCTTAATTTCCTGGTGTCACAGTTTGAAACGGAAAAAATGTGAAGGTGGGAGATATACTTTCTTGGAGCGACTTGTTGGAGCAGCTCGATTATTGTTAGAGGTGATGACATGCCATGGCCATCTAACCTTATTTACCTGTTGTTTTTGGTGTTCTGATTTGACTGCATATCTTCCATGGATGTGCAGATGGTGCATTCAATGACGAAGGTCGCAATGTATCCTTTAGCTTTTGTATTATATTGGATTGAAATCAGGACAATACTCATATTGACACTTCCAAACTTCAGCTTTTGTGATATTATATTATGGCAAGAGACGTGATTCCAAAGTTTTTTTTTTTTTTTTGGATGCTGTGACTTAGTGTTCTTCATTTCCTATTAGTTTTACCCTTGACTATACTACAATGAGATGTCTATCTTGCTCAGTCGATCGTTTTTCATGGGATTTTCTTGGACGATTTTGGCTATACGGGCTCATCTTCGAGTATTGGTTCAACAAGTAAGTCAAAATTGCATCAAGAAATTTTTTTTTTCTTAAGGTGTTAACATATGACAATGTAAGCTTAAGTGATGGGATTTTAATCTGGAAGATTGCAGATGAATCTTAGTAAGACATTATTTGTGGTTTCATTTAAATTTAGAGAGCATAATCCATGACATTAAGTCCTTCGAGACTAAGTTAATGGCCATATTCGAGCATGAACTATATTTCTTGTTAACGCCACCAAATAATTTCTTCCTTTTTTGTTGATATTGCTTGATCAACATAGTATCTTCTCTATCTTAAAAAAAAAAAAGCAATCTGTTAGGACTCGAGGTCCGTTCTTGACTCCTATAACATGTCGTGCAGCCTTTTAATGTTACCTGTCATTATTATTTTATTTTTCTTCTAGTTGATGCAGGTCTATAAAGAGTATTACCCAGCAAATGAAGAATTTATCGTCTTAGAATGTGAATGTAAAACTGACAAAGCCGTCATCTTTAAATCTCTTCAAGGTTGAATATAATATCGAAGTAGGAGATGAAGCTGGTGCTCAGACATTCATGGCAGAACCCAGAACAAGAATGGCGACCATGAAGGAAGTTTATTCCAAAACGTCGAGCTTATTGCTGAAGACAACAATGGCTGAACTGATAGTGTCGGTAAGAAGACCTCAATCTCCTACATTTGGTGAAGTTGAGTTGTTTCAGTTGAAGAAAACTGAGAGCAAAATCAATGGTGGGGATAAGGAATATTCTTTTTTCAATTTACATGCTGGAGGGATTGTTCAAGAGAATCCCTTTTAAATTCTCATTATTTTGAGCAGCAGATTATGATGGTGTCTTAAAAGCCTTGTTTAGGATGACAGTTTTTCCATGTAATTAATTAAATATTTTGGTTATTTGTTTATATTGTCAATAACACTTACATTATTTCATTTAAATATGTAATTAATTAGCTTTTAGGGGTGGGAAGAGTTGGGCTCGAAATATTAGCCCAAGAAGTAATCTTTACAGATCCAAGGGGAATTGTTCGTGAGTTTCCCGACTACATGAGTGGATAGAGCCATCGAAGCGTGTGAAAGCGAGGAAGAAAGCCATGGCTGCACTCTCTTGCACTACCCTCCTAACCTTGACACCCAAATCCTTCCCTGCTCATCCTCCGTCGTCCAAACTAAGTTCTTGCTTTCTGGGTACCCAGAAAAAGCTCGGGTGGGTGAACCCATTTGGAATTGGACCCTCAAATGGCTGCAGAGCTAAGTGCTGGTTCAAGTTTGGTAAAAATGGTGTCGATGCTGAAGGTGCTGGAATTTATGGCAGCCAATCGAGAGATGACTTTGATAGGGATGATGTGGAACAGGTTCATTCTCTGTCTGAACTCTTCGTCCATCTGTCAGCCATTATCTATCTTTATGTACAAATCTCTCTGTTAAATGTGTCTAAAAATCTGAATTTTCTAGAAGTCTGGGTAAAGAATGAGAAATAAGCTAATAGTTGCAGGTATTTTCCTTTGTAATAGTGATTTTTTCCGTGTTTGTCTCATGTGATATGCTTTGTAATTTTAGCATGCATTTTTATTTTGTCTGAGGGTTTGCTTTTGTTACTTTCATGGGAAAGGGTTGAAATATTATGATCCTGTAACTTAACTGTGTAACATCTGTTTTGTCTTTATGATTTGTGTTGAAATTTCCAACTGGTATGAAGAATTAGGCTTCTAAATTGATGGAAAATCATCCAAAACAGTTGCAAGTTAGGTCATTCTGAAGCAAGTGTAAATGTTGCTTCAAAGGGGCATCCAACTTCAGAGTGATCTTGTTGATGTTGGGGTTTCAGGTGGAGCAAGACGGAGATTTTCATTGATGAGAATGAATTAATAAATGACGTTTCTCTGATGACAAGTCGAGTTTTCAATTTGTTGTCTCTTCGGGATTGAATCTGTTTCTTCTTTGCAGTACTTTAATTATATGGGGATGCTTGCTGTGGAGGGTACATATGACAAAATGGAGGCTCTTTTGAGCCAAAACATCCACCCAGTGGATATATTGTTGATGTTGGCCGCATCGGAGGGCGATAAACCAAAGCTGGAAGAGCTATTAAGAGCTGGAGCTAATTACACGATCAAGGATGTGGATGGAAGGACTGCAATCGACCGCGCTCCAAGCGAAGAAATCAAGGATTTCATTCTTAGTTTTTCGGTTCAAAAAGCTCGATCTTGAGAATTTTTACATTGGTATGATTCTGGGTGTAATTAAGTGATTTGCTTCTAGATTTGTGTTTGTTTAATTGAGCTTGGTTGAATTTCTTGAACCATTGGGCAGAAATCTGATTATTGTTCTTTCATGTGCCTTAAAATCAGAAAATGGCAGCATATATAAATTGGGTGAAGATTGAAAAAAAAGAAAAAAATACTAATGAAGGAAAAATAAATAAATAAATAAATAAATAAATAAATAAATAAATAAATAAATAAATAAATAAATAAATAAATAAATAAATAAATAAATAAATAAATAAATAAATAAATAAATAAATAAATAAATAAATAAATAAATAAATAAATAAATAAATAAATAAATAAATAAATAAATAAATAAATAAATAAATAAATAAATAAATAAATAAATAAATAAATAAATAAATAAATAAATAAATAAATAAATAAATAAATAAATAAATAAATAAATAAATAAATAAATAAATAAATAAATAAATAAATAAATAAATAAATAAATAAATAAATAAATAAATAAATAAATAAATAAATAAATAAATAAATAAATAAATAAATAAATAAATAAATAAATAAATAAATAAATAAATAAATAAATAAATAAATAAATAAATAAATAAATAAATAAATAAATAAATAAATAAATAAATAAATAAATAAATAAATAAATAAATAAATAAATAAATAAATAAATAAATAAATAAATAAATAAATAAATAAATAAATAAATAAATAAATAAATAAATAAATAAATAAATAAATAAATAAATAAATAAATAAATAAATAAATAAATAAATAAATAAATAAATAAATAAATAAATAAATAAATAAATAAATAAATAAATAAATAAATAAATAAATAAATAAATAAATAAATAAATAAATAAATAAATAAATAAATAAATAAATAAATAAATAAATAAATAAATAAATAAATAAATAAATAAATAAATAAATAAATAAATAAATAAATAAATAAATAAATAAATAAATAAATAAATAAATAAATAAATAAATAAATAAATAAATAAATAAATAAATAAATAAATAAATAAATAAATAAATAAATAAATAAATAAATAAATAAATAAATAAATAAATAAATAAATAAATAAATAAATAAATAAATAAATAAATAAATAAATAAATAAATAAATAAATAAATAAATAAATAAATAAATAAATAAATAATAAATAAATAAGAAATTAATATTAATGATTAATGAAGGATAAAAGAGTCCAAATAAATATGCATTTGAGTTTATAGTCTCCTTTTCGTAGAAGTTTTGCATAATACAACAATGGCGATCCTTAAGCTCTGCTCAAATCTTCTCAACATCCTACACTGCAACATCATCGTCATCTTACTTGACCTGACAAATCCTTCTAAACAAACCACGTCCTCGACGATCTGAGATCTTCGTTGATCGTCTCGAGAGACCAGCTGCTCCGCTCCTCGTTTCAATTTTTTTTCAGGTTCTGTGGTCTGGATCGCCCGATTATAATAGTGTTTACGTTGTGTCGATCTCGATAGTTTATACACCGCCGTTTCTGTTAGAAGAATGCTGATGCCGAATTAGTCTTCTTCGTTCTTTTCTGTGGCTAAATATGCAAGAGCAGTGACCACATCGCTTATCAAAGGCCGAGTGCTTGCTTCCTCTTGAAGGCACATTGCTGCAACTGCTAGGGCTTGGTAAAGCCCCTTGACTGGATAATTTCCCTCCAGCATCGGATCTGCCATTAAGGTAAACTTCCTTCTGTCTTTAAACAGCGGTTGGGCCTGCAAGAAAAAAGAGGAATATATTTAATGTCTACCAGAGTTTGTTTGAAATTTTTAGGAAGTACTGAAAAACTTACCCAAGTGACTAGGTTTTGTTCTTCGCTTGGTCTAGCGTTGTCGATGACTCTTCTTCCAGTGATTATCTCCAGAAACACTACCCCAAAGCTGTAAACATCGGATTTTGAGGTTAATTGACCTGTTAGAGCGTATTCCGGAGCGCAGTAACCATAGGTTCCCATAACTCTAGTCGATACATGAGTTTTATCCCCTGTTGGACCTAATTTTGCAAGGCCAAAATCTGAGAGTTTCGGATTGAATTCTTCATCCAACAGTATATTTGATGCTTTGAAATCACGGTATATCACCGGAGGATTTGCTGTTTCGTGTAAGTATTCAAGTCCTTTTGCTGCTCCTTCTGCTATTTTCATTCTAGTTTTCCAATCCAGAGGCTTTCTGTCTGGAGCTAAATCTGAAATTACACGATGTATTTAGGCTTTTAATCAATGCCTGCAGAATTAATAGTAAGTATATGCTTACCAAGAAGGTGATCTTCCAACGATCCATTAGACATATACTCGTAAACAAGAATCCTCTGCTCACCGTCGGTGCAATATCCGACCAAATTCACAAGATTAGGATGGTGAAGAAGACTCAGCATCAAAACCTCTACGAGGAACTCTCTGTTTCCCTGAAACCCATTTCTGTCAAGTTGCTTAACAGCTACGGTCTGGAAAAGAAGAAGAAACAATAACCAAATGAATGAAAAATAACAGATTGTTCAGGTCAAAGCTTCAAACTTTAAGAGAAAATGATACAGATTGTCAACGTAAAAAAATCACTTAAACCGTCGACTTCAAGAAGAAACTGGTCTTTGTCAAATTTTTGATCCTCAGATAAGATTTAGTTGGAGCTGCAAAAAGGCCAATGGGGACAACCTTTCATAAGAGATTTGGGGCCAGAGTTTCAGCTCCGAGTCTGATGAAAGGTTTTATTTTTTCATTGGCTTTTTTGCACCTACAACACAATCTCGACAACAATTTCTGGCAATTTGACGACTACTTCTCATTGAAGATGTAAGTGAAGTTTTCTGGCTTCATGAAGAATCAAGATAATACCTGTTTACTTCCTCCAATTTGGCCTTTGTAAACTCTACCAAAGCCACCTTCGCCTATCAAATTCTCTGGGTTGAAATTGTCTGTTGCAACACAGAGCTCCCGAAAAGAGAATATCTGAGCAGATATGTTTCCTTTACCTATCTTCTTTATCTCTTCAGTTATGTATCTTTTTCTGCTTCCATCTGTCAAAATTGAAGAATTATAGTTGAAACTAAGCTATCAAAATTAACCAAGTAATTAGACATTCATGTTTGTTGAAAAAAAAAACTTTGGATATCTGAGCCAGCTCAGACACAAATATTTATTCTTGTTAGTGATACAGTCATACAGTTGATAACATTTAGTTAGAATCCAAGGGGGCTCAAGTAAATTACAAAAACCTGGATTAGAAATCCAGGATGAAATTTGATATAGCTAACAGATTTATCAACAAAATGGATTTTTTATTTTTTTTGTAAGTAATCAAAACTGTACGAGAAAAATGTCGAGAAAAAAAATCTAGTTCTTGGGTGGAAAGTCTAATTTAGAAGCCAAAAAATCATGCTATTTAGCAATATGTGTAACCCAAACCATTGACATAGATAGATGCGGAAAGAGGGTCAAGAAATTGCGAAAGTAAAGGCAATGGATTTGAAATCAAGGTTGAAAGGACACTTCAATAGCTAGTAGACTTTTCTTGAAAAAAAGGATAATTTGATTGTTGGAAGCAATATGAAATTGTTGATGCGTCTTTGAAGGATTCAAATGTAGAAGCAGGAAAATATACCAGATTTGAAGGAGATGTTAGCAAATGAGGCTAAAGTTTTTGCATCATGATACTCCTTAATGCTCTTTTTCAATGACTTCCTGTTGAATCTTTCTTGTGATTTGCAGCATGGAAAGCAGTTCATCTTCCTTCCCTTCAACACCCTTGAGGTAAAATGATCATTAAATTTCTGTATCAGAACTTGGTAGAATTTAGGTTTCGATCAATCCCTCAAATCTATGTACTCATTTGGAGATTTTCTGAATCAATAGGTTAACCTCCCCACAAAAAGAAGTACTGGAAAAAAAAAAAAAGGAAAATTTCTTCGTTGCTGTTTGTTTTGCTTAATCTTCTTCAGACCCATTGGCCCCGGACAGGCAAAAGACATAGTCAACAACTCTAATTTTAGTCGAGCAGGAGATAGAAACCTTCGTTTTCTTAACCACACTCTTTTTTTAGGCAATTTGGCCTTCTATTTTTGGTGCTGGAAAGGATGGCCTTAAAACATTGCTGAAAATTGCTCAAATCATCTTAATCTCCACCAATTAGATTGACTAAGATCTTGATCTTTAGTTACATATCGGATTAATAGTTGGGCTCAAAACAAGAATTGGACTGAAATCACAAATGACAACTACAAATTACTAACCTTGTGTTGTTGGTCTTGTCAGAAACTCTTCCATAAACGGATTTGTGAGAATCATCCAGCATCTTATGCTGCAAAAGGTACGTGTAATAGTAACTATATAATGACAATTTTTATAAAGTGATATTAACATCTTAAATGCATTATTTGTACTTAAGAAAGATGTTAATTTATTTTGCTATTATTTTTAGTTGCACTCAAGATGGAATAAACTGAAAAAATGAAATTGTGCGCGGCTTTTTGATACTTTCGACCTTCTCTGTTCGCACAAGAGCCATTGCAAGTTCGACCTGTTCGATGGTTTATTACTCTAGTTCTTCCGGAAGTACAACTGTAGTGCGAGAGAGATGACAAAATTGAAATGCTTATGAATCATGAGCAAACTCTTGGGGTGATGTATAAATTTTTAGAAATTTTGTTTTAACATAAAGTTGTGCTATTCCCTTAACTTTAGTGGATTATACTGAAAAGAACAAACATGTTGTATGGTGCTTATATAAAAGTCGAGGATTGAATCTTTATATTCCTCGAATTCTTGATTAGTAACCTATTGTCACGACCCGGGAGGGGGCCTAACAGAAACATCAGGTTAAACGATCAACCTTGGGGAGGTCTACTGTCTAACCTATGACTCCTATGTTCGTATTTTAAACATTTTCATTTTGTGAATTTAGAAATTTGTTCTTCAAAAATATTTGAATAAAATGTGAAGAAAAATGGTTAAATGTATGCAATTTAAATTTGTACATGAAAGTATCAACTTAACGGATCAATCTCTTCGACCCATTCAGAGGCAGGCTCGCTCCAAGACCTGGACCTAACTCCATACTTGAAAAACACAACCATCTCCATCGCTTCAAACACCTTATTTCTATCCAGAAACTCGTTCCAAATCCCACTCACGATGCAGTAATTGTTATTATACGGCGCGCGGTGGTGGGCGGCGTGTTCCGACCTCGAAATCAGCAGGCCTGCATCTTGCAGAGCCACGACGAGTAGGGGCAGGCGGCTAGCCGTGCCGTGGGACCACGCGTGGAACTGCTGGCTAAACATGATGCAGAAGGAGCAGACACTGATGAACCCGTGCATGGTTGGGTCAGCCAATGCTATGTCCAGCGGCAGCACGGTGAGGGTCACTGCTTTTCCGAGTGCATGGATGTTGTTGGCGAATTGGCGCTTGGTTATGATCCATGGCCATTTGTGGTGCCCTTGAAATGCTTCGATTTGAGCTCCGACAAATGGAGTTGACGACGAACCTGATGAAACAGATGAGTGATGAAAACAAATGGTTGTAGAAGTTGAACAACGCTAATTGCAAATGTACTGTTGTTAAGACTGTACCGTAGTTGTCGATTGCCCAGTGGTAGATACCCGAACCTAGATCAGCCAAAATGTAGCCAGCCAAGGCTGCTAAAGTGGGCTCGAGCCAGGAGTGAGATTCGGCTGCACCCGCTATTGATTTGGCCAGAGAAATTAGGACGGTGGTGCACCCACTCGCGACCCATGCACGATGAGACCAAGTTGATTGCAAACTCGGGTCCTTGAGAATGGTGTAGTACTTGGTTGGAGCCGCTGAGTTTGGAGGAGTTCTGAGGGTGAGCAGTGGCTCGATCAGTGGTGGCTCGTGGTTAGACTTTGGCTCGGTGACGGTGGCCGAGCATTGAACGCTGGCTCGAAGAGATGAAGAGTGGAGGGGGTGAAAACGGGGCTGTGGAAGCAAATAGAACTTGTTTTGGGCAACGACGGACATTGCATTAGCCAGAAGGAAAATGCAAAACAAGAGGCGTCTGTAGAGGAGCATAAAAAGAGAGAGAGAGAGAGTTCTGGTGGGGGAAGAGGCAGCGTGGGGCAACAGGGTTCTCAGAGATATGAAGTGAATTAGGAGTCACAAATTGACTCAAAGGGTATTCTAGATGAGCAAAGAGAGAGAGAGACCCCACCTTTGCTTGCAAAAAGTGGTCTAAAAGTGAGATCGACGGCTCTGCTCAAACAACACTACAATCGCCATTCTATACCTCAGATCGTTTGGGCGGTCCTCAATGACTTGACAATTTCCCATTTTTTATTCAGAGATCTTCACCCAAGTATTGTCAAAGTTGAAAACATCGAAAGAGTATAATTTGGCATATTCTCGATGATCCTTTTGAACAGGACAAGAATAGTATGAAAGTATTGACAAACGGAGAAGAAAGACCCATTTGGGCAAACAGCAGGGTTAGCGAGAATGGTGGGGAATTAGCTCCAGCTTCTGGTACGAGTCTGTAACTTTCTGGGTTCACCATGCATCAATTTCACAACATGAATTTCAAAATTTCCTCCGCGAAAAAAATAAAAAAGTTATGTAATGGATAATATGTCTATAAATCGGGTAAATATCGAATGTGTCAGTGTCCGAACGTATGATTTAGAGAAACCCGATTAACACAAATACTCAGATTTGGAAGCAATGTGATTTCCCCCGCATGCAGTTTTGTAGACGTAAAATCCAGTCATCATTCAGAGCACTGCAAGAGTTAATAACCATGTTAAGTTAGACCATAATCAAGCGTATTTACAACCTGGTAAAAGCTTTGAGACAGACCAATCTGACAGTTGATTTTCTCGTAATGCATAGTAATTGAGTGTCAACAAACTTATAGTTTCGTCGTTGTGTATACAGTGAGTCGAATCGCACGAAGATATAAATAGAAATATCGTTACATAGAAGAAACATGCTTGCTGCTTACAGGACCTTGGGGAAAACTTCTTGAGTGCATGATAAGGCCAATACGTGAGGTTAGGGGTAGAAATGGAATTTAAATTGCATTAGTTAGCAACGAAAATGCACTGTTAGTGGGAGAATGGCTGATGGGGAGACGAGATATGTTCTATATATAAGAGAAGTTAGATATTAGTGGGGATCAAGGGAAAATTTGGATAAAAAATTTAGGAGGTTAGGCGTTGACATGTCAAATAATAATTGGTGCAATTAATATAATAAATTTATTAATTTAAAAAATAATAATGTTACGTCTATTCTCTTAAAATACTCACTGATGTGTTAAATTATTATTAGTACAATTAATATAATAAATTATAAAGAGTAATGCTAGAGTTACTCTCTTAAAAAATTTATGACTTGTCAAATAATGATTAATACAATTAATATAATAAATTATTTTTTATAATTTGTTACATTAATTGCATCAATAATTATTTAACACAAGTTTTTTAAGAAAAGTACATCAATCAATACTTGTGGAATCCGCCATCTGAGATGGGGAGTGAAGCGCCAGAGATGAGAGAAGAAAAAGGTAAAGTTTATTTATTTATTTTCTTTTTCTTTTTTTTCCCTAATTAAAGCCACGTGTACAACCTTATAAACCTACCCATCATAAACGCTCCTTGTTTTCTTCTCTTCAACCTTTGTAAAACGAACTGGAGACTCAATCCTGGTGCTCGAAAAATTGGTGAGCGATTTCCCCTCTCTTTTCTATTGTTTCCTTCTTGAATTCTCTGTTGGATGATAAAACTGTTATGAGATGATGAACTACAGGATATTTGGGAAAGGAAAGAACTCCTGTAGAAACTGAATGAAAGGAGAATTAGATATTTTTTTAGTAAGATTAATGTTCGATAAACCTCCTCTTGAATAGACTATAAGATCAAAAATTATATTGCGATATACTCTGAAATATTGACTGGGAAATCATTATCGAGAGTTTAAGTTGATTTTCAGTGTAAAAATGCCTCTTTTACGTTGTTGGGTTAGCAACAGTTGGGTACTGCCCTTCAATCTATATGGCTTGGTGTTTTTAGTATATAATTATGATATTTTTAGGCTGTAAATTACGTTGATTGTGGAGGGTAAATTAAGAGATAGGTAGCCCAAAAATAATGAATGATTTTATTCTTTGTTAGGTACCAATTTATTGAATTAAGCTGTGGACTCATTGCTTGGACTCTTGAATTAATTGAATTTGATCTGTTGTAAGTGCACTCGAGGTAGGGGTATTTTATTTTCAGTTAAGTATTATTATTTTTAATTCATTAATTAAATTTATTTATTTGGCATAAAATGTTCATTTAATTTGGTACTAATGTTCTTTCACACATTTATCAACTGCATTATTTTATCATTGATAAAAATTGTGTGGTTTTAACTAGAAGTAATAGGACAGCTGAAGAGCCATGTTCTTGGGCGCGAAACCCTAAACCTGATCAGGGTAATTATGTGCGTGCGACCGCCTCATGTCGATGTTTTGGCCTATGGCCTAGTGTGCTCGGGGTCCATGAGAGGCTCCATTTTCACCGAACATCTATTTAAATTGAAAAACTGTATTTTTATTAAATTTATGCATAATATTTTATAACTGCTGAAAATAAACTCTATCCCTATTGAGTTTAGTCGACTCACCCCAAACGACTATTTATTTTTCAGGATCGAACCAAGAGGAGTTCTAGTTATCAGCGAGGGATCAAGAAATTTTCTTTAAGTTTCATTTTTAAATTTCTTTCAAGGTTAGAGACTTTTGAAAATTGTAAGTCGTAGGATATTTAGTTATCTTGTTTGGACGTATATCATCACATTATCGGGTATCTCTTGTTGGACCTGTTTAATTTATATTTTGGACCTTGACTTTATGTTAGTTTATAAACTTTCCGCTGCGTGTTCTTTTTAAGTGAATGAAATTTAGGGTCGGATGATCTAGCCCTTTTCAGGCCAGGTCGTTCCCCGTTCTGTTACGGGTCCCTTTTGGGGGTGACAGAAAAAATGGTATCAGAGAGAGGTTCTCATCTTGAAAAGTGACACTTATAGGATAGATGATGTAATGATATACAAGAATTGTTATTGTACAAAAAGACGTATTTTAACCTCAGATATAAATTATTTTTCAGATTTACGAAAATGCCTCCAAGGAAAGTCCCTAGAAACCAAACTCCTGCAGCATCTACTGTGTAATCAGCTGAATCGCAGTCTACTGATCCGATAATAGCTCTCAGAGATGTACTGCAAGATTTAACCTAGCAACGCGGCAATCAGGACGTAGAGGACGCCCGCATGACTTACTTTATGCAGTGGGAGCGGATGAATTTACCAGTATTTGTGGGTGATATTGACCCTCAAGTTGCAGAAAATTGGTTAAGGGTGATTCATAAGAAGCTGACAGCTCTGAAAGCTCCAACAGATTATTGGGTTAGATTTGCGACTTATCAATTTGAGAAAATGGCTGAAGTTTGGTGGAAGTCTCTAAAATTAGACTACCCTACAGAGGATATGACTTGGACACAGTTCGAAACTCTTTCAGAGACAATTATTGTAATGCTGAGCATCGCCAGAAGATGATTGCGGCGTATCACAAATTGGGCGGAGGGTTCAACGAAAACTCCGCGGATCCCAGAGGGTTGGGCCGGAGGGTTCAACGAAAACTCCGCGGATCCCAGAGGGTTGGGCCGGAGGGTTCAACGAAAACTCCGCGGATCCCAGAGGGTTGGGCCGGAGGGTTCAACGAAAACTCCGCGGATCCCAGAGGGTTGGGCCGGAGGGTTCAACGAAAACTCCGCGGATCCCAGAGGGTTGGGCCGGAGGGTTCAACGAAAACTCCGCGGATCCCAGAGGGTTGGGCCGGAGGGTTCAACGAAAACTCCGCGGATCCCAGAGGGTTGGGCCGGAGGGTTCAACGAAAACTCCGCGGATCCCAGAGGGTTGGGCCGGAGGGTTCAACGAAAACTCCGCGGATCCCAGAGGGTTGGGCCGGAGGGTTCAACGAAAACTCCGCGGATCCCAGAGGGTTGGGCCGGAGGGTTCAACGAAAACTCCGCGGATCCCAGAGGGTTGGGCCGGAGGGTTCAACGAAAACTCCGCGGATCCCAGAGGGTTGGGCCGGAGGGTTCAACGAAAACTCCGCGGATCCCAGAGGGTTGGGCCGGAGGGTTCAACGAAAACTCCGCGGATCCCAGAGGGTTGGGCCGGAGGGTTCAACGAAAACTCCGCGGATCCCAGAGGGTTGGGCCGGAGGGTTCAACGAAAACTCCGCGGATCCCAGAGGGTTGGGCCGGAGGGTTCAACGAAAACTCCGCGGATCCCAGAGGGTTGGGCCGGAGGGTTCAACGAAAACTCCGCGGATCCCAGAGGGTTGGGCCGGAGGGTTCAACGAAAACTCCGCGGATCCCAGAGGGTTGGGCCGGAGGGTTCAACGAAAACTCCGCGGATCCCAGAGGGTTGGGCCGGAGGGTTCAACGAAAACTCCGCGGATCCCAGAGGGTTGGGCCGGAGGGTTCAACGAAAACTCCGCGGATCCCAGAGGGTTGGGCCGGAGGGTTCAACGAAAACTCCGCGGATCCCAGAGGGTTGGGCCGGAGGGTTCAACGAAAACTCCGCGGATCCCAGAGGGTTGGGCCGGAGGGTTCAACGAAAACTCCGCGGATCCCAGAGGGTTGGGCCGGAGGGTTCAACGAAAACTCCGCGGATCCCAGAGGGTTGGGCCGGAGGGTTCAACGAAAACTCCGCGGATCCCAGAGGGTTGGGCCGGAGGGTTCAACGAAAACTCCGCGGATCCCAGAGGGTTGGGCCGGAGGGTTCAACGAAAACTCCGCGGATCCCAGAGGGTTGGGCCGGAGGGTTCAACGAAAACTCCGCGGATCCCAGAGGGTTGGGCCGGAGGGTTCAACGAAAACTCCGCGGATCCCAGAGGGTTGGGCCGGAGGGTTCAACGAAAACTCCGCGGATCCCAGAGGGTTGGGCCGGAGGGTTCAACGAAAACTCCGCGGATCCCAGAGGGTTGGGCCGGAGGGTTCAACGAAAACTCCGCGGATCCCAGAGGGTTGGGCCGGAGGGTTCAACGAAAACTCCGCGGATCCCAGAGGGTTGGGCCGGAGGGTTCAACGAAAACTCCGCGGATCCCAGAGGGTTGGGCCGGAGGGTTCAACGAAAACTCCGCGGATCCCAGAGGGTTGGGCCGGAGGGTTCAACGAAAACTCCGCGGATCCCAGAGGGTTGGGCCGGAGGGTTCAACGAAAACTCCGCGGATCCCAGAGGGTTGGGCCGGAGGGTTCAACGAAAACTCCGCGGATCCCAGAGGGTTGGGCCGGAGGGTTCAACGAAAACTCCGCGGATCCCAGAGGGTTGGGCCGGAGGGTTCAACGAAAACTCCGCGGATCCCAGAGGGTTGGGCCGGAGGGTTCAACGAAAACTCCGCGGATCCCAGAGGGTTGGGCCGGAGGGTTCAACGAAAACTCCGCGGATCCCAGAGGGTTGGGCCGGAGGGTTCAACGAAAACTCCGCGGATCCCAGAGGGTTGGGCCGGAGGGTTCAACGAAAACTCCGCGGATCCCAGAGGGTTGGGCCGGAGGGTTCAACGAAAACTCCGCGGATCCCAGAGGGTTGGGCCGGAGGGTTCAACGAAAACTCCGCGGATCCCAGAGGGTTGGGCCGGAGGGTTCAACGAAAACTCCGCGGATCCCAGAGGGTTGGGCCGGAGGGTTCAACGAAAACTCCGCGGATCCCAGAGGGTTGGGCCGGAGGGTTCAACGAAAACTCCGCGGATCCCAGAGGGTTGGGCCGGAGGGTTCAACGAAAACTCCGCGGATCCCAGAGGGTTGGGCCGGAGGGTTCAACGAAAACTCCGCGGATCCCAGAGGGTTGGGCCGGAGGGTTCAACGAAAACTCCGCGGATCCCAGAGGGTTGGGCCGGAGGGTTCAACGAAAACTCCGCGGATCCCAGAGGGTTGGGCCGGAGGGTTCAACGAAAACTCCGCGGATCCCAGAGGGTTGGGCCGGAGGGTTCAACGAAAACTCCGCGGATCCCAGAGGGTTGGGCCGGAGGGTTCAACGAAAACTCCGCGGATCCCAGAGGGTTGGGCCGGAGGGTTCAACGAAAACTCCGCGGATCCCAGAGGGTTGGCCGGAGGATTCGGTCGTTGAAAGTGGGGTCGTCACAATACCACATCGCTTGGGGAAGTACATGGAAATGAAACATATGTAAGAGATCCCTCCCAAGATAGCAAGACGCGTTTTGGAGCACGATTGGCAACGGATCCCATAAGAACTCCGAAGTTAAAAGTGCTTCGGCGAGAGCAATTCCAAGTTAGGTGACCTTCCGGGAAGTTCTCGCCATACAAAGCCGTGAGGGGAGGATATTGGGCTGTGGCCCAATCCCCAGAGCGGACAATATCTTGCTGGGAACAGGGGTCGTTACAAATGGTATCAAAGCCTGTACCCAACCGAAACTGTGTCCAACGAGGACGTTGGGCCCCCAAGGGGGGGTGATTGTGATGACTCGACTTGACACGTATGTGGTGGAACCACCCATGCTCCACGGATCCTTAGAGGACGTATGTGCCCGGTTGGGGCCAGAGTATGGGTTAAAACTCTGCGGATCCCAGAGGGTTGGGCCGGAGGGTTCAACGAAAACTCCGCGGATCCCAGAGGGTTGGGCCGGAGGATTCGGTCGTTGAAAGTGGGGTCGTCACAATACCACATCGCTTGGGAAAATACATGGAAATGAAACATATGTAAGAGATTCCTCCCAAGATAGCAAGACGCGTTTTGGAGCACGATTGGCGACGGATCCCATAAGAACTCCGAAGTTAAAAATGCTTCAGCGAGAGCAATTCCAGGTTGGGTGACCTTCTAGGAAGTTCTCGCCAAATAAAGCCGTGAGGGGAGGACATTGGGCTGCGGCCCAATCTCCAGAGCGGACAATATCTTGCTGGGAACAGAGGTCGTTACAGGAGTAATATGCCAAGTTCATGGAGTTCTCTCAGTATATTAATCACATGGCCCCGGTGGATATGCAGGTGAAGTTTCGAATGAATTTGAGGCCCAAGATCAGATATCATTTGTCAGGCTTTGCATTCAAAACCCTTTATGAAGTAGTTGCTGCTGCTCAGCGTGTTGAGGCAGATTTAGAAGAACAGTTTGGTGTATACAAAAGGAAAGTGAAGGATGATCAGCACGTGGGAGGCAAGATAACCAAGAAGGACTTTAAGAAAGGGAGAAACCGTAACGATCAGAATCAAGATAACTTTAGCAGATCCTCTGATACTATAACGTATTCTAGTGGGCGTTCTGGATCATATATTTGTCACACTTGTGAACAGCCTGGACATTTAAGAAAGAATTGCCCTACTAATCAGAAATCTCAAAATAATTCAGCGCCTTCTCAGACAAAGCAGGTCTGGTTTCGGAGATAACAAGGGATTTTCTGGTCAGGATTAGCGTAATCAGCATCAATATCAGTCATCTGGTACCAACTTTCAGAAGTCTACTGGATATCAACAGAGCTCTGCTTCAAACACTATTCATGTTGTGGCTCCGAATTATATGACTAGTGCTAACCCTAGTTCATCGAAGGGTGGATTCAGAGGTGGCAATAGAGGAAAGGAAAAGATGATTGGTCAAGCTTATGCAGTTGCGGGATCTGAACTTCATGATTCATCTGACCATGGTGCTATCGATGGTATGATTTCCTTATTTAATACCATGATGCATGTCTTGTTTGATACTAGAGCAGCGCATTCATTTATTTCTATATCTTCTGTGCATGCCTTAGACGTAGCCGTAGAGAAACTTGATAATCCCCTTATTTTGAGTATTCCTATGAACAAGAAATATGAAATGAATCACATTGTTCGTTATGCGGCTATTATGATTAATAAACACGAGTTACCTGCTGACTTGATAGTTATGCCTATGGATCAATTCGATATGATTTTGGGTATGGATTGATTAAACTTTTATAAGGCTATAATTGACTGTCATCGGAGAAGTATATCCCTTACTTTGGAGGATGGAAAAGTTTTGATACATCCGTGTAATGCCCGTATTTTTCCTGTTAATTCTATTTTACGAGCTTGTTTGGGAGGTCGGAGGAGATTGGAGCTATACAAAAGTGTTTTTGCTATTAGTGACAACCATTTTATGGTCGAGCATGATTATGATTTATCAGTGGTTTGTGATTACCCTGATGTTTTTCCTGACGATTTACCTGGGTTACCACCCGATCGTGAGATCGAGTTCAGTATTGACTTATTGCCCAATACAACTCCAATTTCAACTGCTCCGTACCGCATGGCTCCTACTGAGTTGAAGGAGTTAAGAACCCAATTAGATGATTGGTTAGACAAAGGTTTTATTCGGAATAGTATTTCGCCGTGGGGATCACCCGTCTTATTCGCCAAGAAGCGGGATGGTTCGCTTCGGTTGTGCATAGATTATCGCAAATTAAATCATGTGACAGTCAAGAATAAATACCCTCTACCAAGAATTGATGATCTATTTGACCAACTCGGAGGATCAAAGTACTTCTCAAAGATCGATTTGAGGTCTGGTTACCATCAATTAAAGATTCGTGAACAGGATATTTCCAAAACAGCTTTTCGCACTCAATATGGACATTATGAGTTTCTGGTACTTCCGTTTGGATTGGCTAATGCACCAGCAGCTTTTATGGATATAATGAATCAAATTCTTCGGCCTTATCTTGATCAGTTTGTGGTAGTATTCATCGACGATGTTTTAATATATTCTAAGTCGCGTGAGGAACATATGGAACATCTAAGAATTGTCCTGCAGACGTTACGTGAACACCAGCTATTTGCAAAGCGAGAGAAATGTGATTTTTGGATGGCAAAAATGAAGTTCTTAGGTCATGTAGTCTCTTAGAATGACATCTCAGTAGACCCCGTTAAGGTCGAAGCAGTGATAGAATGGAAACCACCTAAGAATGTTACTGAAGTACAGAGTTTCTTGGGTTTGGCTGGATATTATCGACGGTTCGTCCAAAATTTTTCTTCTATTACTATGCCATTAACTCAATTGACCAGGAAGAATATAAAATTTGTTTAGAATGATAAATGTCAGATGGCCTTCGAAGAGCTTAAGAAGAGGTTGACTACTGCACCAGTTTTAGCAGTACCTGATGAAAGTTTACCATATGCAGTATATACAGATGCTTCTGGAGTGGGAGTGGGATTGAGATGCGTTTTAATGCAGCAAGATAAAGTAATAGCATATGCATCTCGACAGTTAAGGACGCATGAGCGAAATTATCTTACACACGATTTGGAGTTAGCTGCTATTATTTTTGCTTTAAAAATTTGGCGAAGTTACTTGTATGGAGCAAAATTTGAGATATTTTCTGACCATAAGAGTTTAAAACATCTATTTACGCAGCGTGATTTAAATCTCCGACAATGTCGATGGATGGAGTATATGGGAGATTATGATTTTAAATTAGAGTATCATCCTGGAAAGGCTAATGTTGTAGCTGATGCCTTGAGTCGTTACCCTCAAGGATCTCTTTCTAGTCTTTTGTTAGAATATTGGAATAGGTGTATGACTATAGAAGATTATGAATTGCATTACCATGAGAAGAATCAAACAGTTCGAGTATTTAATTTGGTTGCTACCCCCACACTTTTTCAACGTGCTAAAGATATGCAGAGATTTGATGATGAATTGAAAGAAAGATTTGTGAAAATCTGATCTGGTGAACAGTTTGATGGTTGGGAAGTTAGTCTCGATGGATTTTTGTTATTTAAAGGGCAAGTTGTGGTGTTAAAAGATCCAGAGTTGAGACAAGCTGTTTTAACAGAAGCCCACAAGTCCAAATTTGTTATACACCCAAGTAGCACAAAGATGTACCATGACTTGAAACATCAGTATTGGTGGGTTGGAATGAAACAAGATGTGGCAGCATACGTTTCCCGATGTTTGATTTGTCATCAGGTTAAGGCTGAGCACCAGAGACCCGCTGGGTTATTGCAGCCCTTACCTATTCCTGAGTGGAAGTGGGATAAGATTACCATGGATTTTGTAACAGGTTTGCCGAGGACAGTACAGAAATTTGATGCTGTGTGGGTGATTGTTGATATATTGACAAAGTCGGCCCATTTTGTTCCAGTCAAAATGGACTTTTCCTTGACTAAGTTAAGTAAGTTGTATGTTGAAAACATTGTTCGTCTATATGGTATTCCTTCGAGTATAGTTTCTGATAGAGATCCAAAGTTCACATCAAAGTTTTGGAAAGCCCTCCAAAAAGCCTTGGGTACCGAATTGAATTTGAGTACAGCACACCACCCTCAAACAGATGGTCAGTCGGAGCGTACTATTCAGATTCTTGAAGATATGTTGAGATCATGTGTTCTGGATTTTGGAGATAGTTGGGTAAATCATTTGCCTTTGGTGGAATTTGTTTATAACAATAGTTACCAGACCAGTATTGGAATATCGCCTTATGAAGCCTTATATGGAAGACCTTGTAGATCGCCTTTGTGTTGGGCTGAGACTGAGGAACCTGTTACCCTTGGACCCGATATGGTTTGAGAGACAACTGAGAAGGTTCAAATAATTAAAGAAAGATTGAGAACAGTCCAAAGCCGCCAGAAAAGTTATGCTGATCTTTCGAGAAGAGAGGTTGAGTTTGAGGTAGAGGACTTCGTATTTTTGAAAGTAAGACCTCGTTGTGGTGTAAGTCGTTTTGGTGTGAAAGGAAAATTAGCTCCCAGACATAATTGTCCGTTTCGAATCATAGATCGAGTTGGTCCAGTGGCTTACTGTTTGGACTTACCACCAGAGTTGAACTACGTTCATAATGTCTCTCATGTTTCTATGTTGAGGAAATATATTTCTGATCCATCACATGTCATATCCTGGACCATGGTACCTATCCAGGAAGATGTATCCTATGAAGAGGGGCCTGAGAAAATTTTAAGTCAAGATATCAAGGTACTGCATCGTCGGGAGGTGCCCTTAGCAAGAGTGCAATGGAAGAACCACAGCGAAAGAGAAAGTACTTGGGAACTTGAATCAGAGATGAGAATAAAGTATCCCCAACTATTTAGTGATGTGACCTTAACTGATTGAAATTTCGAGGACGAAATTTCATTAAGTGGGGGAGAATGTGGAATCCGCCATCTGAGATGGGGAGTGAAGCGCCAGAGATGAGAGAAGAAAAAGGTAAAGTTTATTTATTTATTTTCTTTTTCTTTTTTTCCTAATTAAAGCCACATATACAACCTTATAAACCTATCCATCATAAAACCTCCTTTCTGTGAAAATTTCTTCACAGAGACTCCCTTACCTGCTGAGAACGCCGCATGCAGAACAGGGAGAGGGAACCGATTGGCAACGATTTGATTTTCAATTTCAACGATTTTTGTTTCAAAACGCTCCTTGTTTTCTTCTCTTCAACCTTCGTAAAAAGAACTAGAGGCTCGACTCTGGTGCTCGAAAAATTGGTGAGCGATTTCCCCCTTCTTTTCTATTGTTTCCTTCTTGAATTCTCTGTTGGATGATAAAACTGTTATGAGATGATGAACTATAGGATATTTGGGAAAGGAAAGAACTCCTGCAGAAACTGAATGAAAGGAGAATTAGATATTTTTTTTTAGTAAGATTAATGTTCGATAAACCTCCTCTTGAATAGACTATAAGATCAAAAATTATATTGCGATATACTCTGAAATATTTACTGGGAAATCATTACCGAGAGTTTAAGTTGATTTTTAGTGTAAAAATACCTCTTTTACGTTGTTGGGTTAGCAACAGTTGGGTATTGCCTTCAATCTATATGGCTTGGGTGTTTTTAGTATGTAATTATGATATTTTTGGGCGGTAAATTACGTTGATTATGAAGGGTAAATTAAGAGATGGGTAGCCCAAAAATAATGAATGACTTTATTCTTTGTTAGGTACCAATTTATTGAATTAAGCTGTGGACTCATTGCTTGGACTCTTGAATTAATTGAATTTGATCTGTTGTAAGTGCACTCAAGGTAGGAGTTTATTTTATTTTCAATTAAGTATTATTATTTTTAATTCATTAATTAAATTTATTTATTTGGCATAAAATGTTCATTTAATTTGGTACTATTGTTCTTTCACACATTTATCAACTGTATTATTTTATCATTGATAAAAATTGTGTGGTTTTAACTAGAAGTAATAGGACAGCTGAAGAGCCGTGTCCTTGGGCGCGAAACCCTAAACCTGATCAGGGTAATTATGCGCATGCGACCGCCTCATGTCGATGTTTTGACCTATGGCCCAGTGTGCTCGGGGTCCATGAGAGGCTCCATTTTCACCGAACATCTATTTAAATTGAAAAACTGTATTTTTATTAAATTTATGCATAATATTTTATAACTGCTGGAAATAAACTCTATCCCTATTGAGTTTAGTCGACTCACCCCAAACGACTATTTATTTTTTTAGGATTGAACCAAGAAGAGTTCTAGTTATCAGCGAGGGATCAAGAAATTTTCTTTAAGTTTTATTTTTAAATTTCTTTCAAGGTTAGAAACTTTTAAAAATTATAAGTCGTATGATATTTAGTTATCTTGTTTGGATGTATATCATCACATTATCTGGTGTCTATTGTTAAACCTGTTTAATTTATATTTTGGACCCTGACTTTATGTTAGTTTATAAACTTTCCGCTGCGTATTTTTTTTAAGTGAATGAGATTTAGGGTCGGATGATCTAGCCCTTTTCAGGCTGGGCCGTTCCTCGTTCTGTTGCGGGTCCCCTTTGGGGCGTGACAATACTCAATTATAAATAAATAATTTATTTATTAATTACACTAAGAATAAATTGATACATCAGCGAGTATTTTAATAAAATAAATGTGACATCAAACTTTAAATTTCGTCAATTGACACTATAACTGTAATACCCGGCTGTACGGAATATTAATATTTTAATATAAATGACATTTTTATAAATATGTCAAATCAAGCACGTTTTACGAAAAGAAAGCGTTATTAGAATCCAAATTATTAATATGGATTTTAGGAAAATTATGGAAATTTTTGGAGTTGTGATGTTAAATTACGAGAATTACGTTTCTCGTAATATAAAGAACGTTATAGTAAAAATAGTAAACGTGGTCCGATTTGTAAACGGACAGTTTTATTAGAACCCTAGTAATAAGTTGGACTTGTTGGCGAAATAAAGAAGCTTGGAGAAACTGAACCGTTAGCTAAATAACGAAAACAAATAGAAAATTAAAGGAAGGGCAAAAAAGGTAATTTGCCAAGTCAAATTTTAATTTAAAACAAATCTCCCTTCTCTTCTCCCTCATTCACGATCTCACTCTCTCTGCTAACTCTCTCCCTCCCTCGGCGATTCAACGGTGACTCTCTCCTCTCCGAGGACCGTTCTTCCTCCGTTCGACTCGTTTTCTTCATGTTTTCTCCTCCTCTCGCAACCCTAGGTATGGCTCTATGCTTTTGGAAGGTTATTGTTCGGTTTTCACGAAGTTATATGGTTAGGGTTCCGTTTAGGATTTCGTTAAATTGGACGTTAATGGTTCAAATTCGTTTGAACGTTGACGTTGTGAATTGCTTAGGTAAACGACGCTCGTGGACGGAGCTTGAAGTTCAACGCGCACGAGGTAAGTTCTCGTGACTTACTATGGCCGATTGGCCTACACCGTATTTGGTGACGTCGAAATCGTCTCGAGGAGCTTTGGTGACGTATTTGTTTAAATTGCTTTGGTTTTGCAGTTAGGTTTAGTTCTTTTATAGGTTATGTTTTTATAGTCTTGATAGTATATATGCTGTATGTTTAAATCATGCTATAAATTGTTCATGCATCACAGTTTTGAATTACGCATAGAAAACAAATTTCCGCACTATGTTTTAAAGAAAATGGCGATGTGGCCTGAAAGGGGGCTATTGATCTATTGTGTGGATCGATTAAGGGTCTGTCACAATACCACATCTAATATAAACCCATGTATGTTTATGGTCATGCGAGATGAGGCTCAGGCATGGCTGTGCGTGTTGCAAGCATGTACCCCCCTCCGCTAGGTGGAAAGGGTTGTCCAACTGCAGGACGTGCCCTCTCCATTTAGCGGGTTGAGATCTCGGTGACAACCTATGTAAAGATAAGAAAATGTTGCATGATTTACAAACTCATATGCACAACATGCATTTGCATTTACGAAACTTGCTGAGCTTTAGCTCATAGATTGTCTGTATGGTATAGGTGATCTTGACATAGGTGAGGACGAGATCCATCCACCTGAGGAATGATGCAGTTGAAGGAGGATTGCCCGTGAGAGTGTCCTGGGCAGTCGAGGCGCCTTTTGACCCGTGGGGAAGGAGGTAAAGGTAATTTGGGACACGATAATTAGATCGTAAGAAAAATTGTATAGTAGAACATATTAGGATGTTTGGTTCTGGTTAGTTGAAAGATTGAAGTACAAATATTTAGGCAAACGGTTTATAGAACGTTTTGTTAAGGTTTTTATCTAGATTTTTATGAACTGCTTGGTGATTTTAGCAGGAGGAATGTTTAGTTTTTAAACCGAACCACGCAGTTTGTTTTTATGAAATCGGGTTATGTTTTAAATGTGTTTTGAGTCGTTTATTGGGTGAGTGACGAAATGCGAATAGGGGTGAGGTTTGAGCTATTGTATGTTCACGTTTATGGAGTGATTTATGTTGAAGTCTAAGGGGTATATGTGGTGAGAAATATGTGCAGGGGAAGAGGAAAGAAAAGAAAGAAAGGGAGAGGGAGCAACTCCCTAGAATTTCAGATTCCAGGGAGGGTGGCGATCGATCTCCTAAGGAGGGGATCGATCGCCTCTTTTGATCGCCACTCTCTAGAGAAATCCAGAGAGTGTGGCGATCGATCGCCCAAAAAGGGGCGATCGATCGCCTGACCATCGATCGCGGGGCGATCGATGGCCACAATGAGGGGCGATCAGACCACTGACGCTGACTCCATCGTCCACGATGCCTTCTGGTTTCATCGTCCACGAAGCCTTCTGTCCTTATTTCCACGATGCCTTCTGGTTTCGTCGTCCACAAAGCCTTCTGTCCTTATTGTCCACGATGCCTTCTGGTTTCGTCGTCCACGAAGCCTTCTGTCTTTATTGTCCGCAATGCCTTCTGGCTTCGTCGTCCACGAAGCCTTCTGTGTTAAATGTCCACGAAGTTTTCAGATTTAAAAGTCCACGATTGTCTACAGTCCTGTTGTCCAAACCCGATAGAACGAAAGGTTGACTTCCACTGTTCAAACTGAAGAAACCCGAGAGGAATTATTGACTTCACACCCTTGTGTAAACTGCCGCCCTATGACGATTTTGCGCCTCCAATTAATGGCCGATTCCTTTTATGTTTAATTTTGTTTTCTTTAATTGTTTTTCCCCTTCTCTTTAATTTATTTTCTTTAAGTTTTCCTCATCTTAAATACGTTTTGTTTAATGATTTTCAAATGTTTTCCGCTTAAACGTTAAACTTAAAGTTTATAATGATAAAAAAATAATAATACGGGAAATTAAGGGTACAGTGTTAGGGTTGCTACAGTAGCTCTTTATCAATCTACACTCTCCTGTTACTACGTTCATTAAACACTAAAAGAAAAAATAACTCATAAAATTAAAAGAAGATATAGATTATATCTCATAAAATTAAGAAAATAATAACTCGATGGATTGGTACAGAGAATGAATCAACAGGTGATGGCCCTCTACCTGATTTTGCGGTTGAATAAACAAATGAACTGCTCCACTTTCTTTCATGGTTTTTTTGTTTGTTTCCACGTCCATTGTTTTGCATTTTAGGAGAAGCGGCAATTTTATATCTTTCTACTTGCGTCTCGTCTTCATCCTCTCAATTTTCTATTATCGTTCTGTCTGTGATTATCGTGAGATCAATTTCTTGCGTTTTTTCTTTAGTTTCTTGTTCGCCTGATATGGGTTTGCTTGATTCGATTATTGGAACATATGCCAAAAAATTTATCCTCAAACAGAAAGACAATGATGCTGGAGAAGTATATTTGTTTTTAAACACATTATTTCTCCAAGCCCTAAATTAATTTCATATGAGTTTTCACTATTTATTTCGTTTGTTTGCCCTTCTATTCTTTTATCAATATTTGCATTGTCTAATGAAAATCTTTGAATTTCTTCGTAAATTTCGACAATGTTTTTTCATGTCATTGCAATGATCTTCTTTGTTTTCATTTTTTATTAAAGTTTTCATTTTCGAAAAATTTGAATTCGTGAAATGAGTTAGATTTTATACTCTACAATCATCATGTCGAGCTTTTGAGGAACTCATAAGTGCTCTCTGCAATGCTATTCGAAGCTTCGAAGGAGCGAAACAGCAACAACAACAATGACTATGCAGGCCTTTGGTGGCAATGACGTTCAATTTCATGGTTGCTGTCAAGATTATTTTGGCAATGTTCGCAATGGTTTATTCTAACCATGTGTGATGCACATGATAAGTGTTTAACGAACGTTGTATCATAAGGATGTAGGTTAATAACGAAATAAAATGTAAGATGTCAATTGATAAAATTTAAAAGTTTGAGGTATTTGTTACAAACACGAGGCTTTAGATGTCAAATTGGTATTTACCAAAAGAAAATTGTAGCAATAGAACACGGCATCTAACTTTTAAACTATTCGCCACGGTTATTTGACTCCCACTATATATATAAGCCACCTCCGCTACGCGGAGTTAAATTTTATTACCGCACAATCCTCTGCGTATATCGAGGATCTCCTTCACGAATTCGATATCCTAGGGTTTCTTATTCACCCTTCTGACGCTCTTTTTCGTTTGGAAAAGGGTCGCGTTCCTCGTCCCCTCTGTTGAAGAAGATAGTATCCTTCTCCTCGTTTTACAATGATGCAACAGCCAGGTCCCGGTATGGTTCCATCGTCGCAGATGCCTCCTATGTCGTCCGATCACTTTGCTCAACAGTACCAACAGCACCAACAGCACCAACAGCACCAGCAGTGGATGATGAATCAGCCGCAACTACAAACCCCGCCCCAGCCGATTCCGCCTCCAGCTGGGTGGACCCCGCAGGCTGTAGCTCCGCCCATGCAAGCGCAGGGCCACCAGTACCCAGGGGACGCTAACGCTGGATCTAGCGAGGTTAGGTCGCTCTGGATCGGAGACTTGCAACAGTGGATGGATGAAAACTATATCATTAACTGCTTCTCTCACACTGGCGAGGTAATTTGATTTCGTATAACCTCTTTTATCTGTGTGTAATCGATTATTGTGTTTCTGGCAAACAAAAGGGAAGATACAAATATTGGTGGTGTATGTCATTAGTATGTGGTGAAAGCTATTGTTTTTTTTGTCGTGGTAAGCTGATACTGGATATGTGTAATTTAAGTTTTTTTTTTTTTTTCGGTTTTAAGTGTAACAATATTTCTTCTTGTTTAAGTTTCATCTCTGTTCTTCTGTTCGAATTAAATGAGGCACCTAAAAGGTGTTATCTTATGCGGATACCTTTCATTTATCATTTAGGATTCTTTTCTATTTTACGGCCTTTTCTGTAATAGGATAAGATGCTTGGGAAAGCTATTTTTCAATATTGGTTTTTCATCCATTTCAAATGGTAGTTGGGAAAGTTCGTTCTTTTCGTTTCACTTTAAGGTATTAATGGTAATCGGACTTGAGATGGTCTCCCTTATTTAGATCATAGAAAATAGTTGGTCCAGCTGTCAATTTTAATGTGAACTGTGAATCTTTTGGCAAATGTTGCTATACTACGGTTTATTTTCTTCACTCATGTTTGTGTTTGATCACAGGTTGTTTCTGTCAAGGTGATTCGTAATAGGATGACAGGCATGCCTGAGGGATATGGATTTGTTGAGTTTGTCAGTCATGCTGCTGCTGAGAAAGTTTTACAAAGTTACAATGGCACACTAATGCCGAATAGTGAACAGAATTTTCGATTGAATTGGGCTACCCTTGGTGCTGGTGAGAAACGACAAGATGACGGTCCTGACTTTACAATTTTTGTAGGAGATTTGGCAGCTGATGTTAATGATTACACACTTCAAGAAACATTTAGAGCAGTGTACCATTCTGTGAAAGGTGCAAAAGTTGTCACTGATAGAACCACAGGGACGTTCTAAAGGTTATGGTTTTGTTAGATTTAGTGATGAAAATGAACAAATGCGTGCCATGTCGGAAATGAATGGTATATATTGTTCTTCGAGACCCATGCGTGTTGGACCTGCTGCTACCAAGAAATCTGTTGGAGGATCACAATACCAGAATGGTATGTTGCATTCAGGTTTTGGCCTGTTACTTTACTGTTATTATGTGAAAGTTATTTTTTGGATAATTGCTTGTGTTTGAATATTGAAATTATTTGTCACGTCATGTGTATATATTTGTTAACCTTGGTCAGTGTCATACTTTGAGTTGAAGGGCCAAGCTGGTAGTGTTTTTTCTTTATTTGGAGGTGAAATTAAAAAAAAAAAGTTCCATCCATAATGAGATGTCGTTTCAGTAATGCGCTTGAAGATTGGCGGAATTTTCAGTCATTTCGTTCCAGTAATTACCTTTGTAAGCTTGGGCGCATTTAATTATGTTAAAACCTGCAAAAACTTACACGAAACTCATATTGTCTTAAAGCAGGACACCAAGAGGCTCTCATTTTGGGGGGCCCGGAACTGGTTTCTCAGCTGAAATGATTCCACTTAAATGCGTGGCCTCATTTTAGGTCAGTTATTTTGTTTAAGTCATAAGCTTCTCGGTTCATTTTCTTGTGGCATTTATTTGCTACATTCAAGAGTACTTTTCCAGTTCCATATTTACAAAGATTATTAGTCCAGCTTCCTTTTCGTCTTCGATATCAAGTTTGTTTAATTACTTCCAATGTTTTTATTTCTTTAAACACAGTCAATTCTGTTTTTATTGGGTTTCTTTCTTAATCAGCCACCTCTTCCAATTTTAATTGTTAAATTTCCATTCTTTTCCAATTTCTAGTCCATGTTGAATTATATTTTTAAGTGTCAAGTTTCATTGGTAAGAGCACCTGTTTAGACAATTTATGTAGACGTCGGTATCTGTGAGCAGCCCGATCATCGATTTGGTATTTTCTTGGTGTGAGGCATACTGTGCCTGAATAACTTCTCTCGTCTTTGGTGTCCTCCCTTGTTTATATAGAAAATTCCCACTTTTGTTGCTCGCTGTGGAGGTTTTTTTTTCTTTTTTTGGTTGTGAGTTAGCGCTTATAGTTCACATGAAAACATCTTTGATTAATGTCATAGTAAGTTAACCAACTGTAAGTAGCCTGTGGACATATTGTCCTCCTTGTCTTATGGTGCATTTTATTTTATGTTTTGTTTTCAGTTTTCATGGTTAAAAAACTCATGTTTATTTTTTTATTTTGTAACCTAATTTTACATTCTTGGATTACGTATTGTCAATCACATCTGATGTGATATTCAACTTTTGGAGATTTTACACATTCATGGATGCAACACGAGATTTATTGCTGTGCTATAGAAGTATTGTAAACCAAACATGATACTCTTTGAGAGGAGATGGTAATGGTATTCACAAGAATGCCTGGTGGAGGATAAGGTGTACTTATCAGCAGTTGTTCTTTCTGATTGGTGAATATTTGTCTATATTGTTTCTTCACGATGAGGCATTCATAAGAATGTCTGGTGCAGAATAGGGTGTACTTATCAGCAAATGTTCTTTCTGATTGGTGAATGTTTCACTCTCCTGCTTCTTCAGAGACTGAGGCATTGCAGATATAAAGTTTCATGTAGTTTTTTAAATCATCACTCTCTTGTTGTAGCTGAGATTGGTCATATAATGGTTTCAGTGTATCCTCACAGCTAGTTTCCATTTGGTTATTGACTGCGAGACTGACCCATTATTTGCTGTGCTGTACAATACCAGCAAGGTCGCCATATGATGAGAGAATAATACTATTAAAGCTGCAGTACTATGCTTTAACCAAATGTTATTTGAGGATAAATTATATATTCAATCTCACTTCTTTTACGTAGTCATGTCTTCTAAATAGTTTGCGTTGATTTATTATTTGCAGTGAGTTACCAGAACAGTCCAGGAAATCCTGGGGAAAATGATCCAAATAATACAACCGTGAGTGTTCTATTTCGTTGTTTATATTTAATTTGTTTGTGGATTGTCTCTTACAATTTGGAGTGCAGATATTTGTTGGGGGATTGGACTCCAGTGTTACAGATGATGTGTTGAGACAAGTTTTTAGCCAATTTGGGGAGCTGGTTCATGTGAAAATACCCTTGGGAAAACGGTGTGGCTTTGTTCAGTTTGCTAACAGGTAGGTCTTGAGGAACCCTTCGAAGTCTTCCTCTTCTCTCTTTTTTGAAATAATAGTAATTCATGGATTTATTTTTTCTTTTCCTTCCTTTGATCATGTTTAGAATGAGTGCGGAGCAAGCATTATCAATGTTGAATGGAACTCAACTAGGTGGACAAAGTATTCGTCTTTCATGGGGCCGGAGTCCTTCCAATAAGCAACAGGTTCTTTCTTTCATCAATCTACTGTAATTAAACTGACCTTTTTCAGTAGGTTTATATAGTATTATTGAGTAGTCAAAGTTGGATTAAACGTTGTGAATTGTATTGGAACTTACAGGAAGATCAGTCTCAGTGGAATGTTAGTGGGTATTATGGGTATGGACAAGGATACGATACGTATGGATATACTCAAACTCCCCAAGAGGCTCCTAATATGTATTATGGAGGGTACCCTGGCTATGGTAATTATCAGCAGCCAGGTTCTTATCAACAACCACATCAGGTAAATACTCCGATGGGTTTTAGCTTATTTATCTTCGCTACTTTTAAAATTCTGTACTTTTATTGTGAAATTGACACAATGGTACCGGGGCTTTAAAATTCTGTTTTTTTTTTTTTTTGTGCAGTGATGTGTAGGTTGAGGAGTGAAGTATGGTTTTAAGTGTTTCAGTATTTCGGTGGCTGGTTTTGCTTTTTATGTGCATTTCAAAGCAGTAAGTTTAAAATGTCTAGTTCTTTGCCTTTTTTTTTAAATGTTTTTTAGGAATATCTGTTTTTTGAGTTTTTATTTTATGGGGTTGAAATGTGCACTTCAAGTAGAGAAATTGCAGTTTAAACTCTTGTTGTTTGTGGCACTTGCTATTCTACCTTTTAAATATTTCCATTTGTTTCCGGTATGGCTTTTGTTAGTCGCTGTTTTTCAGGATGAATATTTGACTGTTGTTTGTTTCAACATGTTGACCTTGTGAAGTTTTGGCTTCAATAAGAATTTCACGTATTTCTAGAGTTCAACTCTTATTTACAATTTATAGCAACTTTGCTTTTTGACAACTCTTGTTTACTTGAATGATCTGAAAATGAACCTAAAGATGATTTTTTTAGATCAGAGTTGAGTAGTGTGGCTTTTAAATTTTAATTTTACACTCTAATTTCGCATCCTGACGTTTATGTGTTATTTATTTATTGTTTGATGTAATTTATTTTTTTAAAAATTTATATCATACAACATTAATTCTGTCCGGCAATAAATGACAAGTGTCGAGATAAAGGTCAAATATTGCATTATCTTTTTAAATTATGTTGAAATCATTGATTTTCAGATTGTTGAGCAGTCTTCTGTCTCCCCATGCTGTTCTAATACTCGAATCTTTTGGGGTTCAACGTTTGCACTAAAAACAAATAAATGAACAAATCAGGCTATGGCTTGAAGAAAACAAGCATTGGCCGCGCTCTTTAAATAAATTCTTCTTTAAGAGAATTAGAAAGTGACATTATTCCTTAATTTAGCAATCGTCAACTGGAAAATAAAATACAGTAGCTTCTTAATGTTTCAAAGATCCTTAAATGTCACTTGTGTTTTTCAATAGTAAGATCTTTATTAATTTCAATTTATTTTAATATTATTATTTAGAGAGTATAATTTAGACCATGATATTTGAAAACAGATAGATCTTAAACTATTTTTTTAAAAATAGTTAACATATTTAGATATTATTATATTAGCAATTTAGATCTGATTTTATTGTTAATTTATATGTTAAATTTTGCACGTGTCTTAATCTGGTTTTTAAACTTTGCAGCGATTTTTATTCCAATTTCGATTTTAATATAGATAGAGTTCGAAATTGTCTTAAAGTTTGAAATCCTCAATTGATCGTAAAACATAGTATATAACCGCCGAATTAGATAGATAAATTATTAATATCTAAAAGTTGGATGTTTGATTTGTCAAAAAAAATTTAAAATTTAACATGTAAATGATCACAAACGCGAGAATTTAAATTGTACTTTACTTAATGCTTAATTACAAGTAAAACAGTGAATAAATTTTATTTTTTTACTCTTTTATTTAGTTATAAAATTTTGATAGCAATCTGTCAACAAATAATCAATTTTTCGATGGAAAATTTGATTACAATTTATTAAAAGTTCGATTAGAATTTAAATGTATTTATTTAGTTCACAAATAGAAATTAGAATATATGCGAATATATTAGAATATGAATATATCTTAAATTTTCTATGTTATGCTCCCGTGAAAACATAATAGAAATAGACTGAAAAGTAACCCCCTAAGAAACTCGTGATGGGTTGAAATAGCTAACTTTATCATAACAATGTCGTCACTTTTGCAATGAAACTCATGTAAAAGATGAAATTAAATCCTGCCCATCTCCCAATCTGTGTTTATTCAGAGAGAGTGAGACTTTGATCTGCGCAAGACGGCTACGAAGAAGGTGATGGCTTGCATTTACGGTGACTGTTCGGCTTTGCTATTTACCACTATGGGCATCATTGGTCTTCCGGTTGAGGTTGTAGTCAACGATGGCTCCGTTTGCTCAGGGTATTTTCCAAACTGTAGGGTATGTCGTTTAACTGTTCGGCTTTGCTATTGTTTTTGTGACTCGAATTATAGTCTAGTCTCCTTTCGATCAGAGTCCAGTAATTTGGAACAACAGAACGGCATTAGTTCTGAATAAATTTAACTTACAGAATCCAAATGGCCTATTAAATTGCAATTTAATGATTAAATATAAGTGATGTCTTTTTGCAAAGGCTACTAACGACTTGAAAATAATTGGATTCAACTACGTCAGGAAGTTTGGCACATCATTCTCCAAAAATAAATATCAGACGCAGACGCTACCTAACTTTCCATATCTAACTTTGAACGTATCTAACTTTAAATATAAGTGATGTCTTTTTGTGAAGGCTACTAACGACCTGAAAATAATTGGATTCAACTACGTCAGGAAGTTTGGCACATCATTCTGCAAAAATAAATATCAGACACAGACACAGACACTACCAAACTTTCCATATCTAACTTTGAATGTATATATAACCCACTCCCTACTCATAATATCTTGAAGAGCAGAGTCTGAGTCAAAATGGGTAAGAGACTGCACAAGAGGTAGCAAGAAAACCGAAGGACAGCATCAAAGTGTTGGTACTTAAAAGGCTTGAAATAGCAGAATTGAAAGCTCAAGATTTGATTTACTGAGCCAGTTTCCCCCCATTTTTGTTCTTCCTATTCATCGACTTCCATTCCAAGAACGGGGGGTTATCACATACGCTCGTGGTTCGTCGGTTTGTGTCATATTTTCCTGCAAAACCTTATTCAAATCAAGTCTATTAGCCCCAAACTGAAATTAAAGAGTCGAGAGTTGAAAAATTTCAGTTAATCCAATTTTACCTGCAGAAGCTCACTCATTCTGTTGGCTCTATTGTTCTCGAGAGGTTCAGGAAAAGATTCTGTATTGGCCGGAGGGTCAGGCTGTACGGCTTGCAGAGGCTCAATTATCAGAGGCTGAGCTGCATTATTATTAGTCTCCTCCTCTAGGCTATTGCTAGCAAACTGGTTAAACTCTATCTGGGTCTCTTCTAATGGGGAAGGGTGAATTCTCTTGATGACTTCAGTTACCAGGTTCTCAAAAGGCAAACCAGGGAATTTTGTTGATTTGGCTTCCACGTCATCCAAGCTCCCAGACGGGGGTTCATTAGAAGGATCATATTCAAAATGAATACCTTCTGTATCTACCGGTTGGCAAATTTGAGATTGGGAGAAAAGAGCTTCTTTGTCAACAGCCGCAGCATCTGGTGTTGATTCATTTGATGGAATTGAAGCTTCAGGAACTTGTTTGCCTTTAGAGGTTGCAACATCTGATGATTCGCTAGAAACCGGAGCTCCCTTTACTAAATTAGAAGGCTGAAGTATTACAGGCACCACATTACCCCTCGAGAGTACTGGATGAGCAGTTTGGGAAGCCAATGGAGAAATCTGTTTTCCTGTTGCAGATATATAACTAGGAAGAATGAGAAGCGGGTCTAGATGCCTGCTTTGTTTCAATTGCTTCATTAAATGAAAAAGTTCCATTTCCAGTCCTAGACTTAAACTCTCGACCATCTGTTTGAACGGGAATCTCTTCTCTTCTAATCATTTGAACATCCGGGGCCACATCATTCACTGCTGAAACAGGAACGTAATGGCCAGGCTTGAAGACTACACCTCTCAAAGTGGTCCCAGAGTTGCCGACCCTAACACAAAGCAAATATCCAGCATCAAAGACTGCCTTCGATGACACCCGACACTACCTGTCCAAGCATCAGATCAGAGCCACTCTCACCTCGATTTACTTGCCCCAACGATATCCATTTTCCCATTCATATCCTGCTGGAATACGAGTAATATCCCTGCGCTTTACAGTTCATATTTTTTTCACCACTGACATTTTCTTCAAAATTGAGTCTAGGATATTTCCGTGGACGACCGCGTCCGCGCTTCTCAGGGGCATCTGCTGACAGAGACATAATGGGTGTGGGTGTATTTACAGGATCAGACTGACTCATCTTCACCAACTGTGTCAAAATCCTGCCTTTATCACAAGTACTTTATATTCTTTAGACCCTGCAACTATTACATTTTAAGTTCGTAGCAACAAACCGAATCCACATTGAAATTTCGTATAAAATAATAATTACAAGAGAGCGAGCTTAATATAAAAGGCTCAAACCTTGACTTTAAACTCAATGAACAACCAATTACTCTAACCCCACCCGAAACAAGAAACGAAGATTTTCGAATAATCAAAAAATACACTTCCAGTTTTCTATCATAAAAAATAAAATAAATTTACTATGCTTGTTCAAATCCACCAAAAGATACATACAGAAGCAAATATTTCATTGTTTGTTAGGAAATGAAGTAAACACGCATCACTGCACTTAAAGTCAAACAATCCAATGCAATAATACATAATGTCCTACATGTTCAGTTGAGTGTAAGGGGAATCAAAATAGTATCACGAATGCTGTAAGTTAATGCCTGGGTGCTCATTAGGTGGTCATTTATATGTAATTGAGTCGTGTGTCAATATCCCAACAAATTTACCTAATAATTTGGTCATGTCATTCTAAACCAGACAATAGGGTCGAAAAGATATAAATGACCTTAACCTAATCAGGTTACAATCTATATCCCCACCTCGGATGAATTATTCAATAGACCAAGTTTAGAAACTAAAAAGAGTCAAGTACAGTGCCAGTCAATGCATGAAAAATAACTACCATCAGCAAAGGCTGCACGATTAGTTGCATAGAAAATAGTACCAAAAAAACATAGGATCCAAGAAAGACAAGCTTAAGAATGCAATTACATCCCAGTATCCCGTAATAGCCCTACATCATCTATGCCCCCACCTTTCCTTGCAGCAGCCGACCTAAAAGTTCCCTTGTTGAAACATTTTGACTAAAATGAGAAAAATTTCAACTAAGCAACCTATATATTCCAGTCCTTCTCTAGAGAAAAAAAAAATGTTAGGGCTTGAGCCAATAAAACAGCAAAATCAAGAACGAAAATGCGAGCCCAACAACAAAAGTGAACTATTACCTTTAGTTGCAGCTCTGCTACGCTTGAAATTATCTATCAGAAAGCAAATGGCGGAGCATAATTACTGGTTTCGAATTTCGAGAGCTTGAAATAGACGAAGATCGTGGTGGAAAATGAAATTTCCCTATTAAACGTTAGTTTCGTTCTCTCTCGCGGACTGGGCGAGGTGCGACAAATTACAAAAATAAATAAATACATAATATCAAGTGTATAATATTCTTCATTTTCCATTTATAAAAAACTACAAATAAATAAATTAACTTAAATTCTTAGAATTTAATTTTATGTTCTTACGTAATATTTAAATAATATATTATTTATTATACATAAAATTTAAAAAAAAAAATCGAGATCAAAGATCACTATGCAAATTAGAAATACATTTTCATGGATAAAAACATAGATTGCTGGGTCTATTTTCCTGTTGCTCGTGATATACATAATAACTGGGTCGCCTGTTTCAAATGCGTATCTCATTTTCACACAGCATGGTTGTAAAAATTCATGAGAAGCGACTGACTGTATTGTCTGTGTCAACTGTTATTTAGTTAGTAAGTCTATGGATATTGAAGTTCCACGAACTATATTTTTTGATAGTGTATTTGAAGTAGTTATTCTAATTTATTATGATAAGAAATTGAAACAAGTTCAATTAGTTATTCATTAAAGTTTTTTTTTTTTATTCAATGACTAGGATTAAACGAAGATAAATGACTCATAGACGTATAAAAAAGGTGTATTCGGCTTTATTTTAATAGGTACCTTGTAAGATTTAAATATATTTATGTTAATAATAAATTATTTACAAAATTAAATGTAGATAGAATTGCTTTGAAACCTTGATTTAAAGGGTAAGAGGAGAGGTAGAATTTAAAGTTTAAACACTCAATTTTTTTAATGTAGAAAAATATAATACAGAACATGATGAGCATTGTTCTATACATACATTTTGCTGCCGGATGCTCGATTCATCTTATGTTTCATGCTAATGCAAGTGAAGATGCATCGATTTGAATATGTACTTGTATTGGCCGAAATTATTATTGCTCGAGAGGCTTTTGAGAGTCGGGAAGGTGTTTGACGTATAAATCATGGATTGTCACAATGTAGTCATCGATTTTTTCAAGAGTCCAATTATCAGTTCTAATCGGAGGAAGATACTTCACTGATAGAGGGGTTGGACGTACGTGTAGGCTGCCCTTCCTCCACGCTCGATGGGTTCCGGTTAGTATCATCGGAACTATTGGCAAGCCGGCTTGCAATGCCAAATGAATAAAGCCCTACAAATTAAAATCAACCATAAACATTTGAATCAAAGTATACTAATATTCAAATGAGTAAGTTACATGCTAGCTCTTGGACTAAGCAGTGAAGAATAAATAAGTTATCGTTGTTTTTTCAACCAAATAACTTTATGTACTTAGGGGTGTTAGCAATTAAGTTTTTGTTTTTACTTTTTAAGGTCATATTTAAAGAAATTACATTTTAGTCTCACAATTTTCTCTATGGATCGATTTTTAAAGAAAAATAACTTTTGATAGAATGATTTTGACGACTTTCAGAGAAAAACAAGTTGGAAAATCTAACACATAAGTCAATTTTGGCAATGATACCGAGAGCTAGGAGCCGATTTTCTAAACAATTGTTGTCTCTCTGAAAATCGTCATACATCGAAGATCATGTTATAAAAACTTGATTTTTTTATGGCAACCCTAACAATGGGGACTTGACTAGTAACACATCCACATTCATGGGGTCATATGCCTAGACAAAAAAAATACAAATAGTTGCTTGCTCTTCACCCCAAAACTAATATTTGAAATCAATCGTCAAACATTGAAGAATGTAGTTACCTTTTTGAAAGGTAATAAACGTCCATTTTTGGACCGGGTGCCTTCGGGAAAAATGACCAAAGACATGTTATTTTTAACTACGGCTCGAACCACCTAACATTAGAAGAATCACATAGGCCATCATAGAATACACACAAAATATCGAGAAGCAAAATTAGATACCTCTTTCATAGATTCAACGGCCGAAGTCGGATTGGATCGATCGATACGAAGATGGTTTGCAAGTAAGTAGAGTTGTCCAAATAAAGGGTACCAAATGATCTACTTCAAAACAAATTCTTCCAACACTATCAAAGCTTTTCAAATCACTAAGACATCAATCATCTAAGAGAAATGGAAAATGGAAGTGAAGATTTTGTCGTCAGAACGATCGATAAAATAAGCCGCAAAAGAATCAAATCGAGTCCGAGATTAAGACACGAACATATCGAAAATGTGGTTCTAAAAGAAAATGATACCTCTTTTTTGGCAATTCCAACAGTTCCAGTTGGTGTGAGCCACATTATAAGAAAAATATCCAAAGGAGAGGCATGGTTGCAGATATAAACAGCCCTCTCGTTAGAAAACTCAGCTCCTTCAATCTTGATTGGATTACCCAGAATCCACATCTGCAATAATGGCGGCAAAATATTAATCATCTTCAATCAACCATCTAAAGAAAGGGTTGATTTATGGCCATTACAGCACCTAGAAAAGCTCACCAGCAATCTACCAGTAACATGGCCGTAAACATTCCCCTGCCTAATCCGCCGGTCCGGCCATGGAAGAAGCACAAGCATGATCAACGCCCACAGAGATGTCGTGAACATCATCGCAAGGAAACATGTTACAATTCGAATGTAAGAAATCAAAACTAAGCCCCATCCATCACTGTCGGCGTTAAGATCCGGCTTCGCCCTCAATCGAACCCCTTCTATGGTGGATTTTGTCGACGTTGTGTCTATTACGCTGGTTTCAGAGCTCAGATTGAAGCAGCCGTATAGTCTTCGATTTCTCACGAACGAACCTGCTCCGGCGTTCTCCATTTGTCGATAATGGTCAAGTTCTTCCCAGGCTGCGATAAAAATGAAGCAGACAAGATTTGCAGAGGAGATAAATAGACAGAACATTTGAAATTCTCAGATTAATCGAGATTAAGGCGGCTATATTGTGTTTGGTAGAAGAGACGATGAGGAACGCCAGTAAATTACATTTGACTTTCGCCATTCTTGGTAGCTAAACTCGTTTTAGAACAACATCTACAAATATTTAAATCTTCAGACCAGTTTCTTCAGTTTTCTAAGAAGCCGAACGACGAAAAACATATATTATTCCGAAGACAGCATCGAAGCTTTAAAGTCAAGATAAGAAACCAAATAAAGATTAACGAATGCTTCAATGGAAACGTCAGATTTCCAAGAAACAGAACTAAAAGGATTAAACCGACAACCTTAAACTCTCCTCTATTTGCCAAGAAAACGAATTTCTCTTTCATTTTCTCGCTTTTTTCCTGGTTTTCTACAAGTTTCTAGGCAGCCAAAGGAGCCCAGGAAAATTTTTCAGGACAATGACCGACCAAACATTCTTACCAAATCACGACTTAGCTTCCACCAACCCGAACAACTTCCGACGCAACCCACAAATTTAAATGAAAATTGATGAAAATGTGACCAAAAAATTCGTAGAAGGCAACTATTTTGGGAGTAGAAGATAATGAAAAGGCCAGTTCAAGTCTCCAAGACGACCAAGTTACTCTTCTGGCGCTCAGGCCTAGAAACAGATAAAAAGAGACAGCCTCGATATTATTTACAGTTTTGCCACTAGCAGCGTCTCCACGTCCCCCTCGGCCCTCACATCAAGATGGATGTGGATGGTGTAAAAATTTGCCCATGTTTTTTATTTGCACTAACAACGATGTGAGAATCCCAATTTATATTCCAAGTGTAAAGTTTTTACTGATGATTAGAAATAAACAAAAGTGTATTTTAGTGTGATTTAATATAATCAGTAATTTAATAAATAAAAAATCATATGCATGATTAGTTAATTAAAATAATAAAATATATATTTATGTGCAAATAAATGTTATTTCTAGAGGAGAAAGGTGGACCATAAAGTTGTGTATATGTGTCAAAGAAAGAAGCAACGGATTATGATGTGGTAGAGAATTTCTCAAGTGTCCTTTGGTTGGCCTTTTTTTTCTTTGGGAGGTTGGAAGTTACTGCAATGTAATAGGTCCACCATTTAAGTAATTTTATCAATTAAAACCTTCAAGTATATATTTATTGTATTTAAAACCCTAAAGTATAAATTCTAACTATCTAAACTTTAAACTATAAAAAATATAACAAAACCAATCCTGGTATCTGTCCGTTCACCATCTATTCTATATTTTTACCATAGAATGGACGAATGCTTAAAAACAACATCCGTCTGTTCACTGTTCACATGAACAGTAAACGGACGGACTCTATTTTTAAGAATACATCTGGTACTGTTCACGTTCGTTGCTTCTTCGTTTTATAAATTAATTTAAAAAAAAATACTAAATGATATTATATTTACTTAAAACTTTTATCACATGTTCACTACGTCATGAGAATATAATCTTAAAATTTTCGTAATTTTATAACACTTGTACTATTTATTATAATTTTACTGAATTATTTTATAAAACATATATAAAAATATTATAATAAATCATACAAGTGTTATAAAATCATGAAAATTTTTAAATTATTTTCCCATAATATATTGACACGTGATAAAAATTTCTATAAAATACAATATCATTTGATATTTTTGTAAAATTAATTTATAAAACGATAACGGGGTCGTTCTGAGGGCTATCTAAAACAAATATCAAACGATATTGAATTTACTTGAAAATTTTACCACATGTTCACCACATCATATAAAGATAATTTAAAAATTTTCGTGATTTTCTAACACTTGTACATATCTTAAATCATATAACGGACGTGGTGAACATGTGGTAATATTTTCTGTTATAAATTAATTTTACAAAAATATCAAACGATATTGGATTTAATGAAAAATTTTATAACATGTTCAATATATTATGGGAAGATAATTTAAAAATTGTCATGATTTTATAACGCTTGTATGATTTATTATAATATTTTTACGTATGCTTTATAAAATAATTCACTAAAATTACAATAAATCGTACAAATATTATAAAATCACGAAAATTTTCAAATTATCTTCTCATAACGTGGTGAACATGTGATAAAATTTTTAAGTAAATATAATATCATTTAATATTTTTTTAAAACTAATTTATAAAACAAAAAAGGAGCGAACATGAACAGTGTGAACAATGAATGTACGGTGAATGGACGGATGCAGGGTTGATTTTGTTAGATTTTTGATAGTTTAAACCTTGAATCGTTAGAATTTATATTTAAGGTTTCAAATACAATAAACATATACTTTAAGGTTTTAATTGGTAATATCTCTATTTATATACAACAAGCAAGTGGGTCATATGGACGTGGATTGTTGGGTTGGAAACTACTTTAATTTCTAATTTTTTTTTCTAAATATTAGAAAAAAAAAGTTTTTGTGTGTGACAACCCACCATGTGTGGATAATAAGGGCTTAGTGAAGGTCCAACTCATTAGTGGGGGTGTACAATCATACATTAATCACGAAAGCATAAAATATATGGTTTATAAGTAGAGTTTTTCTCTCCTATTTAGTGCAACACGTTTTAAGCTAATTTCGATAACAAATTCATACGGATTCGAACCAAAGCAAACAATATTGTTATTTGATCAATAGGGACATTACAATGCATATAATTTTTTTAAACCAAAAAAAAAAATCTAATTATTTCGCCATGATTATTGATTTGCTCTTTAAATAGTGGCAGCTAAGATAATGGAAGAAACCTTAAAACGACTACGTTTCTTCGCTGACGATATGTACGTATGTATATGTGTACTGGCGCGAGTGTCATTTTGCTCCGGGAAGCAACGCAAATCTCTGAAAAACTCTTCTCCTGCTCGCTAATTTGTCTCTCTACGTCTCCCATCTTCGCACAAGGACGACAAGAATACGGTGTAATTTTGGTAGTTTCTTCTTGTTGGGATTTGCTTAAAATTAATTAGTTTATTTTTAGGAAGTTTAGCTAATAAATTCCGTTTCTTTAGGAACGCTTAGTTGGTTGATTTATTCAAAGTAGTTGGAGTAATTGACTCCATTTCTTTCTCCTATTTTGTTATGCTGTACGGCTTTATAAAGCCATCTTCTACCTTCAATAAATTAAGCAATTAGTCCCAGTTTCTTTTGTCATTTCTTTTCTATCAAAGCTCCTTTTCAACATTTGGTATCAGAGCAGGTTCATAGGGTCTGATCAAATTAGAAAGCAGTAGCTCTCTACGTGATTAAGGATGGCAACAGAAAGCTCATTTGTACAACCAGCTGTACCAAAATTTGATGGACACTATGATCACTGGGCAATGCTCATGGAAAATTTTCTAAGATCCAAAGAATATTGGATGGTCGTGGAAATAGGGGTACCTGCAGCAGCAGAAGGTGGAGCCTTATCAGAGGTAGAGAAGAAACATATTGAGGATCAAAAGCTAAAAGACTTGAAGGCTAAGAATTATCTGTTTCAAGCTTTAGATCGCTCAATTCTGGAGACGATTCTTAATAAAGATACAGCTAAGAGTATATGGGATTCAATGAAGCAGAAATTTCAAGGTGCAACAAGGGTGAAAAACGCACATCTGCAAGCTCTAAGAAAAGAGTTTGAGATCCTCGAAATGAAGACTGGTGAATCTGTCAATGAATACTTTGCTCGCACTCTCACAATAGTTAACAAGATGAATGCAAATGGAGAGAAGAAGTCAGATGCTGAAGTGGTCTCGAAAATTTTGAGATCAATGACCTCAAAATTCAATTATGTTGTATGTTCTATTGAGGAATCGAAAAACACAAGTATTTTAACTATTGATGAACTGCAGAGTAGTTTATTGGTGCATGAGCAACGAATAAACATGAATTCATTGGCTGAGGAAACACAAGCCTTGAAGATTTCTGTCGGCGAACAATCTGGTGCAAGAGGTCAAGGCCGCATCAGTTATCGAGGAAGAGGAAGGGGCAGAGGGAGACAGAGTTTTGATAAATCCACTGTAGAATGCTACAAATGTCACAAGCTAGGACATTTCCAATGGGAATGTTCAAGCAAAGTAGCAAACTATGTCGAAACTCAAGAGGAAATGTTGCTGATGGCATTCCTGGATGCAAAGGATGACAATAAAGAGGATACGTGGTTTCTTGATTCAGGTTGCAGCAATCACATGTGTGGAAAGAAGGAGTACTTTATTGATTTTGATAAAAGTTTTGCTGATACGGTGAAGCTAGGTAACAATGCAAGCTTAGCAGTGACTGGAAAGGGCAATGTAAGATTGCAAGTGGATGGTATGGTGCAAATTATCACTGGAGTATTTTATGTACCAGAATTAAAGAATAATCTGTTGAGCATTGGTCAGTTGCAAGAGAAAGGGCTGGCTATTCTGTTTCAACATGATAGATGCAAGGTTTATCACTCAGAGAAAGGTTTGATCATGGATACGAAGATGGCTGCGAATCGAATGTTCAAGCTACATGCGGTAACCGCACTGCCTGCCTGTTTCAGCACAATCACAGAAGCAAAGGTTCAGCTTTGGCATTGCAGATATGGGCACTTAAGTTATAATGGCCTAAAGACACTTCAGCAAAAGAACATGGTGAACGGCTTGCCAGAACTTGGTTCTTCATTTGAGATTTGCAAGGACTGTATGGTGGGAAAGCAGCAACGGATGTCATTTCCAAAGAAAAGTACTTGGAGAGCAACAAAAATTCTTCAACTGATTCATGCTGACATTTGTGGACCAATCACACCAGCATTTTCTACAAGAAAACCATAACCCTCTGATTGACCAGTTTGTTTGTTCCGAATGACTTTTACTGAAGCAATCTCATTAGTATGAGCAAAACAAGACAAAAGATAGTTCTCTTCCGTCCGCTAGGGTTAGGGCTTTATCTGTCTCTCCATCCCTCTCTGGGCGATTGATCGTCTTTGTTTGGTAGGATTTCAATATGATGCAACCTGCGCCAGGTGTAGCTCCTCCCTCAATGGTGCTACAAGCCCCGCAGTACCAGCAGCAGCCGCCTCCTTATATGATGAGAATTCTGCCTCTGATGTCTCAACTGGTGATGATCTTCCATGTACAAATGTAGGGAGAAATAGGATACAACCAGCCTGGATGCGAGACTATGAAACTGGAGAAGGGCTTTCCGAAGATGAAACTGAAGCCTATTTTGTGACGTCTGCAGCTGATGACCCTGTGTTGTTTGACGAAGCTATTAAAAGTGAAAAGTGGAGTAGAGCAATGGATGCAGAAATAGAGGCAATACAGAAAAATGATACATGGGAATTGACAGAATTACCAAAAGGAGCAAAAAAAATAGGAGTAAAGTGGGTTTATAAGACCAAGTTTAATGAGATTGGAGAGGTGGATAAATACAAGGCTAGACTTGTAGTGAAGGGGTACTCACAGCAGTATGGAGTCGACTACACTGAAGTATTTGCACCAGTTGCACGTATGGAAACAATTAGAATGGTTGTGGCATTTGCAGCTCAGAGAGGATGGATTATCTACCAATTGGACGTGAAATCTGCTTTTTTGAATGGTGAATTATCTGAAAATGTCTTTGTGGAGCAGCCACGTGGTTATGTTCAGCAGGGAAATGAAGAAAAAGTGTATAAACTAAAAAAGGCACTTTATGGGCTCAAGCAAGCTCCACGTGCTTGGTACAGCCGTATAGATGCTTATTTCAGCAAGGAAGGTTTTGAAAAATGCAATTATGAACACACTCTGTTCGTAAAAAGGCAGGAAGATAAAGTGGTAATTGTCAGTTTATATGTTGATGATCTCATTGTTTGTGGTAATGATGAGCTGTTGTTAATCGCATTTAGGAATTCCATGAAAAATGAATTTGACATGACAGATCTTGGGAGGATGAGGTATTTTCTTGGTCTCGAAGTCTTGCAAAGGTCTGATGGCATTTTTATTAATCAAAGTAAATATGCATCAGAGGTGTTGAAACGTTTTGGAATGGATAATTGTAATTCTGTCCATAATCCGATTGTTCCTGGATTTAAACCAACGAAGGATGAAGGAGGAGTTGCTGTGGATAAAACATATTACAAGCAAGCTATTGGTAGTCTTATGTATCTTACTGCAACACGACCAGATATGATGTTTGTAGTAGGTCTTGCAAGTAGATATATGGAAAATCCGACTCAGCTACACTTGCAGGTGAAACGAGTTCTGAGATACTTAAAGGGCACTACTGAGTTCGGACTTTTCTACAAGAAGGGAGGAGGTGATGAACTTGTTGCTTATACTGACAGTGATTATGCAACGGATACAGAAGATAGGAAAAGTATTTCAGGTTATGTATTCTTATTATGCTCAGGTGCAATTTCATGGTCTTCCAAAAAGCAACCAATAGTGAGTCTGTCCACTACTGAAGCTGAATTTATTGCTGCTTCATCATGTGCATGCCAAGCAGTTTGGTTAAGAAGGGTGTTGTCAAGTTTGGACCAGAATCATGACAAATTAACCACAATTTTTTGTGATAGCAGCTCAGCAATCAAGCTTTCCAAGAATCCAGTAATGCATGGTCGAAGCAAGCACATTGATGTACGTTTTCATTTCCTTCGAGAGTTAACAAAAGGTGGCAACGTTGAACTGGTGCATTGTGATTCACAAGATCAAGTGGCAGATGTGATGACCAAACCTCTTAAAGCTGATCAGTTTTTCAAATTGAGAAAGCTCCTGGGTATTTGTGCTAAAGCTGATATAAACTGAATGCTAGAGCATTTAGTTTAAGGGAGGAAATGTTGGGATTTGCTTAAAATTAATTAGTTTATTTTTAGGAAGTTTAGCTAATAAATTCCGTTTCTTTAGGAACGCTTAGTTGGTTGATTTATTCAAAGTAGTTGGAGTAATTGACTCCATTTCTTTCTCCTATTTTGTTATGCTGTACGGCTTTATAAAGCCATCTTCTACCTTCAATAAATTAAGCAATTAGTCCCAGTTTCTTTTTTCATTTCTTTTCTATCAAAGCTCCTTTTCAACACTTCTGTTAATGGCTGAATTTCACCCAAGATAACGATGACATTGGGGAATGCCCACCTTCAGGCGACTGTTCCAGCTTCACTATCTTCCAAGTCTTTGAAAGCTCCATTGGACTCGGATCTTTACCGACGATTTAGTTCACGGAAGGTTATAAGGCGGAGAATCAGGAATCCGGGGACTGTGAAGAGAATCAGAAATCTGGTTGGGAAGGGTGTTAGGCTCCAGACTCCGCTGTTCAAGTGGAAAACTGATGATTGGAAGGATGAAGACGAGGATGAGGAAAATGACGAGGCTGAAAAGTTTGAGGAGAACGAGGAAAAACTGCCTCAGGATGACAGCCGGAGACATTCATGTGAAGGAAGGAAAAGAAGAAAGACGGTGATCTCGGCGAGGAAGCTAGGTGCTGGACTGTGGAGATTTCAGTTTCCGGAGCTAATACCCGTGGGAAAGAGATGTGGTCTTCGGCGGAGAGAAGGTCATTTAGGGTTTCGGGTACTGTCCTTGCATTTTATTCTTATGAAGATCTTAAAATTTCTTCTGGATTTTGGTAATGGAATGCATGTACATGTTAAAGTTATCGATTTTTAGCGGTGGGGCCTCCTCAATGTCTAATTTTCTATTTGATATTTTACTACGAGGTTTAAAATTCGGAAGAAGAAGTTTTTCGTTGTGCTTAGAATTGATTAGTTGCAAAGCTAATTGTGAATGTGGGGAGGGGACTGGCCAAATATGGTTCAATGTTATATTTTCCATGGTTTTAGTCCAAAAAGGTCATCATTATATTATTCTGTGTGGAGTTTTGTATAAAGTTCCAGGAATATCCTACATTCATTTCGTTTCCTACTTGGTTGGAATCTTGAGCTCGTCTGAGACATTAATGGGACCACTTTATGTATTTTGAATTTATTAATTACGGCCATGGATTAGTGTGAGAAAGTAATAACTATTGTCGATATTGCTTATCATTTTAGGAGTGTTTAGTGGACTTTTGTTGTGGATTTATTACTTTTCTATCCCACCTAGTGTCTTTTGGTCAGTGAGATCAAATTTGTTTTGTTTTTGATTCTGTCTTTTTTCTAGCATGATCATATCAAAGACCCAATTCTCTGTGGATGCAACAAAGAAGTATCTTGTACGGGTACAAAGGGTTGTTTGGAGAGGCTTTATGACAGAGGCTGTGCGAAAAATGGATTCTTATGCCAGGTATGACACATTCTTAGCATCATCAACTAATAATATGTTGTTATTCATGGGCTCATAGTTCATAAGAGGCTGACCATCACAGAAACCCTCAATAGTTTTCTATGGATGGTTTTCTTTTTGGATATTATACTTATGCAGTCAATTGAATCAACTTTATAAATTCAATTACCAATTTTGTTGCACTTGATACCCGAAAATCATAAAGAATGATCACACACTTTTAGCGACAGGGAAATTATTTTGAAACGAAAACAACGGTCAAAGATGTTTATAGGCACTTCTAACAAAGAAAATGTTTGTAGCCACATGCGTGAAGCAGTCTTTGGAAAGCCAGAAGAGGGCAAATAAAATCCAAAAAGCTGTTATCATTCAACAAAAAAGCACAAATAAACTGTGATGATACTTTGTTTTCTAAGTAGATCTTTGTATTATTATGATGCTGTAAAATTAACTAGAACTTAGTTTCACTTACATACTTCTTGTAAATGGTTAAAGGAAATAAATTGTGGAAAGATTTCTTGTTTACTTTATTATAAGTCGGTTTTATACCGATAAATTGAGTAATTAAAATCTTGAGTTTTGCAAGTTTGAGAGTTTCTAATGCCTCTTCGAGTGCTTTTTAGTGTATTTTCAAAATAACGGGTATTACACAGATCATAATTAAAGCACAATAACATATAGCCAAAAAATATGAAAAAAAAAACAGCGCATACGCAGTCTGAGGAACACAATTGCGCTAAAAAAGGCGAAGAACAGTGTAAAACAACAGTTGAGCGCTACTAAGCTCGCTAAAGAGTCATCGAAGGGAATAACTAAGCTCTACTACGCTATTGCAGTGAATAAACTAGATATGTAAACATGAGTTTCAACTCTACTTCGTTCACTCAGAGCGCAGTTGTGTTCATGATTTTTTACACAGCGCAGTTGCGCTCGTAGGTCAATGAGGGAAAATTAGTGTTAATGGGCCGTTTTAATTATGATATATAAATAAGACACACACTGAACGATGAGAGGATAAAGATTTTGACGCTCAATTGTTGTCGATATTCATGGAGATTACGACGACACTCAACGATTCATAGAGACAGAGGGCTTCGACGAGTTTTTATCTCTCTTTCTCTTATTTTTGATTTCGTTGAATTTTCCACAAAAATTGATATGATATTTTTTGTTGATTTTCCTTTAGCTATCATGAGCTAATTTTCTAGTTTAATATTATGATTTAAACTCACATGAAACCTAATTAAATTTTTATATTTTTCATTATATTGATTCATTTTTTTTGTTCTGTTTGGTGCTTTATGTTAATTTGATTATTTAGCTAATATTTAGATTAATCTTATTACTTGTAATGAATTTGGAAAAAGAGTTGCATGTTAGATACGAACAAAATAACATATGATCATCGAGTGAAAACCGTGAGATTGTGTAAGATAGGGATGTACCTGCATAACGTGTGTCACCTAATTTGAGAACTTGAACTTAATTATTTATTGTTATTTTATTCCCATAGGAATATGGTGAATTTAATATCTAAAGAAATTTCTAATCGACTATTGGGAGAGACTGTTAGATAATTAGGTTTCTCAGTTAACTAATTCACACGATTTGATTAATTAAAAAGGTAAGTATAGGTGGATTGTTGAGAAATAATTATAGTTCTAGGTTTTAGTTAAATGAGGTTAATTCATTTTTAATTTATTATTTTTGTTTGTTTTATTAATTTAGTCATTAAAAATCTCAAATTTCATTGTTAAATAAATTTGAAGTGAAAATAAGTTGGTAATTAAGAATTTAGTTGTATCAATCGCTATGGGTTTGACATCCTATTTATCATATATTTTTTCTGTGATACGTACATTTGCGTCGCGTAAAATCACCAATACTTTATGACCAGACTTGGAAAGTACACATGAGTAAGTAAGTAGTTATACTCATTTGTTGATTTCATTTTGTATTATTAATACCCTTTTTATGTTATACAGCATAGACCTTCTCAGTTTCTCATCTCTATGAACGAAGGAGCAACAAAGTGGGAGCCTGTTACTGTGAAAACATCAGATGAGGCACGCCAGATATGCAGCCAAATGAAGCTTCTTGGCCTACAAGTAAGTACTGTTCAAGTGGTATCTGCACTGGAAACTGAATTAAATCTGGCTCGGTTGCGAATTAAGGAGCTAGAAAGTGAACATCTCTCAAAAAAGAAACTGGGGCTCTTATTGAGGAAAGTAAGTGAAGAAAAGGCTCTGTGGCGGACCAGAGAGCATGAGAAAATCCGAGCCTTCATCGATGACATTAAAGCCGAGTTCAAGCAGGAAAGGAAAAATCGACAAAGGGCGGAAATTGTCAATTCTAAATTGGTTAATGATCTGGCTGATGCCAACTTATCAGCAAAACGGTTTAAACAAGAATATGAAAAAGAAAGAAAGGCAAGAAAATTAATCGAGGAAGTATGCGAAGAGCTTGCAAAGGAAAACGAAGAGGATAGGGTAGAAGTAGAAGAATTAAATGGAGAATCCATGAAACTGAGAGACGAAGTTGATGAGGAAAGGAAGATGTTTCAGATGGCTGAGGTCTGGCGTGAAGAGCGAGTTCAAATGAAATTAACTGATGCCAGGATTGCACTCGAAGAGAAGTATTCTCAGATGTGTAAGCTAGTTATAGATTTAGAAAAATTTCTGAGGTCAAAAAGCAGAACACCAGATGTGAATGAGACCAGAGAGGCGCTAGCACTTGGAAAGGCTGCTGCTGCTGTAGATATACACGAAATCAAAGAATTTTCTTATGAACCCCCAAACCCAGATGAAATCTTCTCTATTTTTGAAGATGTTCATTTAGGAGAATCTCATAGGAGAAAAATTGAACCACGTGTTGAATATAGTCTAGCCAGCCATGCCTCCAGTCCCAACATCAATATAATCAATGAGAATGAGAATGGAAGTCGGAAACATCACAATAAATTTGTTGGTCCGAATGATGAGATGGACGATGAAAGTGGATGGGAAACTGTGAGCCATCTTGAGGATCAGGACTCTAGCAACTCACCTGATGGGAGTACGTCTTCTGTAAATAAGAATCCTCGACGTATGTACCCGTTGAGAAGCAACGAGTTGGAAGAAAATCAAGGCGGAGAAACACCAATGAGTGAAGTCAGTGAAGTCTGTTCAGTACAGAATAAGCAATTAAAAAAAGCATCATCCATCGCAAGGCTTTGGAAATCATGCCCCAAAAATAGTGAAAGCTACAAAGTAATCTCAGTGGAAGGTCTGGTTTCGAATCGAAGGATGTCCAATATGAGTACCGTATCTCCAGATCAGGGTTCGGGTAAAGGCGGCCATAGTCCGTCAAATGTAATGGCCAAATGGAGCTCTCCCAACTTGAGTAATGGGAACTTAACTCGAGGGAAGAAGGGAAGCATTACTCAAAGTGTACAAAAAGATAGCTTAAAGGCAAAGCTTTTGGAAGCGAGGATGGAAAGCCAGAAAGTCAAATTGCTCCATGCTCTTAATCACAAAATGTAGGCGTTGGAACAATGCTTGCGTTTCAAGATCGACGACAAGCCAAATCAAAATGTTTCCTTTCTGATCAAACAAGGTACCTATTTTATTTCTTGAAACAAAAAGAAAATCATCATTGTTGTGGGGAAACATTCAAATAGCTCTGATAATTCTTGTTGCACAAGTCTTGTATTCTTGGCATAGTTTAGTTTCGTGCCGATTGTGAAATGAAATACCGGTACTATTTTGTGTTCGTGGCATTTCTGATAGTCCCACTTGAGTAGGCCATTTAGAAGTATGATACAATCATAAAGAATTCAATATTCATAATAGAAACTGTTGCCAAATTAACTGATAATTTAAGTATTTTAATTAAGTTATTTTATTATAAATAGGAGGGTATGGAAGTGTGTTAAAGATTATTGAATATTGTCCAAGTAAATTTACTCTCTCTAGAGTGGTATTTCTGGATATCTCTCGTGGTGTTTTCTGTGTCGGTGTTCGCCAGACTTATGACTTTTCCGTTTATTTTTTATTTTATTACAATGAATCCATTTACTTCGATTGATAAACCAACTTATAGACATAGTCATCTCTGCAGTATGAATTTTGATTGTTGCAAGAAAAAGTATCTGAATATTTTATGGTCAAGAAAGAGTTTATATTTCAGGGGACGACTAGAGAGCGTTACTTCCATGTGATGCAGCATTTACTCGATCTACCCCGATGTATTTTCAGAATAAGGAACATTTTGTGCATTTATTTTATAAAAACATTCTTTAATTGACGCTATTCTCTTCAATAGATCTAAATCATAACATGGGATTTGAAGTATGAAGATGAGAATGATTAAAAGTGCAAAATATTGCTTGTATGAGTTATCATACTTCAGAATTTAAGCTTCAGACTATTCTCCTTGGATTTATTTAATTTGAAGTCCAATCATTGGTTCTATATCTTATTTGATCGTTGAGCAAAAATATGAATTTAGATTGCTTGATAAGAAAAGGTAGGGACTTGTATAGAACACTTCAATTGTCAACTCCTAAAACATTGCCAAAAATAAATAAACACAAATCAAATACCCATCCTCGAAATGGGGCCTCTTTTCTTTTTAGCCTAAATTGCTCCTTAGAAAATTTGATTCTTCAAGCCATAAAAGTAGTTTTCAAAGAGTTGCAATACACTCAACTTCGATCTTTGCATCCAACGGTAAAGCCGCAACCTGATATGTTGAGCGCGCAGGAGCCGGGGAAGTAAAATCTACAGAAACAGAATACATATAATATATGATATGATATGATGTTGTGACAATAAATACATATAATATGAATTGTAAGAAAAAAAATGTAACAGAACGAGGACACCCTAAACCATTGGGATATCCCCAGAATCAAATAACATTGGAATACATGCTCGAAAATTGGATTAAAAAACGCCCCAAATTAATAGTAGGAATAGGAGGAGAGTTAGCTTTTTTCATTGGAAAAAATATTACATGAACGGGACTAATATTTTCAATATCTCTTTTCATTTACACAAGCAGGCATGATAATCAAACTTGATTGTGCACTACTAGACTACAAATCCATGTGCATAATCTTTTTTTTAAACGAAATTAGACACTAGTTAGAGTACTTTGAAACTTTAAGAATGTTCACTACAGCATTCACTTACATTTAGCATAGATCTCATTTACTTTCTTGAAGTCTTTCAGGTCAGCCAACCTGCGGAAATATTTTTTCTCTCAAGGTAAGTGCAGTCAAACTGGGCATTTTTATCCTCAACCGTTGATATATGGAAGAATTTACAAGGATGCCAGAACCTTAAAGCCATACATTATTGTCGTTTTAACAACGGAGGAGTAACCGGCACCACCAGCTTTCAGTATTTCACCCATATTTTTGAGAACCTGTGATGTTCATTAGCTAAAAGTTGTCATTGTTTACCAAATAGTAATACCGACTTTATCCAACTTGATACTTTCCAAGCTGATAAGACTCCAAACAAGGAAAAAATAAGGAAAAATGTGAGATCCAGAAGATATCAAGCAAAGAGCAATGCATAAAATGGCGAGTTCTTTGATCTTGGTCTATCAAGCCAATAAGTAAGAGTGTAGTTTGAGTAAACAGGCCATAAACTATAAAGTATTAGAGAATGTTGCACAATCACGCAGGCATATAGTTTCTTCAATCTTTAAATAAGTATTCACCAGAAATTTTTTTACCTGCTCAGTTTGATCTTCAACATTATCTGAGACAAACTTTCCAGTCTGTAAGTGTACAATAAAAAACACAGACCTTGTCAAGCAAGCACTTCTTCATAGCACCCAACAGAAAAAGACTAAAGAGTTTAACTGGAAGAAAAATGCAATGCGCAACAACCAGTGTATTGTGAGACGAACCTCTGGAATAAGACCAAGAACACCAGACACAAAGAGAAGGTTGCTTGCTTTAATAGCCTGAGAATATGGTCCTAATGCCGCTGGAGCTTTATCAGAGTGCACAGCTTCCTTCGTGCCTGAAATCAAACAGAAACATGATCGATTATGTCCATGGCCATGTTTCTTACCACGTCTAAGCCTACTGTGCAAATCAAACGTACAAGTACTAAGTTGCCTATGAAATTGAATAAATATACAAGCAAGCGTTAAATAGTATTAACCCCAAAAGTTTAATTTATAGAATCAAGGATCAGTTCAATTATACAACACTACCGCACTTTAGCTATGAAAGTTTAGGGTTGTACAAATACAATATACTAAAGCAAAAGTTCGAACAAAAGTTTCTCTTAAATTTTCAGACAGAAGCCTCAAGTGTGAAAACTATTACATAATTTTCAGGCAGAAGCCTCAATTGGAATGGTTCTCTTATGAGAAAAAAAAGGCAGAAATGAAATTAGACATATGAAATGTGGGGGAAAAGCCTTCACCACAGAGTAAATCACAAGCGAAAACGAGAAACGACTTTTTAAGAAACTAAACCACAATTCACGCAATTTTCATTCAGGACCTCAAATACTAAACCAGGTGAATTCAAACGAAACGGAAAAATAGATACAAAACTAGAATCCACCGCCGATTCACGGCTTCAAAGCATAAAAAAGGACGACCGTAAAACAGAGAAATACATATACAATTAGCTGAAACAGATTGTAAACAAAAATAACTCACAGAAGAAGAAGCTCACGAGTATCCGTCGAAAAGCCGACGGAAGCAAAAGGCATTTGGTGCTTCGAAGAGGAAGAAGACGAAGATCGCCACAGAGTTGTCCCAGCTACTGATGCGTAGCCTATGCCGACGGCTAACGGTGTCCTATAACAGCGAGCTCCCACTTTCATAACCGCCATGTGGAACGTCCTAGCAGCACACCATGCCATCTCTTTCCCAGTTTCTCCAAGCTCAGTTTCCAGCGTCTCTTAGAGAAAACGGTCTATGCTCGTGAAATGGGCCGCAGTTAAGAGGCCCGTGTTATCCGTTAACGCCTATAACGGCTAACGCATGTATGTAAGATTAAGGATGTGTAGGTAAAGAAACGATGGTATACATTAATTAGAAAAATTAGTAACATAATATAATTAAAAATGAAAATATGATTTTTAATGATCAATTATTATATATTTACGAACAAATAAATGAATAAAAAATTGAATTATTTTGAGGTTTTATTTATTCAAACAACTAGAAAAATGATAGTTGATTTGCCAATGTATTGTTGGAGCAACACGTTTTTCTAATCTTGTTGATCGTTCCTTAATGGAGGCTGGACACGAGCCAGTTCGTTACGGCTCTGCCCTAGAACCAAACTGTGGATTCTTGGTTCCACATCGACACATAATCGAATCGAACCGTGGATTCCAAGTTTTCGTCCCATAATCAAACTCAATCGTAGACTTGAAATTTTTATTGAGACTCTCTGTGCGTGCGTGCGTGCGTGCTCGGTTTACAACGTATTTCACACCCAAAATTGTGAACCCAAGACTTACGATATTATTACATCCAAGTATAGATACAGTCCCTAACCAGACCGAACTAGGACAATTCCATCAATTCTAATTTGAAACGTGGTTCCAGTCAATTCTGTTAGTATAAGTATATTATTTATTTAACTGTACTTGATGTAAATCATAATCATCACGGTAGCCTGCTGAATGGATGTAAGGGCTCTGTGTTTCTCAAGAACGAAACAGTCTTCTTCTTCCTTCTCTACCCTGTCTTCTTCTTCCTTCTCTGCCCTCTTCTTCTTCCCTTTCTGCTTTCTCTTTCGTTTTCTCTCATGGTATCAGAGCTCTACGATTCTTAACAAATGGTCCTGTCAAGTTCTTCATTCCCCCCCTCCCCTTTAGCTTCTCTTTCTTCTTCCTCACTACCTCCCTTTTCCTCTACGAACCAGGCACTCACTGTTAAACTCGACTCCACCAACTACCTCATCTGGAAAAAACAGATTCTGAACGTCGTCATCGCAAATGACCTCGACAACATTTTAGATTGATCGTACCCATCTCCTCCTCTATTTCTAGACTCCCTCTCACAAACCCAAAATTCTGAGTTTTCCTTATGACAGGGCAATTTGAATTTAAAATTCCTAATTTGTTTTTCCTAATTTGAAACCCTAAAATTTTTTCCCAAATCGATTTGCAAATTAGGTTAAATTGAATCGTTATAAAATTTTAATTTTATTCATTAAAAAAAATTATTTATTAAGAATAAAATTTATAAATTTTAAAAGTAATAACGTAGTTGATAAAAATCCGACAGTTGATGAAATAAATTATTACAACTGAAATCAAACTAAGATTAAATGTCACTACAACTAATCAAATTAAGATTAAATGTCACTCAATATAAAATATCTCTTTAAAATGATAAAATCATAACTTTAATTTGTTACTCAAAAACCACATCTTCCTCTGTATACTCGTCTGTCTCTGGAGGATTCTCGATCAGCGTCATTTCATCCTCAGATAAAAACTCGCCTACATTACAAAACTATTGCGTGAGATAAACTCAGTAAGTAAAAAAAAAATATGTGCATGTGACTTTAATTACATACATTACCCAATTTCATGCTTTAAAAGTTACATACTGGATGAAACTCATTTTTCGATCATTACCATACGTTCAGGCTTTCAGAAAACTAGCGGTTTCTTACCCTCATAAAGTTTTATCAGCCATCTCAATAACCATGTGTTCAGGCTTTCATTAGCCATATCATGTGTTCACGCTTTCATTAGTCATCTCATGCGTTCCGTCAATTTTATTCGGTTTCATGCATTATATCCTATCATTTTTATCTTTCTACATTCCTATGTCAATGCCTATACATAGGGGTGAGCAAAAACAGGTCCGGTCCGGTTTTTGCTAAAATTGGGACTGCATTAATAAAATTCGGTTTTTAATTTTCAGGACCAGAACCGTTTAAATTTTTTTAAGGACTGGACCAGAACCAAACCCGAATTTCAGTTCCGGTTCTGGTCCAAATCCGGTTTTCTCATTTCAATTTTTTTTTTTTTTAAATCCCAAATGATAAGAATTTCATGGATCACTTGGTTAAATATACTCAATACACAATAAATGACTAATTAACATCAAGCAGGCAAACATCAACCAATGCACACAAAGTTTGTGGGTTCACAAACATCAACTAATGCACAGAGAAATATGAACTATGAACTCTGGACAGAGTTCACAAAAAATTGAAAAAAATGGAAGAACAGACTATTCTTCTCGATTGTTCACAAACATCAACTAATGCACACAAATATCAACTAATTAACATCAAGCACACACATTGTTCAGCAATTGCAAAGCAAAAAAACAGAGAAAATCACTGAAAAAAAACACAGTTGAAGAAACCACAGGAGAAAATCAACCTTCGTGAAAATCCACCCGCAAATGAAACAAGAGCTTACCTTAATCGGACGTCGGTGACTCAATTCTTCCTTCAATCTGACGAAGACAGGCACGGCGCTGCGATGCGAGGTGCGAGCAGAGAGAGTGGTTGCCGGTTGGCACTTCGGCGTCAAGCGACTGTGAAGTGCGAGAAGAGAGAGACAGAGAGTGGCTGGACTCTGCGTCGGCGATGGGGGCTCGGCGTCGACGATGGGGGCTCGGCGGAGAGTGCGTAGGGTTCGCACTTTGCAGAGAGCGGAGTTTTCTCTGTTTTCGAAGAGTGAAGATTGAAGACGCACAGGGAGAAATTATGCAACTAATTCGGTTCGGTTTTTTTTGGGTTTTTGTCACTAAACCCGAAAACTGAACCGAATTTTTCGGTTCTCTTACAAAAAAACCGAATTTTGATTTTTTAAAGTAGAAAACCGCCCAGAACCGGACCAAAGTTTCGGTTCCAATCCGGTTCTTCGATCCGGTCCGGTTCTTGCTCACCCCTACCTATACATGCACGTCCAAATAGTAACATAATTGAATAATAAAATACTTAAAAAATAATAATTTAATATATGTTTCGTGATGTAAGTCCTATGACCAAAACATTAAAAATCTAATGTTTTACTTACGTAGATTTCGAGATTCAGAGGGAACAGGATCATAAGTATTTTTCTCCAAACGTTGGATTAATTTTCTTTGCCTAAAAATTGGGGAGATTTAAATTTCTTATTTTACCCAAAAATAATCATTGAAATTAATAATGGTAAAATTTTTCTTACCAATAAAGTCGAATCGTTGAATTTTCAGATCGATTGAGCGTCCTTTAATGATCCAAAAAAAATTCAAGTTTGGCCCGATATGGGTCAATCGGGTCAACTTAGTTCGGTTCGGTTGGCTAGTGGTTCGGTTCACTGTTGGGTTCAATTGGGTTTAGTTTGATCCTTTTTTTTTTTAAATAATTTCTTCTCTTTTCTCATTCCTCTTTTTTTTTTAAATGTTTTACTTACGTAGATTTCGAGATTCGGATAGGGAAGTGGGTTTTTCACGTTTCTTTCTCTGTCGATGGTCAATTCTGTCGAATATTTATGACCAAAATCATCAGCTGATGGGTTTGTCAATTCGTCGGCTGAATTTTGTCAAAATTTGTTACTACACATTTTTGATATGTTACAACAACCGTCTGTTATGAGTTGACTCTTCTTTCTTTCTTTCTAAGAGTCTTCTTCCCCAAATTGTCCTCTTCACCACTGCTAGTGAAATTTGGTTAGCTTTCGGTTGAATGTTCGTTTCCTCCTCTTTAGCCAGAATCACCAATGTTCAAACTCAACTTCACACCCTGTCAAAAATGGTATTTTTGCTACCTCCTACACTAAAAAAATCACGTCTTTATACAATCATTAGCGCCTATCGGAGAACCGGTATCTTATCGTGATCAAGTCATTTACTTTCTCAATTGACTGGGCAACGATTACAACGCATTCGTGACCTCCATCATGAACTGCGCAGAACAGCCGTCCTTGGAGGAAATCCATAGCTTGTTTCAAAACTACAAGTTTCGTCTAGAAAAACAAAACTCAGTGACTTCACTGTCAGCTCCACCAGTTATTCAAGCTCATGCTGCTGTCCATCGATTTCCCTGCTCACCTCGGCCGTTCAATACCCCCAGAACCACCCTCCCTTTGCATCATCTACTCAGGGCGTCCTCGGGCCAGCCCTTTATCCAACTTCACCTTGGCACTGAACCCGACCCACAGGCAACTTCAAGCCTCGTGGTCAAATATGTAGTAAACTGGGATGTTGGGCCCCCGAGGGGGTGTTGACTTAAATGGTGTTTAAGTCTAAATATGTTTTTGATGATGCGTTTATATGTTAAAGTAATTTGATTATATTTATTATGTTTGAAACTAATGATTTATGAATATGAGATTTATCTGTTAGAAATATCCTTGAAAAAGGGTATTTTAGTTATCTAATGAATACGTTAAGTGTACAGGTTCTTAATATGAAAACAGGGCTGTAAAATATAAATTGATAAACAAAGTACTACATCATCCGATGGTGTTTAACGCTGCATCATCCGATGGGAAGACGACAAAGGCGGATGAGTGTAATGCCTAAGTCCACCGGTGATTTAATATATTAAAAGAAGAAGTCGTTCAAAGCCGAAGTCCACCGATAGGAAAACGACAAAAGAAGAAGTCGTTCAACGCCGAAGTCCACCGATAGGAATACGACAGAAAGGCGAAGCTCTTAATGACTACGTTCTCCGATCGCTAGACGACAAAAGAAGAAATCCTCAGAGCATTCCTTCAAGGTTGACATCCTCCGCTCGCTAAACGACAAAGGCAAAAGACTTCGATGAAGACCTCCTCCGCTCGCTAAACGACAAAGGCGAAAGACTTCGAAGAAGACCTCCTTCGCTTACTAAACGATGAAGGCAGATGATTTAAATGACGAAGTCCTCCGGTCACTAAACAACAAAGGAAGAAGACTTCATATCTACATCTTCCGATAGAGGTTCAGTTGTTTAATGCTGCATCTTCCGACAGCGGTTTAACTTCTAAAGCTGCATCCACCATTTCGGCTTAAGCTTCACAACATTACATCTAACGAAGTCGGTTCAAGCATTGTAAAGCAACGTCTTCTGCCAGATTTTAAAATATACCGCGAAAGCTACAGTGAACCTCGCCCAGAAGCTTAAAGCTCAGAGAATTAATGGCGTCGGGCGATTTGCGCTTTCAGAAAGCAACGGCTACCTGCATTTGTACGAAAGCTGCTCCAACGGTAACTAAGTTTCCATTATTGGATTAGAAGCATTGAAGTCAAGCCGATTTGCAGACAGAGTATTTAAGCCGAGGTTAGAGCACTAAAAAAGGACTTTTGCGAATTTGATTTCCTGAGCCCTAACGTGCAAATCATACTCTGTATTCTTTATCTACATCTCTCTATTCCAAAACTTAAGATTCTGTTTTGAGAGTTTGTAGATTAGCGTAATCTGTCATTCAAATCTGAAAACCCTGTAAGGCAGTGGATTGACGCCCGTAAAGTTCAATTCAGGATTGTGTAAGGCTGTGGATTGAAGCCCGCAAAGTTCGATCAGCATTTCTCGTTGAGGAGAAGTAAGGAATCTTCAAGGGGGAGCCTTGGAGCGTGGACGTAGGCAGTTTGGCCGAACCACGTTAAAAACTGTGGTGTCGAATTTCTCTCTCTCTCTCTTTACTTTATTTGTTTGTCTGCTATTAATTTATAAGTATTTTATTCAAGAGAGAAATTTGGTTAGACTTAAAATTAAACTTTAAAAAGGTCTAATTCACCCCCCTCTTAGACAATATCGTTCCTACAGGGGGTGATTGTGATGACCCGAATGTGTATGTATGAGTACGATTGCGGGACAAATCTCGGGTTGTGGGGCAAATCTCGGGACCTAAGCCGAGTGTAGGCAAATCCCACACTCAAGTATAGACAAATCTCGGGTCGTAAAAAGGGGATCGTCACAATCCCACATCGCTTGAGGAAGTATATGTAAATGAAACATATGTAAGAAAACACTCTCAAGATAGTAAGACGCGTTTTGGAGTACAATTGGCAATGGATCCCATAAGAACTCCGAAGTTAAAAGTACTTTGGTGAGAGCAGTACCATGTTGGGTAACCAACTGAGATGTCCTCGCCATACATATCCGTGAGGGGAAAATATTAAGCTACGACCTAATCCCCACAGCGTGCAATATCTTACTGGGAAAATGAGTCGTTATAATGACATTCATACTCTCTCCTTTCTAAATGCATGCTTTAAAACAGTTATAAAGCACGTGTCATGTATTTTTAAACAACACACTCACCCATATAACGATATTTGAAATCAATTGGTTCAATTCAATACAATGGTTTTGAAAACCAAACATGCTCAATTCAACGCATTTCAATGAAATATTTGAAATAAACTATTTTTACAATTCATTATCAATTTTAATAAAATGTATATCGAATTATCACTTCAACATATCTAATCTCAAACAAATCCCAATCAAATCTATCATATCCAGGTCCAAGACTGTAATTAAAACTATCTCCACCTATCAAAGCAATAAAGTCTAATATAACTATTCTAATCGTTAGAGATATTTACCGTATGTCGGTTCCTTTAGTTTTTCTCGAAATCTCCACCAAATCTTTTGATTTCTATGCTAAAATATTCCTCTCGACGAGACGAACACTTAATTTTAAATGATGGATTGACGAATATTATTTTTCCCCTTCCTTTTCTCTCTTCTTTCCCGCGGATTTCTCCTCTCGATTTTCTTTCTCCTTCTCTGTAACTTTTCTTCTTCTTTCCCTTTTTTTCATCTCTCTCTCTCTCTCTCTCTCTCTCTCTCTCTCTCTCTCTCTCTCTCTCTCTCTCCCCTCCACGTAAAACCCACAACAAGTTGCCACCTCTCACTTTTTAAAAAGTCAAACTAAGGGTATTTACCATTTTAACCAATCTTATCTCTTCACAACTACCAATTTGTCCTCCCATTTTTAATTAATTACTAATTAACTGTAATTAATTAATCTTTAATCCTCATGTTAATCTAATTCCAATTAGATTTATTTTAATTTAATTTTCGTAATTATTCAAAATTTTAAACTGAAAAAACAATTGAATTTTAACGGGGCGATCGATCGGCTAGAGACAGCCAATCAATTGGCAACCTTCTGCCTGATCGATTGGCTGCATGTTGGCCGATCGATCGACCAACGTTCTGCACCCCCCCTTTTTCCTTTCAATAGCTGATCTATCGGCTGACCCTAGCCGATCGATCGACATTGCCCCTGCTCCAATCCCTCGTTTTTCCATTTAACAGCCGATCGATCGCCTCTCTTTTGGCGATCGATTGGCAGCTCTCTGTTTTCCTCTTGCCACAATCACCCTCTTGGCAATCGATCACCTATCCTTGACGATCGATCGGCCAAGAATAGAATTTAACAGATTTCCAAAACGTCAAATTTTATATTTTAATTTATCATTTTATGAATACACTTTTAAAACGTATATTTTTACATTTCTTTCAACAAAATATCCTCAAAATACTATTACAATTGAGTTCTACAAATTTCAAACCGTTACATGCCCCGATGATTGAAAAAGTACTAGTGGTTAATGCATTTTCCTAGGCCTCAACTTCATCTCATGGTCCTCAGCCAAGTAAAAAGTTGTATCTCGGTGTAGCACTGAATTTGAGTATCGCAGCTTGGTTAACAGAGTGGCAGAAGTTCTATGGATCCAATCACTCCACAAAGAGATTTGTATTATGTCCCCTATGGTACCCGTACTTTTTTGTAATAACTTGAGTATCAACTACCTTGCATCAAATCCAGTTCTCCACTCAAAGTCTAAACATGTTGAAATCAACTATCATTTTGCACAGAAAAAAGTGTTTAACAAAACATTGATAGTTTAGTTTACTCCATCAGAAGATCAAGTCGTTAATGCACTCACAAACCTCTTCCCCATCCTCATTCACAATTTTTACGTCCAAGATTTTCGGCTTACGACCTTACTCTCGAAGCAGATGAGAAATGAGGGTTTCACGTAGGAGGGAAGAGAAAAGAACATGGCTTCTTCAACAAGTTGTCAGGTGTCACTCAACCATTGGCTTCCTCCCACCAACCATAATTGGCTCCCTATTTTGCCCTTCCATTGGTTTTTACCTAAATTACTATTTGTTTTGGTTACTCCATAGTTTAGTTTTCCACTAAACATTCCAACAATTTCAATAAAATATTTATAACATTAATGGCAATTTAATCACATTCCATAACTCACGGGATAATTTATACGGCCAAAAATGCCAGGTGTTACATTTACTTTCTCGACAGACTCGGCAGCGATTACAACGCATTTGTCACTCCCATCACGAACCGCGCAGAACAGCCATCCCTGGAGGAAATCCATAGCTTGCTTCGAAACTACGAGTTTCGTCTAGAAAAACAAAACTCAGTGACTTCATTGTCAGCTCCACCAGTTATTCAAGCTCATGCTGCTGTCCACCGATTTCCCCGCTCTCTTTGGTCGTTCAACACCCTCAGAACCACCCTCCCTTTGCATCATCTACTCAGGGCGGCCTCAGGCCAGCCCTTTATCCAGCTCCACCTTGGCACCGAAACCGACCCACAGGCAACTTCAAGCCTTGTGGTCAAATATGCATTAAACTGGGATGTTGGGCCTTGAGGGGGGTGATTGTGATGAACCGAATGTGTATGTATGAGTACGATTGCGGGGCAAACCTCGGGTTGTGGGGCCAACCTCGGGACCTAAGCCGAGTGTAAGTAAATCCCAGACTCGAGTATAGACAAATCCCGGGTCATAAAAAGGGGGTCGTCACAATCCCACATCGCTTGGGGAAGTATATGGAAATGAAACACATGTAAGGAAACCCTTTCAAGATAGTAAGATGTGTTTTGTAGCACAATTGACAACGGATCCCATAAGAACTCCGAAGTTAAAAGTACTTTGGTGAGAGCAGTACCATGTTGGGTGACCGATTGAGATGTCCTCGCTATATATATCCGTGAGGGGAGGATATTGAGCTACGACCCAATTCCCAGAGCGTACAATATTTTACTAGAAAAATGAGTCGTTATAATGGCATTCATACTCCCTCATTCTTAAATGCATGCTTTAAAACAGTTATAAAGCGCGTGTCATGTATTTTTAAAATAACACACTCACCCATGTAATGATATTTGAAATCAATGAGTTCAATTCAATGCAATGGTTTTGAAAACCAAATATGCTCAATTCAATGCATTTCAATGAAATATTTGAAATAAACTATTTTTATAATTCATTATCAATTTCAATAAAAAGTATATCAAATTCCCACTTCAACATATCTAATCTCAACCAAATCTCAATCAAATTTATCCTATCCAGATTCAAGTCAGTAATTAAAGATATCTTCACCTATCAAAGCAATAAAGTCTAATCTAACTATTCTAATCGTTAGAGATATTTATCGTATGTTGGTTCCTCCAGTTTTCCTCAAAATCTCCACCAAATCTTTCGATTTCTATGCCAAAACGTTCCTCTCGACGAGACGAACACTTTATCCTAAAAGATGGATCGACGAATATCACTTTTTCCCTTCCCTTCCTCTCTTCTTTCTCGCGGGTTTCACCTCTCGGTTTTCTTTCTCCTTTTGTGTAACTTTTCTTCTCCTTCCCCTTCTTTTCATCTTTCTCTATCTATCTCTCTCTCTCTTTCTTTCCTTCATGTAAAACCCACGACAACTTGCCACCTCTCACTTTTTTAAAAGGCAAACCAAGGGTATTTACCATTTTAACCAATCTTATCCCTTCACAACTACCAATTTGTCCTTCCATTTTTAATTAATTACTAATGGACAGTAATTAATTAATCTTTAATCCTCATTAATGTTAATCTAATTCCAATTAGATTTATTTTAATTTAATTTTCGTAATTAATCAAAATTTTAATTTGAAAAAAAAAATTGAATTTTAAAGGGGCGATCGATCGGCTAGAGAGCCAATCAATCGGCCAGAGAGCCAATCAATCGGCAACCTTCTGCCTGATCGATCGGCTGCCTGCTGGCCGATCGATCGACCAACGTTCTGCACCCCCCCTCCTTTTTCCTTTCAATAGCCAATCGATCAACTGACCCTAGCTGATCGATCGGCACTGCCCCTGCTCTAATCTCTCGTTTTTCCATTTAACAGCGATTGATCGCCTCTCTTTTGGTGATCGGTTGGCAGCTCTTTTTTTTCCTCTTGCCACAATCACCCTCTTGGCAATAGATCGCCTATCCTTGGCAATCGATCGACCAAGAATAGAATTTACCAGATTCCCAAAACGTCAAATTTTATATTTTAATTTATCATTTTATCAATTCACTTTTAAAACGTATATTTTTACATTCCTTTCAACAAAATATCTTCAAAATACTATTACAATTGAGTTCTACAAATTTCAAACCGTTACATGCCTCGACGATCGAAAAAGTACTCGTAGTTAATGCATTTTCCTAGGCCCTAACTTCATCTCATGGTCCTCAGCCAAGTAAAAAGTTGTATTTCGGTGTAGCACTGAATCTGAGTATCGCAGCTTGGTTAACGGAGTGGCAGAAGTTCTATGGATCCAATCGCTCCTCAAAGAGATTTGTATTATGTCCCCTACGGTACTAGTACTTTTTGCAATAACTTGAGTGTCACCTACCTTGCATTAAATCCAGTTCTCCACTCAAAGTCCAAACATGACGAAATCGACTATCATTTTCCTCGCAAAAAAGTGGTTAACAAAACATTAATAGTTCAGTTTACTCCATCAGAAGATCAAGTCGTTGATGCACTCACAAACCTCTTCCCCATCCTTATTCACAATTTTTACGTCTAAGATCTTCGGCTTACGACCTTGTTCTTAAGGGGAGATATTAGTATAATAAGTATATTATTTATTTAACTGTACTTGATGTAAATCGTAATCATCATGGTAGCTTGCTGAAGGGATGTAAGGGCTTCGTGTTTCTCAAGAACGAAACAATCTTCTTCTTCCTTCTCTGTTTTGTCTTCTTTTTCCTTCTCTGCCCCATTCATTACTCTCTATATAGATAGATCAACCTTTAGATTTTCTTAGAACGAGGGTATATTTGTTTGATACCAAACTAATTAATTATAGTTTTGAAATAATGGTGTCATAGTTTATTTAGAGTTGACTAATAATACCTCGATAAAATGCATTTAATTAAGATTTTTACATCCAAGACCACCGAAAAATTAATGAAGTCTATCTTATACTATTATAAATGTATGGATTTATCATAAAAATAATATAATAGATGATTAAAAGTAAGATTAATTATTTGTACTCGATTATAAATTTATAAACCATACTTGGAACATTCAAATTATCTCGTAGACTTGGTTAATTTTAAAAAAAAAAATGCAAGTAGTCCAACATGTTTATTAAATTTCTTATTTAAAACGATGTACTCGACTTTGTTGACGGCTTCAAACTTGAATTCTATTTAATAAAAAAAAGATTTAAGAATTTAATTATATACGTAGTTAATAAATAATATCCTATTTTTAATTATTTTTTAATTTTATGAAGCCAAAATAATATAATACAATCATTATTTTAATTAAATTAGAGGACATTGACAGTTCCAAATTGACAAATTCTCGTACGTTATTTGCGACTTGGCTAACATCTCTGACTAATTAATATTGACAAAAAAAAATTATTATTATTATTATTTTTTTTTCAAAATAATGAATTTTCATGAATTAAAATGTAATTATTTTATGGTTAATTGAGTCTCTTACAGACTTTCACAACGTGTTTTCCACCTCATTCAAACGCGTAAACTACCATTATTATTCATGATAATAACATGATTAATTAAAAAGGAAATACCCAATTTGCCATTCGCACTTAAAATTTACCTTATATAATTGATAAATATTTAAATAATAAATGCAGGTAAATTTGATATTATTTCAAAAATTAAGGGGCGAAGAAACTTCCGTCCACTTGTGATTTAGTCGACTCTGGTGGCTTTTACCTGCTGGAAGGATTCCGTCTTGTTTTACCCTCTTCTTTTCTTCTTCGAAGGTCATCGACTCTTCAAACCTTTTTACTTTGGTTCTAGTCGTTGACCACGTTTATCATTTATAATCTCGATCTATCCTCTCCACTTCTGATTCAGATTCTAGCTTTATTAAAGCTAATCCACATCCCCATTTCCTCAGATCCCTGGAAAGGGCCTCGGTTTGTTGATTCGGATATTTTCTGGAGATCCTTGTCTGGGTCTTGTTGTTTATAGTTTCTGATCTATCGTTTTGATTTTTTTTTTTTACCTGGGTTTGTTCTATTTCCAGTTTGTTTGTTGATTGATCTTGGGTGTAGTGTTGATTTTCTCTCCGTGATTATATCTCTTGGGTTTTGTAATAGTAAGAAATGGGTGCCTGTTTGACCAAGGGAAAGTATTCTGGGGAGCAGCATCATTATGTTCATCAGAATCCTCACGATCAGGGTTATCATCAATCAAAAAATCCAGCCGAATATAACAACCAATCGACTCCCCCTCCAGAGCATAAGCCGGTTCCTCCGCCTAAAAGTCCGAAATTCGGTCACAGGTCAGATACAATTCTTGGTAAGCCACTTGAAGATGTTAAATTACATTACACTCTTGGAAAAGAATTGGGTAGAGGTCAATTTGGGGTAACATACTTGTGCACTGAGAATTCAACTGGTAAGTTATTTGCTTGTAAGTCTATTTCAAAGAGGAAGCTTGTTTCAAAGAATGATAGGGAGGATATGAAGAGAGAAGTTCAGCTCATGCAGCATTTGAGTGGACAGCCCAACATTGTGGAGTTTAAAGGCGCCTACGAAGACAAGAGTTCGGTCAATCTTATAATGGAGTTGTGCGCTGGGGGAGAGTTGTTTGATAGGATTATTGCCAAGGGCCATTACAGTGAAAAAGCTGCTGCTTCAATATGTAGGTCGATTGTTAATGTTGTCCACATTTGCCATTTTATGGGTGTGATGCATAGAGACCTCAAACCAGAGAATTTCTTGCTCGCTAGCAAGGATGAAAATGCTATGTTGAAAGCCACTGATTTCGGGCTGTCCGTTTTCATCGAAGAAGGTTAGTTTCTTGTCATTTCCTTTGTGTTTTTTTGTTTCTAGTTATATAATGAAGGTTTTGATCAAGGAATCAATTTATATACATTTTGTGATATGTATTTTCCATGAATAGCTAATCTATGTTAGGACTCTGAATGAGAGTTTCCAAGTTTAACAGTAAGTTATAAAATAGTTAATTCTACGACCAATTTCTTCTGGTCTTATGTCCGTGTCCGGCTAATGGAGGTGGGTTTTGTCGTATACCGGCCTCGAGCGAGGTTAAGTTGTTCGTGAGCATTAAGTTGAAGAGGAAATGAATATGTTCAAACGGGTTTTAAAAATACTTAATTTTCTCCATTGTTTACAGGGAAGGTATATCACGATATTGTTGGAAGTGCTTACTATGTTGCTCCTGAAGTATTAAGGCGTAGATATGGGAAAGAAGTTGATGTATGGAGCGCAGGGGTTATGTTGTATATTTTACTTAGTGGGGTACCTCCATTCTGGGCTGGTAAGAGACTCTCTCTCTCTCTCTCTCTCTATATATATATATATATATATATATATATATATATATATTATCTCCCTTGAATTGTTCTATGTGCATGCAGAAAACGAGAAGGGAATATTTGATGCTATATTAGTGGGGGACATTGATTTCGAGTGTGAACCATGGCCGTCAATCTCGAGCAGTGCAAAGGACCTTGTTCGGAAGATGTTGACTCGGGATCCGGCAAAAAGGATTACAGCGGCCCAGGTTCTTGGTGAGCTTTATTTACTCATAAACCTTTCGGGACATTCCCAAATGCTTATTTCTTCGTGATTTCGTCCGAATTCAAAGATAATTTGTCCACTTTATGTCAGTGTAGCTACCTTCCAAATGTAATTGGACTTTGTTTCTTTAATTCAGAGCATCCATGGCTGAGAGTAGGCGGGGAAGCATCAGACAAACCGATCGATAGTGCAGTGCTTTCTAGAATGAAGCAATTCAGTGCCATGAATAAACTCAAGAAAATCGCCCTCAAGGTGATCCGGCCAAAATCTCTTTCTCTTGAACAGATTCACACCTGACTGTGCTTCCATTACTCAAATGGGTTTCTTATTTTGCTCAAACAGGTCATTGCTGAAAATCTCTCCGAGGAAGAAATTCAAGGTCTAAAATCTATGTTTTTGAACATGGACACCGACAAGAGTGGTAGCATTACCTATGAAGAACTCAAATCTGGATTGGCTCGCCTTGGATCGAAGCTTTCCGAGGCCGAAGTCCAGCAGCTCATGGATGCTGTAATATACCATTAAAAATCAAACATTTTCAACTACACGTTCGTTCTTTTATGTTTCGTAGACTAAAATTCTTAAAATTTCGCTTTCCAGGCCGACGTAGATGGAAATGGAACGATTGACTACATTGAATTCATCACTGCTACGATGCACAGATACAAGTTAGAAAGAGAGGAGCACCTTTACAAAGCCTTCCAACATTTTGACGCAGATAATAGTGGGTGAGTCTGGACTCTATATTTGATCAGCTAAGCATGCGAATATATCAAAATTTCTATCGATGATTGGACATATATTTGAGATGAGATATCTGGCTCTGATTGGAGTATGTATCGATAATTGTTTATAGGTACATCACGAGAGATGAGCTGGAAGCGGCCATGAAAGACTACGGAATGGGCGATGCAGCTACAATCAAAGAAATAATATCAGAAGTCGATGCAGATAATGTAAGTAGAATACGAAGCGGAATCTTAAAACTAAACGAAATTTTGTTCGAATATTAATTCTTCGAATTTACAGGACGGTAGGATTAACTATGACGAGTTCTGCACGATGATGAGAAGCGGAACCAAACAGCAGAAAGCCCTCTTTTAGGTGCTGAAGCAGAGAAATGCATCTAATCTGAGTCTTGACCAAAAGAGAAGGATCTGATTGTTTTCTGAGTTTCAACTTGTTTTTTTTTTTTGTTTTTTTAATTCAATGAAATGTTGTTTGTTTTTTGCCACTAAAATCTCTGTCATTTCCTATTTATGTGTCATAATCTAAAGCTCTCTTATCTTTCTTCTTGCGATTTCCCATTTGATGTCTCGGAATTTAAGGGGGAAGTTTGTCGAAATGAAGATGAAGAACAAGATTTGTAGTGAGAAGTTGATGGATGTTCAACCTTTTTCTTAAACTGCATTCTCTACCTTTTCTCTCCTCCTCTTCTTTCTTCATATCTACGTATAATGGCAATAATATTTCTCTAGAAGAGTAAAATTTGATAATGTGATAGGCATCTAAAACGAAATGATATGATCCAAACGAAGATTTAATAGCCACTTACTGACACCATCGATTTCTTGCTTTGTCGACTCCCACCGATTCATACTGCCGAAGAACTTCGACATTTCAACTCGAACAGACTTGAAGATCAAAATGGAGAAAATCATCATTATTTTGTTCATCTGGATATTAGGAACAGGTTAAAAGATCTAACCGGCGACGGAATCAACAGAATCATCCTCTTCCTTGTCTGAAAACGGTTCGCCATGCGGATTCAAATAGATTTGCACGTCGCGGCTTGCAGTTATTAAAAAGTACCAAAAGATATACCGGTTTATATACAAGCGAACCAGCGTGCTGGGCAGGAAGGTTGGGCAGGATGGCTGCGCTGGGGTTCAGTCGAGCTGGGTTTGCTCGGCTGCCCATAGAGTCGTTCTGGGCTCCCCATGGCTGGACAGGAAGGGCTGGATTGGCATCTGGTGGCAATTAGTTGAGCTGAGTCTGAATTCGTAGGGTCAGTTGGGCTAGGTTGCTCCATAGACAGTATTCGGGGCAGTTTTGCTGTGCTGGGCCATGGACCATATAGTCGGGCTGTTCTGGCTTTGACTGGCCAGGTGTTTGTGCTTAGCTTGACTGCGTTGAAAAGTTTTGCGAGCTGGGCTGGGCCAGAATTCCTGCTGGTCTGGATCAGATTTCTAGGCTAGCTTGCTTGGGCAGTATGATCTGTGCTTTACCCTTGAACGTGCAGGGCTGGCTCTATTGGGCCATAGATTCTGCCTGCGCCAACGTTCTGGGCTAGCTGGGCAGTTAGGTCTGGCTGTGCTATGCCAACCTGACTGTAGGTTAGTTGTGAAAATGGGCTGGCCTATGGTTCTGGCCGCCTGGGGTAATGGGTTGAATCCCAAGAAATCAATCGGTGGAAAAAGTGGTAAACGTGGTTAGCACGTTGGCAAATTGAGGCCCACTTTGAAGAATTTTGCAGCCGCCATTTGTCAGTGACACGAATCTGGTCCTTCCTTGAACCACCGTTAACTTTTTTAAATCCTACGAACATCACAGGTGGCTTAAAATTAATAAAATAAAAATAAAAATAGTGGCCAAATGCGCTGAACGATGGCTTTTTCCCGATTGGTTGGAGATCCCAGAAAGTGAAATTTTCCCTGAAAATTCTCCCTCTCAATTAAGAAATTTTGTCTCTACTTAACCGTGGACATACTTTTGACTTCTGCCCTGAAATCTGTACGCTTTTCAATTTGGTCATTAGTGACTTTTTGAACGGTTCAACTTCAGCCATCTCACGGATGAGACGAGATGATAAGTGATAAAAAGCACGAGCACCGTGCACTGAAAAAAAACAAAAAACAAATCTGACGATATATTTACGTTTGGTTGCCATTCTCGTCATCATCTAAGCTTTCTTTGTCGAGGGACAAGATAAAGATGCTCCTTGTTCATAGTCCGGAGAGACATGGCCTTGTCTGCCTGGTTCTTCCTTCCACTGTTTTGCTACCTCTCTTTATATCTTCTATTTCTGAATTCACAGACTACCTTTTTTCTTCCGGAAATTCGTACAATCTGAAGGTACTAGCTTGTTTGCCAAAGAATTTTCTTTCCCACTCCGTAAAATACCCTCTTAATCTGCAGAAATTCTCTCTTTTGAAAGTTCTGATGGTCACTCCAATTTCTCTACCTCATCTTTCTCTTTAACAGATTTGCTTTTCTGGGTTCTGAAAATTACACCAACTAGACCTCTCTCTCTCTCTCTCTCTCTCTCTCAATCATGAACGGGAGATATGGTTTTTGTAGGCAAAGTAGTGGGCTATGGGGGTCGTTAAGAGATGGAGATTTTGAGGAAGAAGATGTTTGGGCTATTCTCAAAGAAAGAACTGCAGACTCTTCCTTCAAATTCTGTGCTTCAACGGAGCTTCCTCCTCCTCCTTCCTCTTCTTTTTCTGTTTCTGGGCCTCTTCTTTCTGCAGCCAAAATAATACCAAGACCCTCTTCCAATGGCAGAAATAATAAACAAAAAAATCTTCAAAACTCAGCTCCCGTAAATACTCCTCCATGGCCTCAAATTTCCGGTCAGAAGTCCAAGATATCTTCATGGCACGACCACGACGACGACGACGATGACAAAGACGACGACGACGACGACGATGGTGATGAGGGTGAAGATGAGAAATTACCTCCACACGAATATATTGCGAGGAGGCTAGCCAGAAGTCATATTTCATCATTCTCTGTTCTTGAAGGAGTTGGAAGAACCCTAAAAGGAAGGGACTTGAGCAAAGTTAGAAATGCTATTCTTACAAAAACTGGTTTCCTAGAATAACCTCCCAAGTAATTTTTGTCACCGATCCAGATCAGCCCGGTTATGTTCAGTTCGACAGTACATTTGATTTCTCTCGATGAACTAGGAGTGTCGGGTTTGTAAATTCGTAGAATAAAAATGTGGCAAATTGATCCATAAAAATATAGAAAGTGTGAATTAGTTTCTGGGTTTACATCTACTTCAATGTTTCAATGAACTTTTTATTATTATTTATATTATATGTTACCTTAATTGATTGGAAGATCAAATAGCTTAATCTAAAAAATCATATTGGTCATTCAAACACGTGCATTGTGGAAAAAGGCGCAACACTGACAGTGCCACCCACTAAATTCTGTCAAACGTCCATTTTAGCAAAAAAGAGAGTTCCAGACCACCTATCCGACACCTAGACGCACTCCCAGTAAAATTTGATGGAACATTAAAGAGAAAAAGCAGAAGAACAATGCTTCTTTGGAGTTGGATTCAACAGTTGACTTCGAAATTGGTGATGGGTTTTGCTTGAATTAAGCTCTAGGTTGAGGAAATCCAAGAGGGGGAGTAATGTCTTGGAAGATCAGAGCAGTAGAGCCAATTCGAGAAGTTCAGTGTCCCGCCAATGGACTTTTCTTCTTTGTATCGGATGCTTTTGCGCCGGAATGCTCTTCTCCTATAGGTAGACTCTCTCATTTCTCCAAACAATGGATTGTCGATTTTCAATTAACCCTACTCGGGATTTAGCTTCTGATGAAATTTAGTAATGGGATTTCTTGATTCTCGAAAGAAATTTGACTGCTAGTAGTTTCCTGACGTGGGGATTTTTCGGAAATGGAAGTTCAATATTTATTGTTCCATAAATTCTCAAATTCAGTCCGCTTCAGGCCACTAGAGGTGTTTGTAATTTGGCGAAGAGGGTGTCTTAATCCCCTTAATTATGCATCAGATATTGGATTTCAATTGGTTTTGATACTTCTCTTGGAGGTTTCTTCTGCTCGATAAATTCCGAAAAGTATGTCATTGATCAGATTGAAAAGTTATTTCTGTAGGATTAACTTTTGTTTTTTGTTTTCGTTCTTGCGTGGAATATGGTTCAATCAATTTATACGGTCGCGTTTTCTTCGTGTCTCACTAGTTCTAAGTTTGAATTTTCTACAAAAAGAAATCTCTGATTTTCTTTCTGGTTTGTAGAATGTGGACTATGCCTGAGATAGAAGGTATATCAAGGAATGGACCTGAAAATGAAAACCTAAAGTTGGTTTCAGAAGGTTGTGATCCATCAGTTGTGAGTATATCAATGTCCAAATTTTATCATTTCTTCTTCCATTATTAAATCCATTCAATACCGTCGATGGGCTTCCCTTGTTTTCCAGAAAAATGAAGATGGTGAATCCAAAAACATAATGGCCAAAGTCTCCAATTCACATCATGCCATACGGTGAGAAAATATCAAAACTAATCTTGCTAGATTGGCGTTTGAAGTTGCTTTAATTTGATCGGTCAATTGTATGCAATGCAGAACATTGGATAAAACAATTTCAAGTTCAGAGATGGAATTAGCTACTGCCCAAGATTCTTTGCTTGATGGCTCTCCTATTTCTGAAAATTCGAAAACTTCGGAATCTACCCAGAAAAGAAAATATTTGATGGTCATCGGGATTAATACTGCTTTTAGCAGCCGGAAACGTAGAGATTCAGTTCGCTCAACTTGGATGCCTCAAGGTATGAGATTAATCACTTCTTGATTAAAGAATTTTCCTTGATTAACCAGGTTGGTTCTTAAGATATGAATTTCTTTTCAACTACTATTAGGTGACAGAAGAAAGAAACTCGAGGAAGAGAAAGGCATAGTCATTCGATTTACAATAGGTCATAGGCAAGTCAATAAGTTACTCGTGTAGAGTCCTTGAAAGGTTTAAGCTCTTTCAGTCCATTACCATTTCTCTTTTCTCGTTTGGCAGTGCTACTCCCGGAGGAATCTTCGATAAAGCTATTGAAGCTGAGGATAGAAAGCATGGCGATTTCTTGAGGCTGGTACTACTTATCCTCAGTTTTATTCTAGAAAAAATTCGAAATACTAGCGATTTAGATGAAGAAAAAACTCTACAGGATCACGTCGAAGGTTACCATGAATTGTCAGCCAAGACGAAAATTTACTTTGCCACCGCTGTTGCGTTATGGGATGCTGATTTCTACGTCAAAGTCGACGATGATGTAGCATGTTAACATCGGTGAACTCTTGAACCAAATGGTTATGGCTTTTCTCTACCATTTTGCTACCCATTTTTCTTTTCGTGTTTTATTTCACTTTCACTTATGTTATTACATAAAAAACTCACCTTATTTAAGTAAAATTTACAGTTCAAGAACTAATAAAAAAAAAATGGCTTACATGTGAAGGAGAATGTCAATAAATATATAAATTATTTTAAGTACATAAATTAAATTTTTGAGATTGTTGATAATTTATTTCCTTGCTTGAGTGAAATTCATTGTAGTATTGCTCTCTCTCTCTGTCTTCAGCAACATTGGGAGAAACTTTAGCTAGGCATCGGTCGAAGGTGGGGGTCTATATCGGATGCATGAAATCCGGTCCAGTTCTGGCTCAAAAGTGAGTTTATTATAAACGAAAGTGCTTTATTCTTCTCCACAAAAAAAAATACCCTTTGCTAACAAGCTTAGCTGTTGACAGGGGGGTGCGATACCATGAACCCGAGCACTGGAAATTCGGAGAAGACGGAAACAAATACTTCCGACACGCCACTGGACAACTCTATGCTATTTCGCAGGATTTAGCTACGTACATATCGATCAACCAGTGAGTTCAACACTCATTTCTGATAATTTCCTAACATTGGATGACTATTTTTTCCTTGTTAATGAAAGTGTTATAGACATGTTCTCCACAAATATGCCAATGAGGATGTTTCCTTGGGCTCTTGGTTTATCGGGCTGGACGTCGATCATATCGACGATCGTAGATTATGTTGCGGTACACCGCCCGGTAAATATTCAAACTTTATGGCGTTAGTCTGTATATTATAAATCAAGATAAAGCTTTTCTGAGCAGTAAGATTACGACGATGTCGTATTTTGAACGATTGTCTTCTTGTTTTATCAACTCAAAAGTAGTGAAGTAAAAACTCTGATTATGGCAATGTTTTATGATAGATTGTGAGTGGAAGGCAGAGGCAGGGAATGTTTGTGCTGCTTCGTTCGACTGGAGTTGCAGCGGGATTTGTAAGTCGGTCGACCGGATGAAGGAGGTTCATCGTCGATGTGGGGAAGACGAAACTGCTTTGTGGAATGCAATCTTCTGATCATAAACACTTCTTCTGATGCTTAAGAAGAAGCAAATTGATCAATCCCATGTCTTTTTTTTTGGTCATTTTATAGGCCATTTTGTAGGCTTGTTTCTGGCCCCAAACTTACTCTATAATTGTAATTTTTTTATTTATTTATGCAATAAATGTATGAAAATTTGTGTATAAAATAAAATATTATTTTAAATAAACAGAGGGCTGGGCTATTTGTCAAGGCCCATGTCCTTTATCCAAAACAGAGAAGCTCTCTGATTCGATTTCTCTGTACAAATAATCTTCAATTCCACTCCAATTTTCGTTTCGTGTCGAGTTTTACGGGTAAATTCTTTTCCCCTTTTCTTCTGCCCTCTTTTTCAAGTATTCCGTTCGATCTCCTTCTCTAGTGATCGGGGTTTTGTTTTGATTTTTGGTTACAATTTGGTTGTAGCAATTGCAGGATTTAGAGGAGACGTTCTTACCCTAATGGCCAAGAGCTCCTTCAAAATGGAACATCCTCTCGGTTCCCTCTCTCTCTCTATCTCTCATGGATTTTTATCGATTTGGGTGTTTTTGTTTCTTTTTCAAGTATTCCGTTCGATCTCCTTCTCTAGTGATCAGGGTTTTGTTTTGATTTTTGGTTACAATTTGGTTGTAGCAATTGCAGGATTTAGAGGAGACGTTCTTACCCTAATGGCCAGGAGCTCCTTCAAAATGGAACATCCTCTCGGTTCCCTCTCTCTCTCTATCTCTCATGGATTTTTAGCGATTTGGGTGTTTTTGTTTCTGATTTATCTCTTTAATTGTCGTTGATATGGAAATTAGTGTTTTTTTTTTTTTTTTATTATGGCATCGAGAATCCAGTTTTATGCTGGACTGCATTTGAATGTAATCGTTTTAGGGTTCTTGATTTAACAAAAAAATAGATGAAATTAGCGACAGTGAGATTGTATCTACCGCTGAGAAAAAAATCTTCTGTTGAAATCAACGCTGTACTCCGTGCTCTTTATTTGCGTATTTCATCCTCTCATGTTTGAAATTGGATTTTGATTTTCTGTGTGGGTAAAAAATGTCTCCTTTTCTTTTGTAAGGTAACTAAAATCAACTAAGAATAAACTGTTGACTAGTTGGCATTCCGGACGGGTTAGATGTTTGTTTTTGGAAGACAGGAGACGTTTTTTCCTTAGTTTTCTGCACACGTTACTGCTTTCTTGGATCTCAATTGTTGTCCTATCTTTTTCCTTATTTCCTCGTCCCTTTGAAGATATTTATTTTGATTTACATATTTTAGAAAGGAGGCAGGCAGAAGCAGCTCGAATTAGGGAGAAGTATCCTGATAGAATCCCAGTATGAATACTATCTCAATAGTAAACAAAATGCTGATATTGGGATGTTCTATTGATATTTTGTCTTCGGTCAAACTTGTTGTGTGATATAGGTTATTGTGGAGAAGGCTGAAAGAAGTGACATATCTGATATTGACAAGAAGAAGTTAGTGAAATCTTCAGTTATATTCGAGTCATCTATCATATATATCGATATTTTATAGTGAAAACTTCAGTTACATTCTGAGTTATCTATATGATCATTTCAGATACTTGGTTCCTGCCGATTTAACCGTTGGGCAGTTTGTGTACGTTGTTCGTAAGAGGATCAAGCTGAGCGCTGAAAAAGCGATTTTCATCTTTGTCAAGAATATTTTGCCACCTACTGGTGAGATAAAGTTTATATTTTTCGCATAATCTCTTAATTTCGACTGTTTTTTTTTTCCCATTTTTATATAGACTTGATCTTCTCAGCTGCATTGATGTCGGCAATCTATGAAGAAAACAAGGACGAAGACGGTTTCCTCTACATGACATACAGTGGCGAAAACACGTTTGGATTGTTCTAATTCCCGTCAAGCTGAAATGTAAATAACTCGTCTGTGCATTCTTATCTCGAGGTTTACTCTTTTAAGCTTCCCCTTCTCTCTACAACTTAGTCGACTCATACTATCTGTGCTTTTGTTTGCTCTGATTTCATTGCTCTGCATATGGAATGTGGAAAATTATGACAGTTTCATCTGATTTCTTTCGTTGTATGCATGTTAATTTGCCAATGAATCCTATGAGCTATCTTATATCTTCCTTTTGTTTTATTGCTTAGCTTTATATCCAACTAGGCATTTTCATTTGAGTTGATAGCATTCGTTACATACTACACAAACAGAAGAATTGGTTAAATTTCTTAATGTAGTCTTGCTTAGGTCAAAGTCGGGTAAGCAACTGGCCTGCGGTCCTGGTCTGAGCCCTCTGGTCCATCCTCGACCCAGTCTTTTTTAGGTGATTTTGTAGAGAGCGGCGCATCGTTGCATTCTGAGCAGGGTGAGTGTCATCGGAACTGAACTTAAAATTATTGATTAGTGAGTCGGCTCGAGGATCCAACCTCGGACCATTTGTGGGTGGACCAAGTCGTGCCAGACCTTGGTCCACCCCAGGGCCAGTCGGGACTGACCTCTGGCCTTAATTCATGTTTTTCTAAGGTTTTGGTAAAAGCAGTTTTTGACAATATTGATCAAGCTAGACATTGTTTGGTGGTCGAATTTTTTTTCTTAAATAATCTCAGAAACCTAACCCTACTCGACGATTCTTATTTCCGAAACGGAGTCATCGGCCTCACCAAATTACTCAGCGTTCTGTCTACGAGTGCCAACGCTGTCATCTAAGGAGGGGTTTTCTCCTCCTCCTTAGTACTCATCTTCTCAAAAACATACATTTTTTTTTTGGCACTTGCCCATCATTCTATTATCATTAAGCAACTGACAGAAGAACCAGAGAACCAGAGAAGAAAGAAAAGATGAAGCTTTTACATTTTTTTGAAGGATAGCAGGACATTGATTTTCTCTCACTGGTTACAGCTTTTGGTATATTTATGTACAAAACTCCATCTCTAACATCAGCCTTGATTTTCTCAAACTGGATATTATCAGGGAGACCAATTCTACTGCTGTATTTCCCATAGCTTTTTGTAGACCAGTCTTCTTCTCCAGCTTCACCATTTTCTAGTTCAGCCTTCTTCTTCTCCTCCTCCTCCTCCTCACCTCTAACAACAAGCATTTTTTCCTCCACTAAGGAGCATTTCGAGAAGAAGAAAACCCCTCTTCGTTGCAAAATCAATATAATATTATGGTAAATTGTATCAATTCGCCAAATGACCAATTTTTTTTAACATATAGTTTTAAATTATTATTATTATTAACACTTTATGGAGGTCTCATAAATTAAGGGAAAAAACAAAACATTAATAAATCCAGGTTTAAAGTAATGAAATGGCTTTATTGTTATAGTATTTGTCTGTTATTTAAAAACGAGCTCTAGGGAATTCCAGGCAAGTTGTCCCAGGCGCAAGAAGTTGGAGTTCTTACGATATCAGATTCAGAGGGAACCTGGTAGAACGAGGTTACGTTCTGCAAATCAAGGCCGCCTTCATCGCCGGCTAAGTTTGAAGAATGGACGTTGGAGATCTCCCCTCTGGTGTCATACCACTCTCCCTCAGGCACCGTTGGAGGGATCCCGTTCAGCAGCTTCGACCAATCGTACTGTCCTAAGCTCACTGCCTCTCTTACTTCTTCCTTTTGGGCTTCGCCTGCATGGTCAAAAAACAATAATAACACCGTCGATCGTAATATCAACGCAAACCTACACATAAAGAAGAAGCTCAAGAATTAAGAATAACGGATTCTCGTTCATTGATCTTTTTTTTTTTTTCTGTAAATATGTCAAAATTATGAAAGAAAACATTTAATTATATGAAAGAAAATCATGTCAATATGCTTGAGAAAACAGAAATTCAGTAAAACACAATTTCCATCTTCATCAACTACAAGATCCTTTAACAGATAATAATTAGAATTCTAGTCCAAATATGGTCTGAAGAAATTCAGTAAATGGGTCTTGATCATCATGTTTAAAAGCTGACAGAAAGTCCTATGATATGCTGCCAAAGAGAGACTATTCTTTGATCAAACACATTTACGAATGACATTAGAAAGATCAAACTCTGGGTACCTACATAATCCTTTTAAAAACATAAATAAACTATATTTCATGCTAACTTTTGGCAGTTCAAGTTAAAAAATATGTTGTTTTTTATAGAGAAGCAATTACCTAAATAGAAATGAGCAGGATTGGAGTCGTTCATTTTATCAAAACCATCAAAGAATCTCTTATCGTCGTGAGGGACCAAGCAATGTGTTCCCTTGAAAGCGTCGATGGCCTGAGGATCTGCAAAGAGATTATCAAATAACCCGCGGTGATTTACAGGTGGGACCGCCTCGGACTCCATGATTATTTGGTTTGAAGGGAGCTCTGAATTCACCAAACTCATCGCCATATGTTGTGATTCGTACTGGGTTCGCAAATTTTCCATTGGATTGGCGGTCAAGTGAGTCGGAAACTGGAAAGAGGCTAGCTCTGTGAGCTGGGAACGTGGGGATTGGATAAAAAAGGCGTTTGAATTTTGTTGGAGTTCGGTCGAAAGAGGGAGAGAGAATTGGCTATTGGAGCGGTTGAAGCGAGCTGGGTTGCTTAGAATGGGCGGGGGGCGGTGGAAGGGGAAGGAGTGGGAGAGGGAGGGGGAGAGGGAGGGGGAGAGAGAAAAGGGGAGGGGGTTGGGGGAGGAGAAAGGAGAGAGAGATTGGATATGGGCGGCGGGGAAGTGGAAGTGGGGGGGAGCGGACGAGGTGGTGGGGGTGGGGGTGGGGGTGGTGGGGGCGGAGGCGGAGGCGGAGTCGGTGGGGGTGGCGGGGGCGGAGAGAGGGTGGATATCGTGGGGGTATAGAGGTAGCCCTTGCCTTTGCCGTCTTTTGACTCTCGTGTTCCAGTAGTTCTTTATTTCGTTGTCTGTTCGTCCGGGCAGCTGTGACAATGAAAAAAAAAAAAAAAGCATAATCAGAATCAACGCCGGAGAGAGAAATCCAGAGCATGAGAGAGAAAGAGAGAAATGCCAGTGCAAGCAAGAAAAAAGCCAGTAGTGAGAGAAATCTCTGTGAAAGCAAGAAAGAACCCAGTTACAGTAGACCAGAGGAGAGAGAATATGAAACCGCAGAAGAGACGAACCATAAAACCAAATCGAAAGAGCCAAAACCAAATACCCAATTTAGCAGAAGTAGAAAAAAGGCAAAAGAAAGTCCAAAAAAGTATGAAGAACGCAATTGTAGTTTCAGACCTCAAAGAGAGAAGATTCAATGGCGGAAGCCATTTAAAGAGAAGATTTTTCTTAAAAAATCACATAATCGATCCACGACCCTCCAAGAATATGACAAAAAACGACTGCGAAATCGAATAAAGAGCCAAAATAATGATCCAAGAGGCCAAAGCTACAAGAAGACATAAAAAAGAAGAAAGAAGGCACAAAGATAAGTGAATGCTCTGCAGTAAAGAAGCATAGTCATTGCCTGAGCAGCCATGCGAGCCCATTTGTTGCCGAACTTTGCGTGAAACTCAAGAATGGTCCTCTCTTCGTCAGGAGAAAATGCACCTTTCTTCAAATTTGGCCGCAAGTGGTTAGCCCACCTCAGCCTACAGCTCTTCCCGCACCGATTCAACCCAGAATTCCTCTGAACCGCGTTCCAGTTTCCTTCACCGTGTTTTCTCACGTACTCCATCAAAATCGAATCTTCCGCCGCCGTCCATGGCCCCTTTTTCAACCCCGCCTCCGTTCCGCCACCGCCACCGATTCCCGAGGACCAGCTCTCGTTCTGAGTACCAGTCACGTTCGGTACCATCAACGAGATCCAATAGAGCACCTAACTTTTTCCGAGTTCTTTGTCGACTTCTAGATTCTATATCCTTTTAAGGCCCATCTTATTCTTATCTATCATTTAAAAGATTTTGAATTTTTTTTACAATTTATTTATTCTGAAGTGAGAAGATCTTCTCTCTCTAGAATCTAAAAGCTGATCAGGACTAAATGAGGAGGTCCCCGCTCTAACTTTCACTTCTTCTGACCTCGAATTTCAAGATTTCAAGGTCAGCGAGGAAAGCAACAAATGGCGCCAGAAGTAAGATATATATACCTCTCTCTCTCTAAAAACATCTCTCTTTCTAAAAACCAGAGAAATCGACCTTTTCAAACTCCACTTTTTGTTTTAATGGCATTTGTTTGCAAGTGACGAGTAAAACAAAGCCAAGAACCGGAGATCTCGTCCTATGTAACGCAGCACAAAACCTCACTTTCTCTCTCTATCTCTCCTGCATCAAACAATAAAACAAAAACACACGAATCGATCAAATGGTTTTTAGGGAGAAGGGAGAAAGGCGGCGGATAAAGTGCTGCGGCGGCGGCGGCGGAGGAGGAGGAGGCGGGGAGAAAGAAAGAACCGCGGAGGACGGTCGTATCGTATGTGCAGAGGCTTTGATTCTATGACCCACAAAAGAAAAAAAAAAGGGTGAGGAGTCGGAGAGAGAAAGGAGCTCCGATTTCCTATTACTCCTCACTCTGAATGGCTCGCCATTTTATGCGCAGCTCTCAATCTGTTTTCCAGCTGTTTCCTCAGTTGCTACAGCCTAACTCCCGACCCTATGCTCCTGGGTCGTCTTCCCCGGTTCCTCCTCTTCTTCCTTCTCTCCCCCCATTTTCGACTCAATTTGACTGAAATTTTTATTTTTATTTACCCTAGCAGGTTTGAGATTACGAATAACATACCAGTCTGTCTTTCATGGATGGTCAGATTGTTTCAGTATTTTCGTTCAAGGCCTCTTTCTACATCTTTTATTTCATTGATTTATTATAAATATAAAATAGAATAAAATTTAACAATTCAACTCGTGACGGTCGATCGATAACCCATCGTTCTGTATTTTACACACATAATGAGGGATCGTTGCGTGGCCCCCGTTCTGTCAGGAATCTATTTCCACGTCCCTCGCACGTGCACAACGGGTGACGGATATAAAAAGAACGGCCCCTCGTTCTATATGGGGGTCGTTGCATGTGGAAAAGACACAAGGAGTCGTTCATTTTAGCTCGGCCCTCCATTCTCCTGCAGCCCGTGATCAAATTATTGACTAATCACACAGAACGATCCCCCGTTCTCCCGCAGCCCGTGACCAATTATTGCCTATCACGGGCGGGAGAACGGAGACCGTTCTCCCAGAACAGTTCCCGTTCTGTCATCCTATTTAAGGAATCAGTCATCACCCTCCATTCTCACCTCCTACTTCGCGAAAACTCTTAAACCTCTCCACTATTATTTGCTCTGGAGAATTTTCTTTGTATTAGCGACGACGATAGATTTTGATTCAAGTAGATTTGTTGATTTAGACAAGACAACAACTTGTGATGCCGATATGGATTGGTATTCGTACGTCACGCCTGCATATGGTGATCTACGAGCATTCGATCACTTATATGGAAATGAAGAAATAGAGGTGCATTCGACCTCCAGAACTCTAGACAATGAGTTTCGAAGACCGGTCGGTTTGGAGGATGATTAGCTTGAAAGCATACCGGTAAGAGAAGAACTCTCAATGAAATTTTTTGGGAAAAAAGTATAGTTTTTTAAAGAAAATTAAATCAGAAATAATCTAATATTCTTTGACAAACGGTTATAAGATCAAATTCACCAAAAGTGACAAGCAACGACTGACAGCTAAGAGTGAAGACGGATGTGAGTGATGACTACATACTTCGAAGATGCAAAATGAGCTTACGTTTTAAATAAAAAGTTTTACCGATTTTCACAGCTGTCTAAGGAAAATTGAGAATCGACACGCTACAGCAAAATGGGTGGCGAATCATTATCTGGATAGGTTCAAAAGTCAACCTACGTGAAAAATCTCATTACAAAATATTTCTTTTAGTTTATATAATTATTAAAATTAAAACTTTAGCTTAAAAAAACTGAACTATAAAATAATTTGAATACATTAATTAATATAATTAATTTAAAAATAATTAATTACATAAATTAATTTCAGCCTTTTATTTAAATAGATTATTATAATAAATAAATTAAAAAATGGGTAGAATTTTTTTTAGTTTAGGTTATTTAAAGTATAATTATTTTTTTTTTTGGTAGTTTATTTAAAAAAAAAAAGTTGTAGACTACTATTTCATTCAATTATATATTTAATATAATAAAATGAATTATTATGTTAATTTTATGTAAAAATATATATTTAAATAAATTATAAATAATTACATATACATTTTAAATTATTCAATTTAGAATTATTATTATTATTTATTTATTTATAACAAAATGAGTAGAGTTTAGTTTGTTTGACGAGCTATTTTCAAACAATTTTTATAAATTAAAATCACAATTTTATCACAAACAGTCAGATCCACCAAATAATATACACTACATGACAAACATAAACTAAACTAAAGTTACAAACATAAACTAAATTATACTACATTACAAAAATAAAATACAAGACATAAAATTAAAGTACATAAAATTTTAAAAACATAACATGAAATACAAAAAAATAAACTACACTACGATGGGGGTAGGGGTGGGACATCGTCGTTTTCACCCACCATCCAATTATCGAGCGTCTTCGCTAGGGGTGGGCAAGAGTTCGGTTCGGTTCGGTTCGGTTTTGGACCGAACAGAACTGAACTCATCGGTTTCGGTTTCGGTTTTCGAACCCGAAACCGAAACCGAAATCGATTGGCTTATACCAGACCCGAACTGAATTTTTCGGTTTCGGTTCGGTTCGGGTTTGGTCGGTTCCACTATTGGAAGGAAAGTTAAAAAGAGGTTTTTTATTACTTGCGATTGGTTGCCGAGCCCTGGGCCTTGTTTAAGGCTATGGTTAGAAACCGGGGGTCTACTTCAATTAGTTGGGAAAATTTCACGGACCAGCGGAAACCCTACTGATTGATCTCTGCATGGTGTCTTAGTGAACTTGTATTCGTCTCTTCAACGCTGAGCTTAGAGAAAACAGGGAAATGGGTGTCAGTGGAGGCTCTAACCTGTGGACTCTGCAAGTGCTGCCTCAGCTGACGAGCTCACAGCAAAATTTGTCCATAAGCGGTACGAAGGGCTCGTCATGGTTCGGACCAAGGCTATAAAGAGCAAAGGGGCTTGGTATTGGGCTCATCTGGAGCCCATGCTGGTTCACAACTCTGACACTGGTTTACCTAAGGCGGTGAAGCTACGGTGCTCCCTCTGTGATGCCGTCTTCTTGGCGTCTGTAACGACCCCTTATCCCAGCAAGATATTGTCCGCTCTGGGGATTGGGCCGCAGCCCAATATCCTCCCCTCACGGCTTTGTTTGGCGAGAACTTCTCAGAAGGTCACCCAACCTGGAATTGCTCTCGCCGAAGCACTTTTAACTTCGGAGTTCTTATGGGATCTTTTGCCAATCGTGCTCCAAAACGCGTCTAATTTAAGTTTTTATTAAATAGTTTTAAGTTTTAATTTGTTTTAAAAAGTTATAATTCAATTCCGATTTCGATTCTGGTTTCGATTTCGGTTTAGGTTCCGCTTAGAGTTTATTTAAAGTATAGGGATGAGTTTAAAAAAGATATTAGGATAAAAAAAAATAAATATAGTACGGTAATTGGGTACAGTATTAGGGTCGTGACAGCGTCGAACCCGTCGAGCATCGGTTCTCTTCAAACATTTTGGCTTGGATCCTGTAAGCTCCTCCCTAGCTTCAAACTTCAGGTTTCGGTTTTTAGGTTCGGTTCGGGTTTGACTTCCACCCGAACCGAACCCGAAAGCTTATTAGTGAGCCCGACCCGAACACAAAAACAACTCTTGCACCCGAACTGACCTGAACTGAACTCTCGGGTCGGTTCGATTCCTCGGGTCGGTTTTGGGTCTACCCACCCCTAGTCTTCGCCATGTGATTCTGGGAAATGACGAGCTCTCTCTGGGACTCAACCAGTTGTTTCTAGTTCACGTGGAGCTCTTTGACTCCGTCTACGAGGAACTGCATTTCCTGCTGATGCTGCTGCTGCATTTGATATAGTTGCTGCTGCATCTGATACATCTGCTGCATCTGCTTCATCATGTCCCACATACTAGTCTCCTGGGGGCCAATGGTGGCGCGGTGGTGGTGGCGTTGTCCTCCATCGGAACATCCCAAGATGTGGAGTTGGGATCTCCCTTCAGTATCTAAGACCCAGTGACTTCGACTAGGCTCATCCGAGTCAAATGAAACATGTCAATTACATTGACGGATCTCGGAGCTCTCTAGTGGGCAGCTGAACCTAAGATCGCTCCACGATCTTCCAAATCAATGTCTCGTACGGCAGATTCTTGTTGCGTGCTCGCCCAATCTCTTCCATGTGACCTAAAATCATGTATCCTGGGTCGAACATCGTGCCGCTGTAGTACTTCTCCATGACATAGAGATCTATCCAGCTCAGGAGATCTCTATGTCCATCTCTCGGCAGCTGGTGTGGCTGATCAGGTTGTGAATAACGCGAGCTTTGACACTCAAGTCCTTCAATTTTGGTTTCACGAATGCTGCAATATCCGAATTGCGGTGGATTTGCCTAAGGAACTGCAATCCATGTGTCGATATGGCAAAATCACACTCTCGAGAAACGTGATAGTATATGACCGTTTCTTCTGCGGTAAATCTGAGCAATTCATTAAGATCACCTGCAGTTACAACAATATTTGTACCGAATATGTACGTCTTCAAGCACCCTTGACTCCCGATAACAGCCAAGTTCGCGTAAAATAAGCAAACAATTTTGTCGTAGTTGTCTCCTCGCATGTTGTACACCCCGTGCAAGAAGATGCAGTAAAACATCTCATTGATCTCCAAAGACTCTCAACCGCTAAAGTTGACAGTCTTCCCATAAATAATCAAGCGCATTGACAAATTCTGCTGAACTGCTGTAAACACCCCTGGTTCCGAAATTTCATTGACAAATAACTAGGCGGCGATCGCGGCACTTGATCTAGATCACCTTAAGGAGGAGGAGGAGGAGGAGGAGGGGGGGGGGGGGGGGGGGGGGGGGGGGGGGGGGGGGGGGGGGGCTTTTTGTTTCAAAAAAATTTTGGGGGCCATTTCAAAGATTAGGGCTCCAATTTTTGGCGATTTGCACAAAAATTGGATCGAGTTTGGGGATTTTAAGCAAAATGGCCTCATATTAGAAGATTTTCGCAAATGAGGAGGCTCGGGTTTGGAATTTTTGACAATTAAAAGGCTACGATTTTGGATTTTTGACATTGGAGGCCTCGGGTTTGTGTTTGGGTTCTCGACGATGAGGCTTTGGATTTTGGGATTTTTGACAACGAAAGCTGAGATTTGAGGATTTTCAGCGACAAAAATCACGGATTCAGCGATATTTCTCTCGGTTTCAGACGATGGAGAGTGATGTTTCTCTAAATTTCAGACGGTGGAGAGAGTGCACTAGGGGCCAACGTTATATATACTAACAAAGAATCAGCCCCCCGTTTGAGGGTGAACTCCCCCATTCTTAGCCCTAGGGCTGAACACGGGGGGCCGTGTCCTGAAGCGCGACCACTCTTTTTAAAATTGCTCTATAACATAGGGGGCCGAGCTAAAGTGAACGGCCCCCCGTGTCTTTTCCACATGCAACACACGTGCGCAGGGGGGTTCTACACCCCCGCGTCGACCGCTGGATAGAACAGGGGGCCGTTCTTTTTAGATCGGTCCCTCGTTGTGCACGTGCGGGGGACGTGAAATTAGATCCCAAATAGAACGGGAGGCCACGCTTTTAGAATGGTCCCCTGTTCTGTGTGTAAAATACAAAATAAAGGATTATCGGTCGATCGCTAAATGTTAAATTATTAAGTTTTGATAGTTTAAAGTTTAATTTGTTAAGATTAATAATTTAAGAATTTCAAAAAATAATAATAATAGTTTGAGAGTGAAATTGGCCAGTAAAATATATGGTCTGATAAATAGTTGGCGGGGGTGGATAGAAGCTTCTACTCCGATTAAGATAAAACACTTGTCCCATCTGCATCTTCTGAAAGTACAGGCTTTTTAACACTTGTTTTATATTCAATAGACCCACTGTTCTTTTGAGGGATTCAATCCAAAAAACATTAGGGCTCTAAATCGGTTCGGTTTGAACTGTAAATCAGTTTCAATTTTTTGAAAATCAATTTTGGAACTAAACGGAAGTATTGAATTAAATCAATCAAAACCTGTCCAAACCGAGTTTAAACATGGTAAAAGTGAATTGAAAGCGAGTAAAAAAAAATTATGAACCAAAAAAAAAAAAAAAACAGTTCGATCCGTGTTGGTTCCCAAGGCCGATAGGTTCAGACCGATTAACCCCTACAAAAAAAAATAAGACTTGAATTAATATTTAGTTATTCAAATAATTTTATCTATAATAATATATGTTTGAATTAGATTTAGATAATTGATAATTCTTTGAAGTACAACAATTTTACAAAAATTTAATATATTATTTTAGATAATTTATAATATTTTGCATACTCAAGTTTTATGAAAATTTGGAAAGCTAAATATTAGGAGTAGATGAATTCATTTGGGAGATAATAACTCTTCAAAATATCAAATCTTGAAGATCCAAAACTTACCTAACTTGTCTAATGAAGATTTTGTTTGCGTCCAAAAACTTGACGGTTTCCCACGTGGCGGAAAAGAGCAAAAAATAGACAAACCAATTGCACCGAGCAAGCACGATGACTAAGGTAAGGAGAAACGGGGGCACGAGTTGACGATGGCGGATTAGATTCTTCCACGAGTTGGTCGTTGTGGTATCTTTGATCTTCGGTCCTATCCTTCTGTTCATGGGAATAATGTTTAATCAAACGAATTGAGATGATAAAGTACTGACTTTTTTAAGATCGAAGCGTGCATGTTTTAATTTTTGTTTAATCCATTGAATAGTTTGATCAATATTGCTAACAAAGTTTATTGTAAATTATAACAAAAATTAGATTTTGTCAACTGTTTCTCGTGCTATAGCATGTGTTATAGTTTTTGCAGGGTTTTGGGTTAATTGTGTTATGTGATGATATAGAATTGTCACAACACGTATACGTAGATTATAAAGGAAGGAAAATTGACTCTCAATTGTGTTAAAAAGTTGGTGTGCACGTTTAATTGCTTATTTGGTATTTGAATTCTCGAACCTTTGTAATTTAGTATTTATTTTTATTTTATTGTTTAATTAATCATAAAAAAAAGTCTATTTATTCAATTTTTGAATTTTTAATTAGTTTATAAGAAACTTTATTGATTGTTTTACGTGATTAATACTTGATATTTATCATTTTATTACTTGTTACGGTAGAATGCTATTGCATTTACAAAAATATAATCTATTTAATTTTTTGTGGTGAATTTCAAACAAATTACTTCCTATCTTTTGATGATGATGTGAGAGCATACAACTCAAGAGCAGTATCTGTGAGATATGCGAAGGAGGTTATAGACCAAATAAAGTAATGCAATGCACACGACTAAAACAAAATAAAAAGTAATAGTTCATTATGTGAAAATTGATGCTCTTGTACCAAATGACGCGAGAACAAAGAATGATATCTTCAACGAATGGCGGACGACCAGATTGCGAAAAGCTATCAGATTAGACCGTCTAGAGTTAATGCCAAACGTCCAAAGAAGAATAATGGAATAATAGGGTTCGAGAGTGGGTGTCTGGAAAAGAAGAGCGGTGACCACAAATATAGTGGTTGAAATTCACAATTCTTTAGGAAGATTCGAAATGAGGGTCAAATGAATAAATTTTAAGAGAACTTTTGGACACAAGAACAAGTGACAAGAAGATATTGCAGAAAAGGTTCAAGTTGGTTAGTGTTAGTTTTGATGTGACCCGATTTCTGACTGGACCAGGCCGGTTTCGGCCCACGTTGTGAATCTCAGATGAATAGGGTTTTATGTTATGTATAAATATATGCTAGTGTGGCAAAACTCATTGTACCTTGATTTTACATGGTGATTTCTCCTCTGCCCGTGGTTTTTTTCCCTTATAGGGTTTCCACGTAAATCTTGGTGTCCACTTTTTCTCGTTTTTCTTTTTTCGTTTTCAGTTCGGTTTTTCAACAATTGGTATCAGAGCTTCAGGTTGAAGGTTTTTTGAAATCAGGGTTTGATTTTTCAAATGTATCGAACATTTTTCAGGTTTGCAATTTCGGTAATTGAAATTGCAATTAGGAGGAAAAAAAAATTGAAAAAGAAAAGAAATTTATTTTATTTTCTTTTTTTCTCTGCGTGAAGAAACAGAGAACTTTTTGGTTCGGGCGTTCTTCTTCGACAGAGAAGAACAGAGTCTTGCCCGAGCCGCAACACCCCGACGCGAAGCGACAGAACAAAACTCCGCCGCGCCGCCATCAGCGAGCCCCCGTTGCACTAGTCATCATCGTTCTATCAAGCCGTCTCTCCGGTCTCGCCGCCGTCGCGCGCACAGAACACACTGCCGACGTCGACAGCATCAACCTCCGAGCAGTAGCAATGCTGCTCCGACGCACACTTCGAATCCTCAGCCGCACAGCGCCGTCGCTGCCTTGCCGTCCAAGAACCGATCCGAGCAACATTGAGCTTGTTCAATTTTTGGTATTCTTTGGTATTTTTCACAGTTTTCAGAATTCTGCATATTGATTTATTGGGTGCTAAAAATCTGATTAATTTGGGTGCTGGAAATCTGATTAATTTTTTATTATATTCTGAAATTTTTTGTTTGAGAAATATCGTGGTTCTGAAGAAGTTTATGGAGGGTTGAGATATTATTTGATGTTTCTGAGTAATTATCTGGTGGAGATATTGTTAGGAATTTTGATATTGAAATTCTGTGGCTGGCTGAATTATTGATCGAAAATTTATCTGTTTGTTGGGCGATTTTTTCTGTTGGTTCAGAATATTTTAAAAGATTTATTCTGAATTTTTGAGGGATGACATCATTGAAATACGATATTCCTTTGCTGGATAGGAATACAAGATTTTTAATATTGCAAGTAAAGATGTGAAATCTGCTCGCTCAAATGGAATTGGATGACACGTTACTTGATTTTGATAATATGCCTGAGTCTTGGTCAGAGGCAGAGAAACTCACAAGAGACAGAAAAGCATTATCTCTGATTCGTCTACACTTGTCAAATTCAATTTTAGAGGATGTGTTGAAGGCGAAATCTGCTGCTGAAGTATGGTCAAAATTGGAAGAATTGTGCCAACATAAAACTCTCACGAGTAAGCTGCATTTGAAGCAACGGTTATATTTTCATCATATGAGGGAAGGATCTTCTATCGAAGAACACTTGTGTGCATTCAAAGAGATAGTTTCGAATTTGGAAACTTTTGAGTGCAAATATGATGATGAGGATTTAGCTTTGATTTTGTTGTGCTCGTTGCCTATTTCGTACAATACTTTTCGGGACACGATGTTATATAGTCGTGACACGCTAACTCTGAAGGAAGTCTGTGACGCTTTGCTTTCAAAGGAAAGGATGAAGCACCTTGTAGTTGGATCTGGAACTCAAGGCGAGGGACTGGTTACTTGGGGTAGAGCTACAGAGAAGTCTGAGAAAAATAGTCATGGCAGAAAGAATTCAAGGGACAGATCAAAGTCCAGGAATAGAAACAAAATTTGTTTTTACTGTCAGAAAAATGGGCATATAAAATCAGAGTGTTATCAGCTGCAAAACAAGAGCAAGAGAAAAGAACAAAGTGAACAAAATGAAAAACAATCAGGGAACTCTGGTGAAGCAGTTGTTGCTGAAGATGAAAGTGGTGAAAGTGATTAAGGTAATCTATTGATAGTGTCTAAGGAAAACTCAAGGTCATCTGAGGAATGGATTCTGGATTCAGCCTGCACATTTCATATGTGTCTCAATTGAGAATGGTTTTCAACTTATGAAACTGTGACAAAAAGAGCTGTATTAATGGGAAATAATGCATCGTGTAAGATTGCAGGAATTGGTACAGTGAGAATCAAAATGTATGACGGAGTAGTCAGGACACTTGGTGATGTGCGACACGTTCCTGAACTACAGAGGAATTTGATCTCGTTGAGTACTCTGGATATTAATGGGTACAAGTACACCGGTGAAGGTGGAGTTTTGAAGATCAGTCGAGGTTCTCTTGTTATGATGAAAGGACAGAGAAAGTCTAGAAATCTGTATGTTTTGCAGGGTTCTACAGTTGTTGGGGATGTGGCTGTTAGTACTTCAATGTCAGATGAAGATCTCACCTGTTTATGGCATATGCGTCTCGGACACATGAGTGAGCATGTTTTGTCTGAATTAAGCAAAATGGGACTTTTGAATGGTCAGAGCATCAATAAATTACAGTTTTGCAAGCATTGTCTAGCTGGGAAACAGAAAATAGTCAAATTTGCTATGGGCACTTACAATTCAAAGGAGATTCTAGATTATATTCACTCAGATCTATGGGGACCAGCACAGGTGCCTTCCAAGGGAGGGGCACATTATATGTTAACATTCATAGATGATTTCTCCATAAAAGTATGGGTATTCTTCTTGAAGAAAAAGAGTGATGTATTTTCTACTTTCAAGGATTGGAAAACGATGGTTGAAAAGCAGACAAAGAGGCAGGTAAAACATCTTCGCACCGATAATGGGTTGGAGTTTTGTTCAGAGGAGTTCAATTATTTTTGCAGAACAGAAGGAATTTTGAGGCATCTGACAATCTCGGGGACTCCACAGCAGAATGGTGTAGCAGAGAGAATGAATAGAACTTTGATGGAAAAGGTTCGGTGTATGCTCTCAAGTTCAAGTTTACCTAAGTCATTTTGGGCTGAAGCTGCAGAAACTGCTTGTTACATTGTAAATCATTCTCCAAGTACTGCTCTTAATAAGAAAATTGCTGAAGAAGTTTGGTCTGGTACTCCTGCAGATTATTCAGTTTTGAGAGTGTTTGGTTGCCCTGCATATGCTAATGTTGATCAGGGTAAGTTAGAATCAAGATCACTAAAGTGTGTATTCCTTGGATACAAGTCTGGGGTAAAGGGATACAAATTATGGTGTCCAGGACATAGTAAAGTCAGATACAGTAGAGATGCGGTATTTGACGAAACTGCTATGTTGAATAAACCATCTCCACAGGTCTTGTCAGAAAAGACTAATCAGATATCGAGTGGAAATTTTGAAGTTGAACTTGGATCAGGGTCGACATCAGGATCTTCAGTTCAAGACAGTTCAGAAACACATGATAGCATTGTTTCTCTACAGCCATCGGTATTGGCTTCTCCACAATATTGCATTGCCAAAAATAGACCGAGGAGGGAGATCAGACCTCCACAGAAATATGAGGAAGCAGATTTAGTTGCTTATGCTTTGAGTGTAGTTGAAAGCATTGATGCATGTGATGAACCATCTACTTATTCAGAGGCAGTAAGTTCAAAGGATTGTGAAAAATGGATGATTGCTATGCAGAAGGAGATGGAGTCTCTTCAGAAGAATGACACGTGGAACTTAGTCGAGTTGCCTAAGGATAAGAAATCTGTTAATTGCAAATGAGTGTTCAAGAGAAAGGAAGGTACACCGGGTGTTGAAGAAGACAAATACAAAGCACGTCTGGTTGCTAAGGGTTACAGTCAAATTCCAGGTGTAGACTTCACTGATGTGTTTTCTCCAGTTGTTAAGCATAGCTCGATTCGAGCTTTGTTAGGCGTCGTGGCTATGCACAACCTTGAGCTTGAGCAGTTGGATTTGAAAACTGCATTTTTACATGGAGAACTTAAGGAGGACATCTATATGCAGCAACCTGAAGGTTTCAAAGTTCCTGGAAAGAAGACTTATGTTTGTTTGTTGAAAAAGTCTCTCTATTGTCTAAAGCAATCGCCAAGGCAGTGGTATAAAAGATTTGATTCATTCATGTCTGATCAAGGTTTCAGAAGAAGCAATTATGACAATTGTGTCACATGAAGAAAGACAAGAATGGGTCAGTGATTTATCTGCTCTTATACGTAGATGATATGTTGATAGCAGCTAAAGATATAGAAGATATCAAAAGTGTTAAAGAACAATTGAGTAATGAATTTGAGATGAAAGATTTGGGAGCCACCAAAAGAATTCTTGGTATGGAAATACAGAGAGATAGGAAAGCTAGTAAACTGTACCTAAGTTAGAAGGGGTATATTCAGAAGGTTCTCTGCAGGTTTAACATGAATAAATCTAAGCCTGTTAGTATTCCATTAGCAGCTCATTTCAGACTTTCATCTACTTTATGTCCTCAGTCAGATGAAGAAGTTAATTATATGTCACGAGTTCCATATTCTAGTGCAGTGGGATCGCTTATGTATGCTATGGTTTGCACGCGTCCAGATTTATCTTATGCAGTCAGTGCAGTAAGTAGATACTGTTGGATCGAGAATGTCTAAGAGGGGGGGGGGGTGAATTAGACACTTTTTGAAATTTAATTAATCTAATATTAATTTCTTTCTTATTGTAGGACTCTAAATTAAAAGCAATCAGACAAGCAATCAAAGTAAAGAGAGAGAGAAATTTAACACACAGTGGTTTTTACGTGGTTCGGCCAAACCTTGCCTACATCCACGCTTCAAGGTTCACCCCTTGAAGATCCTTAACCTTCTCCTCAACGAGAATACACATATCGGAATTTCGGGCTCCGATCAACTGCCTTTTACAAATCTGGATTGTTCTTCACGGGCGACAATCCACTGCCTTATACAGATTTTGAGTTTATGTTTTTCAAACGCAGATTACACTCTCACCAAAAATGAAATCTCAAGTTAAAGTCGAGAGGTGTAGAAGAAAATACAGAGTGATTAACTTTCGCAGCTTAGGGCTCATAATTCAAATTCGCAAAAGTTAGTCTTCGAGCCTTTTCTTCTGCTTATATACTCTGTAAAGCTTCTGTTCTTCAAATGGAAAAAAATGTTACCGCTGAAGCAGCTATCCGTTGCTTCTGTAAATGTTGTTCGTCGTCGCCATTAAAGGTCTGGAGTTAATGTTGAAAACGACGTCACTGTAGCTTCGCGGTTAGCTTTGAATTCTAGCGGCAGATGCAACTTATGAAGCAAAGACACGTCATCGGTGGATGCAGCTTGAGCTCAAAAACACCATCGGCAGATGTTTTCAAAAACGCTATCGGCAGATGTTTTCAAAAACGCTATCGGCAGATGTTTTCAAAAACGCTATCGGCAGATGTGGCTCAAAAACACCATCGGCAGATGTTTTCAAAAACGCTATCGGCAGATGTTTTCAAAAACGCTATCGGCAGATGTTTTCAAAAACGCTATCGGCAGATGTTTTCAAAAACGCTATCGGCAGATGTTTTCAAAAACGCTATCGGCAGATGTGGCTCAAAAACACCATCGGCAGATGTAACATATAAGTGCTGAACCGTCATCGGCAGATGTAACATATAAGTGCTGAACCGTCATCGGCAGATGTGGCTCAAAAACACCATCGGCAGATGTTTTCAAAAACGCTATCGGCAGATGTTTTCAAAAACGCTATCGGCAGATGTTTTCAAAAACGCTATCGGCAGATGTTTTCAAAAACGCTATCGGCAGATGTTTTCAAAAACGCTATCGGCAGATGTTTTCAAAAACGCTATCGGCAGATGTTTTCAAAAACGCTATCGGCAGATGTTTTCAAAAACGCTATCGGCAGATGTTTTCAAAAACGCTATCGGCAGATGTGGCTCAAAAACACCATCGGCAGATGTTTTCAAAAACGCTATCGGCAGATGTTTTCAAAAACGCTATCGGCAGATGTTTTCAAAAACGCTATCGGCAGATGTTTTCAAAAACGCTATCGGCAGATGTTTTCAAAAACGCTATCGGCAGATGTTTTCAAAAACGCTATCGGCAGATGTTTTCAAAAACGCTATCGGCAGATGTTTTCAAAAACGCTATCGGCAGATGTTTTCAAAAACGCTATCGGCAGATGTTTTCAAAAACGCTATCGGCAGATGTTTTCAAAAACGCTATCGGCAGATGTTTTCAAAAACGCTATCGGCAGATGTTTTCAAAAACGCTATCGGCAGATGTGGCTCAAAAACACCATCGGCAGATGTGGCTCAAAAACACCATCGGCAGATGTAAAAACACCATCGGCAGATGTATTATATAAGTGCTGAACCGTCATCGGCAGATGTTTTCAAAAACGCTATCGGCAGATGTTTTTGAATATAAGCGCTTGAGTGTCATCGGCAGATGTAACATATAAGTGCTGAACCGTCATCGGCAGATGTTTTCAAAAACGCTATCGGCAGATGTTTTCGAATATAAGCGCTTGAGTGTCATCGGCAGATGTAACATATAAGTGCTGAACCGCCATCGGCAGATGTGGCTTAAAACACCATCGGCAGATGCTTTCATTTCTTTGTTGTGTAACGATCGGTAGAAGCATGCATTTCAGCCCTGTTTTTCTATTCAGCTTTGTATACTCAAACTGATTTTATTAGACAACTAAAATACCCTATTTAAGGGTATTGCCAAAACAATCTTATAATTATAATTCTCGTTAAATACACATAATCAAATTTTATACTTAATATACAAATACATCATCAAAAACAAATTATGACTTAAACACTCTATAAGTCAACAGATACATGGCTAATCCAGGAAAGGAACACTGGAAAGCTGTTCAGTGGATTCTTAGGTATCTGCAGGGGACTAGTGATATATGTCTTCAATTTGGAAGAAATAGAGATCCGGTAATTGGATACGTTGATTCTGACTATGCAAGAGATCTTGACAAGAGGAGATCTCTCACAGGATATGTTTTTACAGTTGGAGGTTGTGCCATCAGTTGGAGAGCTACTTTACAAGATACCGTCGCATTGTCTACTACAGAGGCAGAATATATGGCTATTACAGAAGCATGCAAGGAAGCCATATGGTTGAAAGATTTGTTCAGTGAGCTCAATAAAGATTTGCAGATTTCCACAGTATTTTGTGACAATCAGAGTGCTATTTTTCTCACCAAAGATCAGATATTTCATGAAAAGACGAAGCACATTGATATTCGTTATCATTTTGTTCGTGATGTGATTGCTCGTGGTGATTTCGCAGTGAGTAAGATTAGTACTCATGATAATCCTGCTGATATGATGACCAAGATTTTTCCCACATCTAAGTTCAAATTTTGTTTGAGTTTGGTTGGTATTAGTTGCTGATTTTACCCTGAGGGGCTTTTATGGTGGAGGAGCTTTGCTGGAGTTTTGGAGTATATTTTTATGCAGTTGAATTCGTGTCAAAGTGGAGATTATTAGTTTCGGTGTGACCCGATTTCTGACTGGATCAGGCCGGTTTCGGCCCACGTTGCGAATCTCAAATGATTAGGGTTTTATGTTATGTATAAATATATGCTAGTGTGGCAAAACTCATTGTACCTTGATTTTACATAGTGATTTCTCCTCTGCCCGTGGTTTTTTTCCCTTCTAGGGTTTCCACGTAAATCTTAGTGTCCACTTTTTCTCATTTTTCTTTTTTCGTTTTCAGTTCGGTTTTTCAACAGTTAAAAAGTTGTCTCTACTCCAAAAACTACCTCCAAATAAAAATAACACTTCAACTTGATAACTTGTGAGTTTTTATAACATGACTGAAGAATTTACTTTAAGGAATTGGAGTGAAGATAACTACAATAAATAGCTAATTTGGTCAACTCTTACAAATGACCATAAAATCTAACCTGATCGAATTGAATGTTAACGATCGGTTTTTTCATGAAAAGCAAGGGAAGGCCGAAGCAACTCTCTAACTTTCTTCTTCAATGTTACAAAAATATTCTTTTCAAATAACTCTAATTCTAGTTTAACAGTCATATCAATAATGGTAAAACTGTAAATAAGTCAAAGTTTCAAATAAACAGAAATAAAATTATCTTAAAATAAAAGAAAATGCAAGAAATTAAAGTACTGTGTCATGAATTGAGTCATACGACGTCATTTTACAGCTAAAAATTTGAGATTTTATTTGTTAAATAAATAAATTTGAAGGTCTAATTTTCAAAATATTGAAATCAATATGATTTTTAGTTTTTTTTTTCTTAATTAATGAGAATTTATAAATGCAAAATAAATTATTAATTGTTTAGAGATCATTAAATAACAACTAAGCTATATATTTACAATTTTTTTAATGCTGAAATTTTTAAATATTGTTTAAAACTTATACAATTATATATTAATAAACTCAAAAGGATATAATTCAATATCAAATTCTGTGATCGTAATTTCCCAGTGGCCACGTGACGTGAAAGGATTGGTTGCCTTTCCTTCTCTTTCGATTCACACAAGTTTTTAGTGATGATTTAAATAATAACTGCTGCGAATAGTCACAGAACAAACACGTCATCATCATCGTTTCAGCCACAGAAAGTGAAAATTTTCTTGACCCCACTGGCCAGATATATACGCAGACGAGCCGCCATGAAAGAGCTGGAACGCTCCTTCGCTAAGAATTCATGGGTTTATTCTCCAACATCTTCCGCTGCTTCTCGGAGTCGTCGCAGTCCAAAAGGTGCATTTGCAGCGGCGATCTATGCGTTCTAACAGATCAGAAATGGCAAAGGAACAAGCCGAAGAGCAAGCAGCAGGAGAGATTTGTAGTTTCAGTCTCTCCCCTTGAGATTTGATTTGTGAGATGAGTCTTCGAGAACAGGTCGAACAATTTGTAATTTTGTTGTCTGAATCGTTCTACTTCTCAATTATTCTCCGATGGATCTTTATCAGAAGATTATGACCGGAATCAATCAAATCTTAAAAACATGCGGCCGGACATGACACCCCTTTTTTCAACGCATTTCAAAATTTAGAAAAAATGCTATTACATGTCGTGTGTATATATATATAGATATATATAGATATATATAGATATATATATATACACGTACATACGTTAAGAGCTCGTTCTTATTAGAATTCTAATTAAGTCAGCATGAATTGTAAAGCTCAACTGTTATTTGATTTCATATTAGTATGTATATCCAAAAATTCCAAGTCTCCAAAGAGCATTTCTACTTGCTTTTGGATTCCCAATCAAAGGCATCACAAAAGGGACAAGTAGAAAGTTACCAGTTGTAAACTCGCGTCTGACGCCTCGGAAAGGCAAGAAGACGTATATAAGCAAGCTTCAGCTCAGACAACAAAAAAAAACGTACTAGCAATCTGCGTTGGGATTATAAATCTTGTGTAAATAAATCAATCTGGGTTGGAATTATCAAGAAAACAACATAAAAATGACTACTACTATTTATGGAAATGGACTAATATTCTACCTACACCTAATGTACAATCCATCAATTGATTCTTTGTAGGCGCTTCCAAGCAATAGAATGATAACACATTTGCTCAACCTTTTTTATGGTAGCTTGGTCTGCCCCAAGTCAGTAATTCTCGTTTAGGAAACAAGCAAATAGTTCAGTCAGATGATCCTCTTCTAATGCCCGTGGAATCATGTGAGAAAACAAACCTGAATGATGAACTTTTTTAAACGCCCCCGAATCAAAATCATCTGGTCGAACAATTGGTGGCATTTTGAATCGTGTTGCTACGGACACAAAGGTCATATTTTTGCCCTCTATTTTTATAGAAATCCTGGAAGAACCTCTGCTTCTATGGTTGTCTAAATCCTCAACTTGTCATACTCAAAGTTGCAAAGCCAGGTCGGGCTGCTGTGAGTCCACTTGGACGCCAGAGGAATGTCTCACTGGAGAACTTGGACTCTGGAAACCAATGTTCAAGTCTGGGGGAAGCATTTCTTGCTTCTGCCTAGGCTGAGCATGCGGGCGGAGACCTTGCCAATGGGGATGCACTTGAAACCTGGACAAGTCGGCTTGAGCTAGCTGGGGAAAAACTTTAGGTTGGCTTTGGAGCTGTGATTCCATACCCTTGCGAACAGACTGAGGTAAACATGCCTGCAACGGGTTTCCGTTCCTCTCAGAATGAAATTTGTTCCCCCCAGTACAAGGAGGCTCCCCATGAACTCTAGTGATTTGAGGATTGAAGTCCCTCGCTGGGTTGTATAACGAGTCTGCTAATATGTGATTATTTGGCAGGCTAGAATTTTCAGCAATTTTTTTAAAACCTCCAGCTCCAACAGACATCCACGCCCGGGCAGCTGTCATGGAAGCATTGTTGGATTCGGTTTTCCTTATGGAATTGGACTCTACTGTCAAGACCGGTGGAGCTTCAATCGGACCTTGACTGATGTATTTTTGTTGCCTTTGAGCCTTTTCACTCAATGATTTCATTAACTGAACTGGGTCAGTGAGACCCTGTTCTTGTCCATGGGAGGAGTATGCTGCCACTCTAGCTATTTGATCAGGAAGACCACCAGAAGAAACAATAACAGGATGACTATTTAAGCAATCAGTCACAACTTTTCCGTTGGGTAGTCCTCCGGCCACAACTCCATTAGAATCTGGCAGTTTAAAAGATCCAGAAGGTAGAAGACTCATTTTAACAGGGGCCGAGTCTTTGGACCTGGAAGCAATAGATTGCGAATTAGATTGCTTTTCTGGTACAGGATCAGCATGATTCTGATTGGGGGAAGGCAACAAGTTTAATTCAAACTGATTTTTTATCTTGCTTGGCTTGGTAAAATTGTTGGGTTGCTGGTGTTGCAGGTTTTGCTGCTGATACGTAGAATTTAAAGGAAGACTGTGTTTGATCCCTCCAGAGCCAAACAATGATGGTTTTCCATCTGAAATATCCCGCCTGACGGGATCCAACAAAGATTGTTTCACCTCGGAAACAGGCCCATTGGTACGGTTTTCCTCGGTTGGAAAAGGAATCTTCGACAATATTTCATTCTTTCTCAATTCAGCAGCGGAACACACAGGAGTACATAGACCAGATTCCTTCGGGTTACGATTTTCAAATAGAAGTACTGGAGTTGGAAGTGGCTCATATTCTCCAACCCAACCTAAGCCAAATTTACAACCTGCAGGAAGGGCCTGCTCAATCCTCTTGGAGGCAACTTTCCAAGCGACTGGCCCAAGAGTTGCAGCAAAGCGAGCCAGGCTCCTGGCATATGAATATTCTGCATGAAGGCCAACCTGATACCACACCAACAATCGCAGAAGAAAGTCATTCTATTACAAGCCCAAATAAATAGACAAAATAAAGAGAACTTCTAGAAGACATACTGCAACAAGTTGCTTCATTTCTCCTTCAAAAGTAGTTAATATTGATTCTGATCTGACTTCTGGCTGATTAGAAATATTATATGTTGCTCGACGGTTTTCATCAAGCAGCACTGCTTTCCTCCCTAATCTTGATGAGAAACTCTTCCCTGTATAAAATCAGAACAGAAACAATTGGCGGCAGATAACAGGATAACTTTTCAATATTATGACAAGACCAAATGAGTCAGTGGAGATGCCAAGAGGGGTGGCTAGGGGATGATTGGATTTTTCATACTCATTTGAGAACTTAAAATGTTAAATAATGACACATTAGATTGAGTGGACAGCTTGAAATGTATAGGAAATCACACATCGAGTTTTATTCTTTTCATAATTTTATGTAAGTACCAAAACTATGATAACAGACATGAGTCGGAGGACGGCTTGACATGCATGGGACATATTCTGTACAAAAAGTGAAGTTCATAAACAATAAAATTTCTCTACAGCAGTTAAGGGGACAGAAATAAGCACCATAATACCTGAGAATAATTCTTCAGCTTTCTCCAAATTATTCTCAAATAAAGAAGAATTCCCTTCAACATGCCCATCAATATTGCTATTTTTCTCATAACCACCACCTTGGGCCGGATAGGAGGAGTTCTGAATATCTCCAGCAGTGGCAAGAGTTGCACCTGAGGAAAAATCTGATCCCATTGGTTCCTGTGAGATCCGGCCTGGCAGCTTCTTTATCTGTTTCTTAACTAAGCAATTGGATTTTGTTTTCTGCTCTAGCTTGAGCTCTTTTTCAGAGGATTCATAATCAACTCTTAATCTTTCAAATTTCTTCTTGGCAAGCTCTTGTATGGTATGAGCCTTTAAGAAATTGTTGTGTCTTAATATTTACATGCTCACAAGATATACAAAATCAAGATAATTGGAAGCAAATTTTAGAAATTTTTATACCTGTTTATAGTATATGGTCTCTGGTGCATTATATAGCATAGCATTTGAGCAAATAAGAAATACATCAGTCTGCATCCAAGATAACAGCATCAGAATCCATACACTAGATTAGCACTCATTTATTTTGCAAAGAAAAAATTTCGTACAACAACAGAGGGTGCCATGGACAATAACAAACACCAAGCATGATGCTTGGACAATAACCCCACATTTTGCAAATTCTCAAAGGCAATTATAGAGACGAAAATACAAGATAGAAAACACAAATGTGAAGGCTTTTTAAATCGATGTTACCTTCTAAGCTTCTTCACATTTGTTTCCATTTTAAGTGCAATACATGAAGATTAGAATGTTGAATGACTTATTGAACACTTCAAATGCACTCTTACTTATATTGTTGCCCACATGCATGTATCTGGTCTTTTTTCAATCATAAAACAGCTCTTTTGTTGGTTGTCAAAAAGAAGTTTTTAGCTTCCATATTGCTTATAGAACTAGGTACACATTGGCTTGTCCCAAAAAGAGAAACAGTTCAAGGAAATCCAAACTGCACTGAAAAACAATAAACATCACTCCATCAAATCTCACTTAAAAGGATTCTCTCCATCCACCTCCCTGCTTTACGCTGAATTTAGAAAATCCAAACTTCTGAACGGAAACCTGCCTATTATAGAATCATAGCCTCCCCTTGATTACAATTCCCCAATAACTATTCAAAACAGCCACAGTTTATCCACAAATTCAGACACTAGTCCAAGTAAAGTTCAGATATAAATAAGATCCATGAAAGTTTTAGTCAAGGCAAAAATGCAGGAAACTCTGTCAGTACTGAGTACATACCGCAAAATGTTCCAAAGTTGAATAGGCTCCAGCAGCCAAGTTCTTCCTCACCGTAGCAAAGTCCATTGGATGCTCGATTACATCGTGATAATCAGGGAGCTGCAATATTAAACTCAACTCTCAAAATTGAATCACTTAAATAAGAAAAATACAATATTATGGAAGAAAGTTTTTCCACACCTCTTCTGGATCAACTGGTTCGGCGTACACACCATAAATGTCTTTCCTGCCATGAATTTTAGATGTTAAAATAAGAGGCTTCAACAATAGCCAACTCATCACCAGAAGAGAACTTCAACCATAAACTGAATTAAAAAGGTCCATTACTTCTGAAGTTTGTCGAGAATCAATTCCAATGTTTTCTTATCAGGAAGCGGTATCCCAGATTGAATATGAGGTGGAGTCCCTGACAAAAAAAACATCAAAACTCTCGTCATTAAACCATAATAAAAAAAAAAAAACAGAGCAAATCAAGACGGTAGATGAAAAAAACAATGAAAGAAACCTGAAACGGATTCGGACCCTTTTGAGCCCACTTTTGTTCGTCGTCTTACCTGTCAAAATCCATTGGCCATTCAAATATGAATAGATAAATTACACAAATTCGTGTAAAGCAAGATGAGCTAATGAAGTGAGAGAAAGATATAGAGATAAAGACAGATAAGGCAGACAATGCGGAGAGAGAAAGAAAGAGGTGGATAGAGAGAGAGAAAGGTAGGAGAGTGTGATCAGATTCTGTAGGTTTGTTAGTTTTTGACAGTTGACTTGAGCCGTTGATATCTCCCAAATCCCCGACACACACACTTAGATGAGAGAGATTTCCTAGAGAGAGAAAGAGGACAGTAATGGAGAACGTAAAATTGATGTCTGGACTAACGACATAAAAATCTAGTGTTTTCAGCCGAGCTGGAGAAAAGCTCTCATTGCCTCAATAGGTCTCTCCGCTGCACCTTATCTATTTCAAACTTCTTCAATCACACTCAACATTGTTGCTCTATCAGATCCATGATAGCCATACTTACCCCTAGGATATCTTCATCTTCATCCTCAGCGTCCGCGCGATTTTCATCGTCGTCGTCTTCTTCTTCGTCCTCATTAACACGGCCAATCCTCCTCTTCTTCAACGGATTCCTTTCCGACTCATCCTCCTCCGACGGAGACTCAACGTCGTCCAGCGCGTGCGCACCACGCAACTCTGTGCGAGCTTTGGTTAGCTCCGGCTCAGCTCCTTCTCCGCCCTGGTTCAGCTTCACCACCAGCTTGAGCTTGAGCTTCTTCTGCAGTCTCTCGTCCTCTTCCTCGTCATCGTAATCGTCGTCCAGATAGTCATCGTAGTCAATGTTGTACCTCACATTTCTCTGCCGGTGACTTCGTCGGACAACCGGTTCAGTAGCCGGAGAGCCGCTCAACCGGCGTGCCAGATCTGCCTTTGATGGCCTTCCCTTCTTCTTCCTCTTCACGATCTGAACCATCTCTCTCTATCTATATCTCACTCTCTCTACAAACTCAGTCTCTCTCAACTTTCTCTCTCTAGAATTTCATCACTCTCTCTCTCTCTTGTTTTGATTCCATTATTTCAGAGGGTGGCTTGGCTTTTTCGAGTGGGCAATTTGATATGCGAACCTTGACCCGAACCTCTGCTTAGTCAGACGAAGCTCAGGCTCGGAAACCCATTGGGCATAAAATGACGGATATTTTTGCTCTTTGTCAGCCTGCCCGCTGCCCGAATGGGCTTGCGTGACTCTTTTGGCTCCCCCAGCCCTACTTACGTTATTCTTCTTCTCCGACCTCTGATGAGCGTGTTCTCCACGCTCTTCCTTAATATGCTGATTTATTAGTATTTTTGACAAAACAGCCCTTTCAATAATTTAAAAAAATTATTTAAACAAGCTTATAAAATAAATTAAACCAAGGTAAATTTTTTAATATAATAAATAAAACTTAATTAAAAAGTGAACCCAATAATAGAAAATATTTAAATTTGTACTAAAAATGTCACGACCACCCAGAAGCGAACCGTGTACAAAAAATTAATATCATAAAACAAATTTGACAAAATGTTTATTTTTTATTATTTTATTTTAAAATAAGAAAAATGTTTCTTAATTCTAATAACGCGTTTTGAGCACGTGATCAATTTATAACATTTTACAAATTATTAGTATTTTAATAGGATATTAAATTTATTATTAGTATTATTAAAAAAGGGGGTTAGCGAAGCACGCGCCTTCAAGCGAGTAAAAATCCTTTTCACTTTGTAAAAAAGAAAGTTAGCCGTGATTGATATCTTCCCCTGGATCAGCCCTTTTACCAAACAGCCACTCTAATATTTCCTTTTTGTTTGCTGAGGTTGAAGGAGCTAATGGTAATTCGCCCTCTTCCCGCTTTGGTTTCGTCTTCGGTGCGGTTTGTATTTGACGAAGCTGACCAAATTTAATATTGAATTTATTTGTTTAGATAAATAATAAATATAGAATCTTAAAGTCAGTAAAATTAGGAAAAATTTAAATACGTTGTAAGAATTTTTTTTTATAATTTATATTAATTTCACCTTATAAATTAGTAATTAAATTCATATATTTTTTTAAATAAATTTATTGGAGATTAGTTTTCAAATTTCTTATTTAGAAAGCTTAATAGCAGTTTGCTAATTAAATACTGTTTTTTAATTTATTTACTTAATATTTTTTTTCTTTTTTTTATAATTAAAAAATATTATATAAACCTTTTTTGTTGATTCGAACAAGGAGTTGGTTGCCAAGTTGGAAGGGAAAGCAATAAAGAAACGAGAAGACAGAGCTGGTGGGTCCCACCAAACGTGGGGCTCACCATTGAGGAGAAAAACGCAGGATGTGGGGCCCACGACTAGATTGGGAGAAACGACAAGTCGGTGGCCCGAAGTCCGACCCATTTTGAAAAATCAAATAAATGGCTTTAAATTCTAAATTAAAGTGGTTGTTCTATTTGACTAATAAATATTTCAATTAACATGATCTTTGTTCTTTAGTCTATGTGGTTTCCTTTTCAATGTTGATTAAACTTACCCCAATCATTAATCAGGTATAATAGTGTATTTCACTTGATCAATTGTTTTAATAATTAGTCTGTATTGTTGGAAAAATAACAAAAATTGGTGGGAACAATAATAATGTCTCTATTGTAAAACGTAGAGAGTACTGATCAGGATAATTCTCAAGAAAAATTGTACTGGACAATCTCATTGGACATAATTATCTTTCTAACTAAGTTTCCATGAAAGGCTAGATGACATAAACGGTCCCACTTAAAATTCAGTCTCATAGACAGAACTCACTTACACAGTACAATTACATCACTCAATAAGTTGTACGAAAAACAATAGAAGATGCGATCCGAAAAATACTAGGAATATTTTCTCATATCGTAAGATTATAATGGCCAAGAAGTAAGAGAAATAATAGCTAAAATGAACACCGAGAATTTTACGTGGAAACCCAAATAGAGAAAAATCACAGAAACCGAGTCCAGAAAGATCTCACTATAAAAAAAATAAGATTTACAATATTTTTTTAGATATTAAATATTCACTAAGAGAAATCACTACTCTTATAACTTCAATGTGCACAAAAACACTGTATCTATTTTTCTCTCACACTCTTTATTTTCTCTCTCTCCAAAATAATCATCACTATTTCTACCCCTCTTTTCAGATAAGACCTTCGTCTCTTCTTTTTTATGCAAGTATCGGATACAGAAATCTTCAGATTCGGATACTTTTTTGGATACTTAAAGGTTTGCAACGAATGGAGACTTTAAAAGTCTCCATTCACACACACGATTTGAAAAAAGAATAAAATTTTTCTTTCTTTCTTTCTTCTACATTAAATGATATGGGTCCCTCATCATAATGGATGGACCCCACATATATATGTGAGGTTTATCCGTTAAATCTTATTTCATTTGATTAGATATTTTAATCTAATTTTTATAATTTCTAACTCAATTTCAAGTCTAACAATCTCTTATCCGGCGACTTCAAACTCCGTCACTTGCACAATAGATTTTGAAATATAGTTAGAAATCGACAGAGTATTATAAATCTATTTAAAACAACATTATTAAATAAAAAATATAGTTTATACATATTGAATTTAACGAATAAACCAACGCAAGTTGCAAATTATTGAAAGGTAAAAGACATAGATTCAATTTATCCAAAATTAATCAACTTGTTACTTGTTGACATTATTGACAAGCTCTGCCTGTTAATTTTTTTTTCACTAGAAACTCTACAAATCGATCTTGAAATAAAAAGAGGCGTATTATGTTTAATAAAATTTAATTGATGATAAAAGGAGGATAGATAATTATTTATTTAGGTCAATATAATAAATTCTAGGGTTTTTTAAAAAAAAAACCTTAAAGTTAAGGTTTTTTAAAAAAAAAAACCTTAAAAATTACTGTTCAACGAAAAAAACCTCAAAGTTTCAGAAATAGGTATTCTAAACCTTTTAGTCCAAAGTGGGTACTGGCCTGCACAGAGAGGCCGGCCTGTCCAATTGGACAGGCTGGCCTCCTTTTTTTTTCGCTAAATGACAAATTAATTTTAAACAATTATCAAACGATATTCAATTTACTTAAAATTTTTACGACATGTTCATCACATTGTGAGAAGATAGTGTGAAAAATTTCATGATTTTATAACAATTGTACGATTTATTATAATTTTAGTTAATTATTTTATACAAAAATTATAATAAATCGTACAAATATTAGACAATCACACAAATTTTCATATTATCTTCCCATGATGTGGTGAATATATGCTAAAAATTTCAAGTCAATTGAATAACGTTTGTTATTTTTTAAAAACTAATTTAAGTAAATTGAATATCGTTTGGTATTTTTTAAAAATTAATTTATAAATTTAAAACAAATACCAAATATTATTCAATTTAGTTGAAATTTTTACTACATGCTCACCACATCATGAGAAAATAATTGGAGAATTTACGTGATTTTCTAACACTTGTACGATTTATTATAATTGTTTTATAAAATAATTAACTAAACTTATAACAAATCGTACAAGTGTTATAAAATCACGAAACTATTCACACTATCTTCTCACAATGTGATGAACATGTGGTAAAAATATCAAATGATAAAAATTTCAAGTAAATTAAATATCATTTGATATTTTTTTAAAATCAATTTGTCATTCAGAGAAAAAAAAAGGGGAGGCCAGCCTGTCCAATTGGACAGGTCGGCCTCTCTGTGCAGGCCAGTATCCAATCCGGACTAAAAGGTTTAGAATGCCTATTTCCGAAATTTTGAGGTTTTTTTCGTTGAATAGTAATTTTTAAGGTTTTTTTAAAAAAAAACCCTAAATTCTATAGCAATAAAGTTCTTTAATGAATGCATGGCGAAGGACTTAATGCATGGAGCTTGGGGCTTTGCAGTAGTACAGCGAAGGACTCGAGTCATCAATGCGCTTAGACTGAAGATGGACTGTAATGTCATTTCCTATTCCTACTTTGATGCATACGCAGTCCTCTCCGACTTCAATTCACAAGCCATCCCCTTTGCGGTATATGTGAATTTACATATAGACCCTTTGCCCTACTTGAAATGAGATCATAAAGTGGATATTCTATCAAAGATTACACGTGCTGTAGTTGCACCTTCCAAACTAAATCATGAAAATTACCCACAACAAGAGAAATTCACTGCGTCGAATTTCGGACTGTTTTTGAAACCCGTAACCTAATTTTGATATTTAGACGACGAACAATTTTCGACTCGATGAAAGTAAATTGGACACATGCCTCTTACGTGGTAGCAACTTGTGTGAAAGAGAAGTATTGTTGTTTGATTCCAGGATTTGTCGAAATAAAAGCAGCTTGTTGTTGTGTGTTGGGGAGGAATCTTAATTAATGCAGATTGAAGATGTTGCAATTTGCAATCGAATTGCTTGGGATCGGTCTACACCGTCCATCTGAAGAAGCTGATCTCATTTTTGCCCTCTTCATGTTAGCATTATTTTGTCTAATACGGCTCTCAAATGATGGTAACTTCTGCCAGCAGTGATTACAAGCTGCCATGAAATCTTGTCTATTGATTTATGCATTTGTTCTCGTATAAAGATAATTGAATGGTCCAACAACTGTTCTGTTTAATTCTCATATTTGTTTTGTGATTAGAGAATAAGTTAAAAATGGGAATGTGTTGAAGCAATGGCCGAACACATATAAGGTCTTGCTTTCCCACATGACACATACCCATTATACGAGAGAGAGAGTGAGAGAGAGAGAGATCAGCTTCTTCTGAGAGCTATAACAATGGCAGAAAAGGATTCAAAAATGAGCTCTTTCTTTCTGGTACTGCTTTGTGTGACAGTTGTGAGATTTGAGTGTTTGGAAGCTGGTTTAGTTCCTGGAGTTTACGTGTTTGGAGACTCTCTGGTGGATGTTGGGAATAACAATTACATCCAGAATTCTTTCATGCGAGCTGACTTTCCCCACAACGGCATAGATTTTCCTACCGGAAAGCCTACGGGCAGGTTCTCTAATGGCAAAAATTCTGCAGATTTTCTTGGTAAGTTTATCATCTTCTACTAATTTCCAACTGTGACAAAATTAGTGGTACGTTATTTAATGCATCAAATTTCTATTTCTAACTTGGTCAATCTAATACTATTTAATTAGAATTTGACGTGACATGAATTCTAGTTCTGCATCTTCAAATTCAATAATAAATTTTTTACATTACTCTATATATTGTTATTTAAGACGCAAAATTCACATTGATTTTAATATAATGAATTTCTTCTTTGTCAGAGATTTTTTCTCATATGAGTTTTCTACGAGTTTTCTACGTAATTCTTAGTATTTCTATTTTTTGCATATATTTTTTTTTTCCATTATGCGTTCAAGTTTCAAACAATTTCAAGGCCACTAAATTATCAACTTCTTCGGACAAAATTGAACTTTTTTGGGTAGTTAATAAGTTCTAAAATCACAATTATAATATTTGAGCAGCTGAGAAAGTCGGTCTACCAGCTTTGCCACCATATCTTTCCATCTTATCCAAGTCGAGCTCCAACAAAAACACAATACCGTTTGTCACTGGTGTTAGCTTTGCATCCGGTGGAGCTGGAATCTTTAACGCGACCAATAACCTTTTCGTAAGTGAATATGTGCTCCGTAATATCAAGTTGTAGTTTTCAAAATCTGTTTGCTTTTAGAGTCCATAAACCAACTGAAAATTCCACAAGTGTTTCAAAGTTTTAACACTAACTAGTATAGGAAATATCAATCTATCACGGCCAAACTACAAAAAGAACAAAAGAATAACGATCACGTGGATAAATTATTAGGTAAAATAATAATTTTTGAAAGATTGAAGTTAACCTAAAGAAATAAATACACTAAACCCATCACATTGATTAACTTACTAAGGTACATTTATTATTTTATTTTACTATCTTAAAATACTCGTGTCAAATAATGAATTATTGCAATTAAAGTATAATTAATATAATAAAATATAAATAATAATTTATTACATTAATTATATTAATAATTATTTGACACATTAACAAATATTTTAAGAATGTAACCGTAACATTATTGTTTTTCACTCGAGAAAAAAAAGGTAAATAAATTTTATGTACAGGATGTTGTCCACGTTTTAATTGAGTGCTCTTTTACAATCAGCACCAAACAGTGGCTTTGACGCAACAAGTGGACTATTTTTCGTCTGTGTATCAAGAATTGGTGCGACAGCTTGGATCCTCTGGTGCTCACCTTCATCTATCGAAGTCTCTTTTTGTCGCAGTGATTGGAAGCAATGACATATATGGCTACTCGGAGTCCTCAGATCTGCGCAATGAGTACACTCCTCAACAATACTTGGACTCAATGGTCCTCACACTCGAGGCACAATTAAAGGTATCAGAGACCCAATTTTGACCAATAACTACTCTTTCGATGTTATGTAACATGACAATTGTGACATAGACAAAACGAGAAATGCTAGGTTTAACTCCTTGAAATCTTATTTCGGCTTTGTTTTATGCAGCGGGTATATGGGTATGGGGGACGGAAATTTGTTATATCAGGGGTTGCAGTAATAGGATGCACACCTTCACAAAGGATAAAGAGCAACACAGAGACAGATGAATGTAATACAGAAGTAAATCAATGGGGTGTGCAGTATAATGAAGGCCTTAAGGCTATGTTGCAGAGGTTGAAGACGGGGCATAATGACATTAACTATTCATACTTCGATGGATATGCAATGATGTCCAACATTGTTCAGGCGCCATCTTCCTTTGGTATGTTCTGTATTTGCCTACGGGAAACTAAGGCTTTCTATTTTCTCTTCATTTTTATAGACAAGATCTAAGAAAACCAAAAACTTGAAGTATAACTACTCGACTTAGAATTCAGGAAAAACTCGTAGTTAAAGCACTCGTAAATGGGTTAGATCGAACTTAGGAAGTCTTGATTGTTTGCTTCCTGGGGTATCAGCAGAATAGCAAACTAAAGAATCTAGGCTAATGAACCTGATAACTTAAAGATCGAGGGAGAATATGAAGAAGAGAGTTTCCTATGACTTAATAAAGAACTTTATGGAGATAAGGATTGAGTGCCGATCTATTTATACATATCTCGATCTAGATCGCCTTTTTATTCTTCAGTAAGGAGGCACATTTTTTGTGTGCTTGGATTTGGGATGGGTTCGACTTCAGGCCGGATGAAATTGACCTCATACTCAAACCTTAATGAAAGGAAGGTGGGGTCGTTGATCTTCCTATATTTCTATAACTCCCTTTTGTGTGGTATTAAATAAAAGAATATTAGAAAGATATAATACTGTCGTTTGGTTTCAGGCTTTGTAGAGATTAAAGAAGCTTGTTGTGGGCTTGGGAGACTTAGAGCCAATATTCCGTGCCTACCGATTGCCTTATATTGCCCTAACAGAGATAACCACCTCTTCTGGGATCCATTTCATCCAACACAGGAAGCTCACCGCATTTTTGCTGACGTTATATTTGATGGCCACCCTAAATACACTTATCCCATTACTATGAAGCAGCTGATAGCTCTCTAATCCCACAACAAAATCTGTTCAAATCAATAGAATTCCCCGCTTCTGATTGAAAGAACTTTTATATTTAAGATACATTGGTGATTTATGGGTGTTTTGACCAATTTGTGAAGGACTCGACTAACCCCACATGCCCTGAAGGTTTACAAGTAAAACCTATAGTTGTTCTGAAAGCCCTAGAACTTAAAAACTCAATGGAGAAGTGAAGTAAAACCTATAGTTGTTCTGAAACCTATACTTGTTATATTTAAGTAACTCCAATCCATATTACAGTATAAGAAGTCCAGTGCTTATTGTCCCTGGCGCTGAAGTCTCACTCTATAAGAAAAGTATTTCTAGCTAATTCTGAAGAAGCTACATTATTAATGGGATCTCTAAGATTAACAGAGGCTCTCACAAAGTGCAACGTTAATTTTCTGACTAAACATTAAAAAGCTAATTCATTTATAAGCACAGGGGGATTAGCAGGAGCTATCACAAACTGAGGTATCACACTGCAATATATATCGTCTGTTTGAACATTGAAGCATACGTTATGAAAATACAGATGAGTGCATCATACTTTTATTATATAGATGAACGATCAAAGTGCACTTTCTAAACTGTTGGTGTACAATTTTGAACTGAGATGCAGATCCAAGGATTATATGCTAAGTTCCAATTTGTATTCAAGAATTAAAGAAAAGTCAAGGACTCGAAAATGTGATTCGTAACTTGTTCACCGGAGAACTAAACTTTTTACCAGTTTTTATCTGCTAAAATTCTTTTGTGCGGAAGTGGAAGAACCATTCATATTATTTTCCCAATGTAATTGCCCCATCCACTTGCCTGATAGAAAGCTACTTCTCAGATTTGCAAAAAAATTAACGGCACACACAAAACTTTCCATCACCTGTAGTTTTTCATCTACTGAGAAGGAAAACAATGCAAAGGAAAAGAACACGCAAAAGAGAGATTAAACAAGGGTACCTTATATGGTATGTTAGCTAAGAAGGAAATACATCCTGGAAGAAAAGGGTGAGATCTCCATTGTAAACGTCAAACGCCAACATCTTATCCACTGATTTCTGTGTTCCGTCAAATATAGCACTATGAATAACATTGAAGGGTATTTGACTTTACAAACCAGAATAATACCTCATATATCTTATCTTGCGCAGAGATTTTTTCATTAAATTGTCGCTCAACATGTTTATTGTTCTGAATAGCATCCAAGACAAATGCTGCTCTCCTGATAACTTCCTCGGGAACACCTATATAAGAGCAACGAAATGTAATTGTTATTAAGAAACCAAAAATAAAAAAAATAAACTACATATAAACAAAAAGAATGTCTGTTGTGAGAAAGAGAGATTCCTTGATGTTTGCAGAGAAATACAGATAAAGTTATACGGTGAGATGTACCAGCACGATGTGCACAATGTAAACCTGCAGGAAATAAGATTATTGGATTAACAATTTTTGACAGCCACTCTCCTCAAGAGTACATGTCTACTCACCGTAGCTAAGAAGAGCGTGCCCAGGTACCAAACTGCAAAAACAAAGACAAACAAAAGACAATAGATTCATCAATGGATCAAACTATCGTGTTCAACAATCAACATCCTGTTGTATGACATATGACATATGTGAAGATGGTTAAACAAGCAATGACATCTCTGGAAACTATGGTGCTCTTAATGACAAGCCAAAGATTAGGATAAGAAATATAATAGATTTCATGATGAAAGATGAACGCAAAACTAAAGTAAATCTACTGCCTATAAAAGAGTACAAGGATTCCCAAGTGACAAATTGATGTAATTAAGAGATAATAATATACCGATACAGAAATACTATGTCTTCAGATTCTGTAGAATGTCTGTCAGGCTTTAGCATGCTCATAGTGTAAAATTTGATTGTCTCGGACTGAAATAAGTTGAAAAGAGAGAAATAAAATAATTATATAACTTGATCTCTACAGGCTGAATTAAAATAAAAATATATATTTACAATATATCACGGAAATTTGAATTTTCCCCTCATAAAACCAGAAAGGATACAATCTCATATCCCTGAAGTAAAAGAACACATACCGTTGATAAGTAACTCTCATCAAGTAACTCAGTCAAATGTGTGCACACCAGGACCTGAACAGACATAAAGGAGCATCCTCAGATCACAAAACTTGTAATATGGTAAGGCTAAAAACAATTTTGAGAGATGGGTTTGGGGATTATGTCTCCTAATTCATGGATTTTGTTCTCTCTTTATTAGTTTCTTTTGAAAAGCAGCATGCTCCCTTGAGAAAAACAAACTATCACGTCCATGGCAGAAAACCTTTGGAGGTTCATTACAGGTAGCAAAGTGATTGATGGTTCCACCAAGCAGGCCAATACCATCTGAACAAATTAAGATCATTCGCAGAATCAATAATATCAACGACGTAACAATTGCTGGAAAATATTTATGATGAGAGACTTACCTTCAGTCAGTGTACCTTTACCAAATTCATCCAAGAGACACAAAGATTGAGAAGTTGCCTGTCTATAAATTTTTCAAGTTTAAAGTTCATTCCATCTCATCAATGGTGGGTCCGATTTGAACTTTTGTGAAGATATTATAAATTTTTACACCTAATGTACCTTAACATCATCCCTACTTGATGTAGATCAATCATAAAGGTCGACTGTTCTGCTGTCATAAGCTTGCTTCCCATTGCACAAAATATTCTGTTAAAAACCCAAGTAAGCGAATTATCCATTCACAAGGATATAGGTCACCAGCAGCAGCGCACCTGTCGGTCAAACCCACAGTTGCAGCATCTGCTGGTACAAAACTCCCAATGTGAGACAAGAAAACAATTAAAGCTACCTGTAAAAACAAACTTTGCCCAGTGAATTAATACAGATTTTTTCTTTCACAACAAAGGACAAAAGAAACAATCTGAACCTATTCATATTTATTATTATGTACGTGAAAAAAAGGGAGTATAATGAAAAGATATGTAATCTGTAATTTGACAAGGATGACTAATAGGAAAATGTTTTCTCCACCATGAGTAAAATATTGCAAGAAGGTGCAATTTACGCCAGCTTCTGGGCATATCTACGCAATGGAAAGTAGATACAAAGATGGAGACTTCAAGGTATCACAAATACATTATACACAATTAAACAGAAGGAAGTGGGAAGGAGTGAATAGAGAGAGTGGGGTGGGGAGGGTGGTAAGGAGAGGTTGAGAGAGAGAGAGAGGGGGACCATAACCTGCTTTATGTATACACTTTTCCCAGAGTAGTTTGGACCAGTGATGATGTTAACTCTTCCTGTGCAGCACAAACTTGCAATTCAACAAATAACCAGCATTCTATGTCGAAAAATAAATTTTGTTGCCAAACTCCATTACCATCATCTGAAATTTTTGTGTCATTAGGAATAAAAGTGTCCACTGTCATTTCCTGCAAAACATGTCTACAAATTGCATGATCACTAACAGTGATATTCTACAGATAGCTCTTATAAAGTATCTTCAATTTCACTATGCATATAACTAGATAATTCTTACCTTCCATTTTTTATGTCGAGCACGTTATCTGCAGTCAAGACAGGCCTTACATAGTTGCTTTGACGAGCAACAAGCGCCAAAGACAAAAAGCTAAATAATAGCTGAAGTTATTATACTTAATTACAATACTGACAGTTTCAGTTAAGGTTAATCTGGACGGAGTGGATGAGGAAATGATTCTCACCAATCAAGTTCAGCTGCAAAACTGACAGCAGTAAGAAGATGCACTGAGAAGAGTTGTATGTGCGACACCAAGTCTCTAATAATTGCCCTCTCCATGTCTTGTTAAGAACAAATATGAATATGAAATCAGTTCATCAGTAAATTAGGTGTGATGTTCCTTTCTAATGTTTCTTATAATCGTTGTTGGAAACTACTAAAATCTGTACGCACGTGGTTATGGTTGCAAAGAGGCCACTCATAAAGATTGTTACTACGAGCAATTTGGACAGAATACACAACCCACATATACATCATGAAAAATATATTAGCATCAGGAATAAATGAAACTCTGCAAATGGGAAGGGGAAGTTGAAGGGGAAGTTAACGCCGCCTACCTAGAATTTTATGATAAATATCTCCAAGCAGATTATCCAACTCTCGTGACTTTGGCGTACGATAAAAAAATCTTCTCATATCTCCATCAACATCACTAAACTATAATTCAAAGTTGATTTTCGTGAGCAAATACTATGGTGATACAAATTATGTAAATTCAATGAGAGCTTCAACTTACAACAAATTCAAAATCTTTTAGTGTCTCCAATGTCGTTTCATCAAGCTTTTCCTCAAAAATGCACATCAAGTAGCCTATAATTGAAAATAAAAGAAATTCCAAACATAAGAAGGATGATGGAAAGAGGGAATCTAACAGAAGAAGATTGGATATACAATGAGCCATATCATATCTATATCCACATGAACTGCAAACTTAATGGATAGAAAAAGGACTCATCCCATTGGGTTGCACAGTTACTAGAAACAATGTTCCAAGAATAATAATAGATATCAGCATCGTTACTTAATATAAACAAATCCTACCATCCTACTCCTATCAAAATAACGTCTAACACATAAGTAATGACAAGTCATTGAATAGGGAATTACATATATAAAAAGCAACATATATAATGTATATTACGTAAATAAAATCTAAGATCTGATTAACTTAATTCTGTTAGGTGATATTTTAACTATTTGGACAATATATTTTTTGTGTTTAAGACATCAACGTGTATATTAAAATTACTTTCTAGATGATAGGATTTCTATTTTGTAATTCTAAATCTCTCATCCTATGATAGAATTAGTTACCTAATTTTTCTTGTACATACTTAATTTGTATAGATTTAATTTAATATTCACGAAAGATATTTTTTTCACTCTCATTATTTAAGTGCAATTAGACTTTGAATTCAGGGGTATGGATAAGTTTATGGTCAAGTGTACATTTTACTGTAAATTAAAAAGAAAAAAAAAACTAACCTATTTGGTGTATATATATAATACTCGGGACAAATTTATCTTTATACAGCTGAGGATGTCTCTCAACTTCAATTAATGTAACCTGCAAATATATAAAAATAAAATATTAAACTTAGTAGTTGAAGCAGTTCAATATCATTTGCTTTATCAATTGGCATGGAACGAACCTCTGCTAGAAATTCAGGCAATTCTTCATAAATCTGCCTCAGTTCATCCAACTACAAAATAACAAAGTAATTACAGTGGATGCAAAGAGCACAAAAGTATAATTTATTTATTTATTGATAAGAAACAAATATAGTGTAAAATGTACAAAAAAGAGAGATGCATAATGCACAATCATATAAATTCAGATTCTATAATCTTAATTTTTAATGATGTCTAGTTACCATGATACACATGTCAATCCAACGGAAACCCAAGATAGATTAGGGTAACGACCTACCACCATGCTCTATTTAAATTTTTATTTTATCCAGATGAATCAAAGACACAAAAAAGTGTCTAGATACCGATCCATGAGTTCACCTTCACGAATGAGATACCACATGACAGATTCCATTATGAAACATAATGATTTTAGACAAATAAACTTTAAACTTGTATTGTGATTGAAATATACACGTAGAGACAATACAAAATGAAACTCCATTTTGTACTTTGTAAAAATTTCATAGAAATGAAACGACGAACCTATATGCCTCTCTAATAGACAAGCAAAAAAACCCTCGTCAATTTAAAAAACATGAGGCCATTTGATTTCCATTACATTACCTCATCACAAAAACCTTCCTTGACAAGTGTTTCGTATCCCTTCTCTTTTGCTCTGCCAACATCAAGTACGCCAATTATCTACAGAACATGGTATCAAATGTATAAGTTAAAGCTATTACAGAAATGAAATTTGTTAGAATCTTTTTTTCATCAAAATACAAGCTTCAAATGCTCCAAAACTTCAAAAATAAGATGTTCATGAAAATAACAACAAGAGTAAGAACGATAAGTAAAATTACAATTGTAGTTTCTGATCTCTCTATGAATAAGCCTGAGTCATTTTGTTTTTAAGAGACGTGATTTGGAAGCTAAGCCCTAGTTTAATGAATAAAGTTTTATGTCCTAAGAATTCACGTCATCCGTAATAAATAAGGATTTGCCATTAGTCTATAAACTTCATGGCTTTTTACTAAACCAAATTATTAGAATGATTATGAAGTTTATCATTGTCTGTCCCCTCCTCAACCTTCCCTAGCTCCCCTGTATTTATTTTTTAATTCTCGAAATAAGTATTTTCTTTTAAAACTGTCAGCCAAAAAGAAGATCTACAAATGAAACTCAAAACAAAAGGTCTTTCTACGTACCAATTTGACAAAATAAATGTAAATAACCTAAACTTTCTCACTATTAATCAAGATGTCATAATCAATTATTTTTTAAGAAAACATCTATTCAAATCTCATCTCAATGCAAGTTCTAACAATATTAAACTTCCCTTGTACTTGAAACACGAAGACTTGAAAATATTTTTAGTTGATGCATTCATCAGCTAAGTGAGAAATCACACCAAAGGAAACTTTCATGATAAACAAGGATGGAATTTTTTGTTCCTATCTGAACGAAACCAGAAGAAAGAATTTCCAACTGTATGTGGTGGTGATCTGACTACATAATGGAAACACTTACCAATTCGTATACATAAGCCAACTCTGAGGTAAAGCATGAATTAGCCTGTGCAAAAATCAAATAATATATAGAGAACAGCACATCTATCAAGCCACCTGGTAATGCAAACAGAAAAGGAAAAACCTTCTCAATTATGTCCAAATCTAAGTACTTTGCTAGCTCCCTAAGATTCTCCGAAATCCCTACTTCAAATATCTTGTTTATATATAAGAGTGAGCTGATGCTCTACAAAAGAAAAGAAAAGGAAAAAGAAAACATTAAATGTCAACGAGGAGAGAGAAAAACATGTTTGTGATACCAAAAGCTAGTATTGGAAAAGGAACTAAAATGTCATAGCATCTCATACAGAGAGATAGGCACCTTTACAAATGCTGTCCAATCATTAGGCGTACACATGAAGCTTGGAGAGTTGAATTTCTTCCACAAATGCAATTAAATACATCATAATAAAAAAAAATTAAGACAAAAGAAAATTCCATGAATGAACAATAATAGTTGTAAAAAAAAATTATAGATTGATTTCAAAACTTATGAGTCTAAAGTACTGCCTCAATCAATGGGTATATATAGTGTATTCGATAGATAAATGTAGGGTTCAGTTTATTGATGCCCATCCAATTTATTTTTAAAATAGTCATTCATCATATCCATACAGTATTGTCAGATTAAAATCTTAAAAAAAATATAACATACTGATCAAATATTCTGTTTCACTTAATTAAGCAAATGATTTAACTTGGATATTTTCCTAAGAGAAAGAAAAAATGATGAAAAATAGGAATTTTCCTACCTTGAGTATGTGTGGAACATCCTTTACCAACTTCAGAGTCTCCCGTAAGGAAAACATCAATTCTTCAGTTGCATAAAAGAATGATATCTAACTATTGGTAAAAGAATAAATACTTAATTTTCATACAATCATTTGGTATAACTGAAAAATTAAAATATCATCTGAAGCCTCAAATACTATCTTTTTGAGCAAATTTTAAGATATTTTCAGATCTCAACTTCCGTCAATATCTTCTCCTAAGCGTTTTAAGATAATTTGTAGTAAAACAATTAAAGGATACAACATTGAGACGTCTGTTCAAATTGTCAAGGTCGAGAATTGGTCTCAAAAACCAGTTTCTATAGAAAGTAATCATTTTAACCAAATTCTGGATTAAAACACTTAATCTGAAGTCGCACAAGCAATTTATAAATCAATTTTACCTCAACAGTCGCCTACCCATGGGCGTCATGCACTAATAAATAAAATAGATGTATTAGCCCATCGGGCACAGAGATTTCAAATCATAAGGAAATGAACTAGCACAAACCTTATTCATCATGCCAAACACTGAGAACCTGCGCTGAAAAATGTCAATATAGATTAATTAGACAAGAGTATTCAGAAACGAGTTCTATAACCACCCTTCTTTGGCTCTGCCAATGCCCATATGGCTCGGATGTTTGTCTGTTTGGAAAATCTGCAATGCTTCTAGTGCAGCAGCGTCAAGTTTAAGAAACGTATTTCTAATTTGAAGTTGTAAGAAGTTGATTTTTGTGGATTTCTCTATCAAGCAACATGTCGAAAAATTGTATATATATAAAACCCACAAGGATACTTATTTTCCATTAAGTTCTTGGGATCATTGTAATGAAAAAATTTCAATGAATTTTGTTTATTATAAAAAAAGAATAAAAGAAAAACCACTAAGGATACAATGAAATTTCCACCACAGAATCGATTGTAATTGATGAAGTTCCATGTTCCTTTTGCTCAAGAGTGTCTATTATCCGTTCATTCTCTAATATGGCAAGAAGACCCCCACTTGCACGAACTTCAACATCACTTCCCATGTCCATCATTGAACTTAACTGCAACAAATGAAACACAGGAAACAAAGCTTCAATAGAAAGCAAAAAAGAAGATTTGATTTCCTGAGCTATTTAGTTCCTGGCATCTGGAACTAGAAAAGTGATTGGAGAACGACGACCATAACACTAGAGCTTCTTTTTTTTTTTCTGTGAAACAAGCTTCTATTCATTCAAACAATATAATGAAGAGTTGAAACTGCAAGCTACGTTGCAGAAAGTATGATATAAAAAGATCATTTATTTTTGTTATAAAAAAAGGAATTTGAATCATGAGAAAATATGTTACAGGTTGCAAAAAATGGACAATACGAAATTCTCCCAAGATAAAGAACTATAAAGATCATTTATTCTGACACCAAAAATTACATTCAACATGACACTAATGGATATATTTCAAAATGATCTACGTAAGAAAAATGAGCTTCATAGCTGTCAAAATCTTACCGTGTTAGTTATTTAGTTGTGCAGGCGAATTCCTTATACTCCCTATTATTAATATATATTCAAAGCTTTTCTAATAAAATTATTGTTCCAATGGCATTCAAAACTCAACATTTTACTCTTTTATATTTGATCATTGACATTAGTAAATTCACTCAAACTTCATGCTGACAGTTAGTGTTATCGAATCATTTTCACAAATATAACGGGTATGAACTCCACATTATTTGGTAGATTCCCAGACCAGTAACTTTGTGACCAAGTCTCATAAATACTTTTGAGATATAAGAATATGATAAGCTACTTTTCCATGTTCAATGGCCAAAATACCTGATTCACTTAATTCTAGGGTTCATTTTCCAAAGCACGAAACACAGAGTAACAATTCCTACAATTTTATGACATGACTCAAAGATAGCTTGGTGTTGGACAAAAGAAACAAAGTTTGAAGCACAAATCACGGGATGGAACTATTATCAGCTTACATAGCATATTCGCTCCTTGACGTTTAACCCATCATCCATTCCTGTCACTCTAAGGTATATCAATCTGTACAAGAGAGAAAGAATACATAAACTGAATGGATTCCTTACATGAAGCAAAAATTATAAAAAAATGCACGACATTGATAATATTCCTTTAGCATCTTACAACGATGTCAGTCAAATGAATGTCTGGGATAGACAATTCTTTAAAATAAGTTGGCCATTCCAATTTATCACATGGTACCTTGAGACATAAAAGCTTTAAGAACAAATAATTTGAATGATGACATGGTAGGACGCCATTGAATGGCGAAACTAATTGGCTTTATTGATGAATTAAAATCCACTTGGATGATATTTAGAGCGTTAAATTGTGCAGCAGTTTAACTACAAACCCATAAAAGCACCAATAATTAGTAATATTTACACAAATCGTGATAGACCAAACTTATTGTTTCCATTTAAACTCCGTGATTTTCTAGAACAGTCGAATTTGGAAGATTTAAAGTTACCTAGTAAAATATCAATAAACATTCTCTATATGTTCTGATACCTGTGCCAAGCTTGCTCATAGTTAAATATTGAACTTTTCACCAGTTTCACTTGTGAAGGCTCATTTGTGCCATCTGTACCATTTAAAATTATAAGCACGACAACGTAGTTACTGAATTAGAATCCATGTAATGAAAAACTTACCACTACGCTGTAAAGCAGATAAAAAAGATTCTTCAGATTTAGTGCTTGTGTAAATTATCAGGGGCTTAGCTTGATACTTTACTGAAAAATTTCACAAGAAAAATAAGATGGTGAAGCTACTGCGGTTTAAAAACAATTGAATACCAAAGCAAATGAGCACAAATGTTTCAAATTCAAGTAATTGCATGCTGTTTAAAAACAATTGAATACCAAAGCAAATGAGCACAAATGTTTCAAAATTCAAGTAATTGCATGTAAAAACTAAGGAAAATCAATTTTTCAACTAAAATATCATGAAAGACGCCTCAACTATATAAAATGCAGAAATAAAGCTCAGGTCTTAAATAATAAGAAAGAAACATAAGACTCATACCCAGATCAATCAAGGGGAAATTTGTGCTATCGTCTTCCCAAACTTCCAGCACATGAAGTTGGCGAATACTAGAGTCATAGTAAGAAATTCCCACACTGAGACAAAAGTTTATGAAGTTTTCAATTTCTGTCTCTTTGTTTTAATATATTCTCACCATAAATTAAAACATAACGTCCTGAGCAAATAGTTGTTATCATCCATCCTTGCATTCTAACCACTGTAAGCATTCCGGTTTTTCCTTGTCCCACAAACCAGCTCACATAGAAGAGAATAGAGATGCTATTTTGTTTGTTTTTATAAAACAAAAATAAAGCTTTCAAGTCTTACTATTCGGCCAATGGAACTCCAGTTTACTCCAAAAATTAAGGTTTACTTGCCTACTGAAAGTCTTACCCAACCTCTAATATCAAGATCAAATTACAAAAAAAAAAAAGAAAAAGAAAAAAGTTAAAACTCTGATCTATAATTGTCACATATTACAAACTGTCATCAATTAATTTTAGATTATGGAATCAATTAAAGCATTTGCCATCGTGCCTCTTCAGCCATGCATGCATATTGAAGTATAAAATCGTATTCGTTATATACATTAGTAACATATTTTTTACTAATTATCAACTCTTCTATGAATGGAACAACATAGAAATCTTCAAGTTTACTCCCACATGGAATCTTAGTAGCACTACATCAATTTATAAATATCGCTTGCCAAGACCATTGCTTGTCCTGAAGAAATTAAATTTGGGATCATTGACAAAGAAAAGTACATAGTCAAAAAACCTCACCGCTGGCCATGTAGAATGCATGCCATGTAAACCTGTAACAGAATCCAAAGAAATACTATAGCATGAAAGGTAGTACATAATAAGTCATTAGCTTAAAGAAATGATTTATGCTCTCAATTGATGTAATCTCATGGTCAGAAATGCAATGAGATACACTCTTGCTTAGACAAACATCATTTTTATCAATTACACTAAAGTTCATTCATTTTCCACACAGTGAAAATCATTGAAGGAAGTGGACAACGATAGCACGCAATGAAAGTGGGGATCACCTATCCAACAGTGAAAGAAACAGTGGCATGCTTTTGTTTTTTTCCTTTTCAGATGATTAACTGAGAAAATCAGCCTTAGAACTCAAATGAATCCATGCTATAAACACAGATTAGCTTATTGGAAAAATAAATAAGTATATAAATATTTGTTCTGTATCCTTAGGACACAACGTATGATGTTTCAGTTTGTGATTTATTTCAAAGTAACAGAAGCAGTATATCACGTTAAAATTGTGATTGATTGGAATTTGAAGTCTCAAATCTTCACTGTTCAAGAGAAAAAAGACGCCTCAGTTTTACTAATCAAAATCACAGTAGAACTTGCCATTGTGCATCTGTAATTACATATTAAACGCACATGCCACGTTACGATTGTGAAATTTGTCCAGTAGAAGCTTCAAATGAACCAGAAGTTCGCTTGATTGAAAGGTAGTGGTGTACATAGCAAGGAATGTTAGTATATCAGCAATTCAGAAGGCAAAAAAGCATTGTCTCGGTTGTCTAGCAACCAAACTGATAAAATCAATTGTTTGGTCCACGAACATTTTGATAAAAAAAAAAGACTAAATAGAAAACTTCAAGTGAAATCTTAAGTAACAGTTCTAAGAAACTCAATGATTTTCCTGTATATCACTGTTATACACTTTTCCAGAATATGAAAAGCAAACAAGTCAGGTATTTCAGTTTCAAATTTCAATGATTTAAAACATAGAAAATGGAGAGAGATGAAGAAGTCTATTCAGCAAATGTGAGAACAAAATGAGCCTAAAAAGAACCTGAGGTACTGCTTCGGTTTCATCCATCTCCTCCATTACTGCGAGAACTGCGCAAGATAAAATGAGCGGGACAAACAAGCTCGCCGATGGAAAAAAGGAGACGAAACTCTGAAGTCTGAACTTCAAGGTTAGGGGAAATGAACGAAAGTTTTAAGCCGTCCTGTTTATATAGGTAACGATATCATACGTGAGAACTGTTAGGAGCTGTTTAATTTTTAATTTTTCTATTTTTTTTTTCGATATTAATGTCACCGTGTTACTAACTTGTATTAATTAATCAAAAATAATATTAAGTTTACTCCTTATTATATTTTATAAAGTGTTAAAGTGCAATTAAATTATAATTAATAATTAATTTAACTATATATAATTTATTACATTAATTATATTTTAAATACACAAATTATTATTTATTACCTAAATAAATTGTTTATAGTCAATTAATAAATAAAACTTCGCATTATTCATTAACTAATAATCCACCTAATATTTTCATGATAACTTTGCGAAGATATTTGGATTGACATTTTTTTAGTACACTAAATTGCTAGTCTAAACTACATGCCACTTGTCGTTTAAAAGTTGAGAAATTAAAAAATTATACGTAAAAAATAAAAGAATTTTGGATCGATGGATTTTGAATTTCACTTGGTGCTTTTTAAATGCGACTTATTTGCTCATTTTATGGTTAAAATGCAAAAAATAAAATAATATTTTAGCTTTGTTGCTTTTAGCAAATAAACCTTGTGTGGTTTTTTTTTTTTTTTTTTTTTTTTCTTTTCTTTTTTAGAAGTCACGGTCTTTTAAAAATCCTTAGTAAGAATTATCAGTGAGATTTTTTTTATCAAACCTAACTCACAGAATTTAATTTTAGTAACGTTAAACTTACCTTTTATTTTTACACTATAATCTTACATTATGATGTGACGCTTATGTTTTATTTATTAATTAACATATTAATTATAAATAGTTAAAATAAAATATTAATTACACATTAATTAATGAGTACCGCCTCTAGTGGAGATATTGATGTTAGAGACGATATCAACAATGACATTGATATGTAATTAAAGCTTCTAACTATGATTAATGTGCTAACTATGGATATGATGTCAAAATATTATCTTTCAATCGAATTAGCAAAAACAATGTCTCATGCATCGTATGGATTATGAACATTCACGATCGGGATATGAACGAGGCAAATTAGTTATAAAGCGAGATAAAAATATAGAAATAGAAATTAAAACTAGCATTACTAGTTTGATTTTGATGGTAAACTCCACCTCTCATTCACCTTTACAAAATTAGTCTAGATTTTTTATTAAACTGGGCTGGAAATTGGAATGGTCCCAGGCCACGATGGGCCGTTCCACGTGGCTGAGTTGGGCCTTTTGGCCCATTATACTTAACCGGAATGGCCCTGAACCCTCTTTCCTAGGCTCGTTTGAGCATCGACCCATGGGCCATCCACCTTACTTGAGCCCACGTTTGCTTGGTTAAAATTTAATTCAATTCATAATAATAAATTAAAATAAAAAATCCAAGTATTAGCAAAAATAAAGACGCATTATTAAATTAATTATGAGTTGAATATAATTATTTTCTATATATTGTCTGGCAGGCATATTCTTTTGCCTTTGGTCTCTTTTTCTTTCTCCCTCCTTTATATTTCCCCATCCTTAGTTTAATTTTGTACGTTCATACAGTTTCAGTTTCTTCCGGTTTCCACTAGTGACTGAAGAACTGGAACCATTTCTCTCCTTTCTCTCGACCTTTTTTTTCTGATCGTCCGCGCGCTTGTGATTCAGAATATCCAAATTGACCCTCTTTTTGACCAAATCCAACCACTGGCGGCGCCGGAAATGGAGGAGGCCTCCTTTGTGTCCAAAGCGAGGACCGCTTTTCATTCTGCGGCAGCTAAAGCGGAGCGTGTTTTCACAGATTTCAAATCTGATCGAGGAGGTACGCAAAAAATACGAGCTCTATTTATTTTATTTTTTTCTATCTCGATAATTTAGCGTCGTTTTCTATATTTGCTGCGGCATTTGCATTGCTTATATTTTCGCCCTTTTATTGTTTATCTTTAGTTTCTGGAGGTTTTTTAAGTTATCTTATTAACGTGAGTGGTTAAATCGATGAAGATTCTGATAAACAGTCACCAGTGGATTTGTTAAATCGAGCTGAGGTTGTGTATCAGAAGAAGAGCAACAATAAAAAGGTAAGAACTTGGAAAATAGGATTTTTTTTTTGAGGGAATATTATTGTGTTTCAGGTGGAAATTGATCATCTTAAAATTGAAAGGTTATTGTACATTTGATTTAGTCTTTGCCGTCGCATTGGAAATTAATAGCTGAAAATGTTCATTTTGACCCATTATTGTTGTGACGCATTGGGTAATAAGTTCCTGTTTGACTGCTTGGAAAAATGAAGGCAAGTCAAAAGAAAAAATAAATTTAATTTTACGCTTGATGCTCTTTTGAATTGTAAGACTAATGTAAAACATCAACAGTTTTCAGACTTTCCACTTATTTTCCCTTGCGTTTTTTACATTTTCAACCAAACTTAGAGATAAAAATATTTGCTCTTCTATGCTCTATTATAATGTTGACATCTGTTGATTGTTCAAAACCTTCTTTAGCTCTACAGTTTTTCTGGATATTATAAAGAGGATTTTCAATCTGCTCATCTTAATGATCATCCTCCATATCTAATGTAATTTCTTAAACTTTGGATAATGTTTAAATTGTGCTTATTCTCCTAAATTTGTATTTGATGATAGTGTGACAGTGAATCGAAGCATTCCAGCTGGACTCACGTTGGCACCAAACAAGATTGGCAAGATAGGTTCAGGAATATTAAATTAGGGAGGAAAATAGTCGAGGATACAGAGAAAAGTGAAGATTCAGCTATGGCCGTTCCATTTTATGATGAGAATTTGTATCTGCTGAACATGAAAAATGATCTTGAGGCAAAGGTAAGAGACTTTGCACGAATGGTTAATGCTATTTTTGATGTCAAATATGTACATAACCTTTTTTTAAGGAAGTAACAAGTGTAACTTTTTACTTTTGAATATTTATAATTTGATTGACACTTTATTGGCCATGATCATTGATATTGCCCTTTCCCCTTTCCTTTTTCTTGGTAGAGCAGAGTCCTAAACATCAATTCGTTCATTTAGGTTTCTGAAGTGATTCCATCAGTGGAAAGTTTTATAGCTGCCAGTGGAAAGAGTGTTCCTCCCATTTATGTTCTGAAGCAATTGGCAATAGCTGTGGAGTAAGTTTTTCTTTTCTAAAGTTTGTTTTGGTTATTCCTTGTTCCTAGTTGCTAGTTGGGAATTACCAAGTTTCTTTTGTTTCTCGTTGTCAACTTTGGTCATGGAACTATGTTTTTGTGATTAAAATATACAAAAGATTCTTCCATTTTTTATAGGAATTGCTCTGTACTTAGAAACAGTAATAATATTTTTACATTAGCTTATGAAATCTATTATTTATTTATAGAAAAAGAATTTTGGATCGACACTCGAGATTATGTTGTTTCGAGTTTTCATGAATAATTCTTCTAAGATGTGCATTTAAGTTAATGTGCGACCTCATAATGGTATTAACTCATCTCGAGTCATATAACTTCTTATGCTTGTTTAATGTTAAGCAAGTTGTGCATTTAGTTAATGTGCGACGCCATAATCCATAATGGTATTAACTCATCTCGAGTCATAACGCCTTATGCTTGTTTAATGTAAACAAGTTATATAATATCAGAACATGGTTTCCATTTGTGTGATGCTTCAAACATACCATCTTTTTAAAAATTCTCAACTTTTTTTCAGGGCTGGCAAAAAATATAAGTCCATGAAGGATTTACTTGCATCATCTGGAGATTCTTCACCTGCTAGGGAGAGATCCAGTTTAAGTCTTGCAGCAATGAAGTCATTACTGCTGCGGGATAAGGAGGAAAGGTTTTCAACCGAGTATACGAAAGATGATAGAGTTAATTTACTAATTCAATCTCTATTTGATGCAGGTAAATGCACTTGAAAATGGAACTGGGGATTTGATGTTGTCAGATGATTTTATATTTTTTCTTACTATATCTTTGCTATGATATTTTATTTTCATTGTAATATTTGCAAGATATTTGCAGATGGAAATTTTCTCGAAAGGAATTTTGGCTCTGGAATAGAAGACATCACGTTTACATCTTTGCACAAAGATATTCATGGTTCTCCTCCCCAAAGCCTAATTGTTAAGATATCTGAAGTCATGGGAAGCTTCAAAGCAATGCGAAAAATGGCACTTTTTTGGTGCAAGGCTGTTACTGAAGTGAGTAAGCTATAATTTTTCAGTCTTATGATTCATTTTATTAACGAGTGCAGTTTTAATAGAAAATACCTTTTAATACTTTTAACTCCTTTGTTATTGCCATACAATAGATGCTCTATCCACTTTTTTGAAAATATCTAGTCTTCTTTGGAAGCAGATTGCTATGCATCCAAGTTTGTTTAGTTATTTCTCTTAATCTTAAAATGATCTTTATTAAGTTACATGTTGGCAGGCTCGCAAGTGACTAGTTGACTGCTTTCTTTATGTTTGCTCTGGCAAAATACTAAGAATTCTTTCTTGTCCAGATGAGACAGCTTTGGTCTGAAGGGCAGTACATACCATGCATTCCTAAAGATGATATCCCAGATCTACATTCCTGTCTTTTATACCAGCAATTCCAGGTCATCAATTGTTGCCTGTCTAGGAAAAGGCGTCGTGATATAGTGACTGAATCATTAGACTATGTGATAAGTAAGGCTAGTTCTGATGCGGAATTGGCTGTTTCACAAGTTATAGATCCTGTAAGGCCTGTTTATATGCCAGAATAAGCACTGGGGAACTCATTCTTCGATTAGGGGCTGCTCAACCATTCAATAACCTAAGCATGTTGGAAACTGGCGAACCTGTGTATTCTCCCATTACTCAGGTTAGGTTTATGGCTTGAAGTGTATAATACTACTTTTGTGAGTTCCCCTAATCTAGGGCATCAATCCATGTAGGAAGAGCCGTTGCTTACAGAAGATGTTATTAAAGAAACAGAGGAATTTGTTCTTCGTACTGGGAGGTCAGTTTATTAACCAAACTCTTTTTGTGTTTATTTTGTTCGTATGTTTAAAATTGAGGATTCTCTTTAAGCTTTTGCAATAGACTAATCGGTCTTACAATTTTTTTAACGTTTATCTGAGGGTATGTTGAGCAAAATTGCCTTAAACTTATCAGATCTTTACTTTTATTTTTTTCCCCAAATTATCTGAATCCAAACCAAATTTGTACCGTGACTCTAGATTTGGACAATGCTCAAGTCTTTGAGGGTTGATCCTCAAAGGCATCCAGAAGGCCACATACATTAAAATCAAGGTTAAAGTGCAACTTTCCTCATGAATTTATGGGCTATTGGCATTTGGCACCCAACTTTTTTGTACAAATTAGACTTTGAACTTTGAATTGTGAGCAATAGAAAATCTGTTAAATTATCTCTTAGACCTAACGTGTCTCCTTGTGTCATTCCTTATTTCTCTTCCTCCTCTTTTTCTTCTTTCTCCTCTCTCTTCCAATCATGTCCTTTCTCAGCCAAAACCTCCACCATCTGCCTCGCTTCTTTAAAAAAGTTCAAGCTCTTTGGCTTAATTTTCATTTCATTTGGCAAAGTCAGTGCTCTTAGCTGCAAAGTAATCCTTGGTCAATTGCTCACACTACCTTGACTAGTCTCTTTCGTTCCCCGACAATCAAATTAATACCTCCATTGTTGGGGAAAGCTCTCTGTCAAACCCCTCACTAATATCTTGATAGATTCCTGGATAAATTCACTTATTCTAAAAGAAAAAAAAAAAAAGAAGTAGGGACTGAATGTAATAATGAAGAAGGCGAATAGTTTATAATTAATTGTAGTGACATGAAAAGATAATCTTGTAAGTAGATGTCTTTTAGAATTCTTTAAAAGTTGTCTATTTAAAGGTGGAAAGGAGTTTATTGAAAGACCATCGAAATTTTTTTTGAAAGTGGATTTTTTAAAAGTAGAGCTAGTTGATCTCTCAAATGTCTATACGATCGTTGTAATTTTGTTTTTATATCGTACCAATTGAATTATTTGAGTTCCTATTATATCTCTACTTTTTTGTTGGCTCAAAGCTCTTATTTGACACTCAATTATATGATTTGTCCCCCTTAAAAAAATGATTTGAAGAAAAAAAATTTCCTTTATCCCTTGCTTGAGACTTGAAGGCATGGTGCTCATTCTAGCTCAAGATCTGAGCTTCAAAACTTTTAAGAGGAAGAACTCATCCCGCTCTGATTCTCGATCCGAGTACATGGCTGTTTGTATATCAAATACTTATGGTTTGCTCTAAATTTGTAGTTTTTGGTTGATTTTAGAGTGCAAAATCCTTGAGTTTTGTTGTCTGAACTTGAAGTGTTGATAGCTATAGGATTCCTGTTGTAAGCATGCTGAAACAGAGCAAACTCGGAGGGAAAGATCTCGTTTAGTTGTGTTACTTCGGGGGAAGGAAGGACTCTATTTAGATTGGGTTTCTTTTTTGAGATAGGGAGGGAGGGGGAGAGAGAGTGACACGTGGAGACATGCTCGGCCTACTTGATAATTTACACAGATTTTCTAAAGACCGGATTCATGTTACTCAGTCTTAAATTCAATGCTTAATTTCTTAAAAAATATTAGCATGTCAATTACTTCTAAGTTCGGAGAATAAATTACATTTTTTCATAAAGTTAAATTATTTTAAATAAAATGATCTTAACGTCCATGAAATTACTATTGGATCTACGACAACCCTTTTACTTTTCTCATCTATGGCCAAGTTTAAAAAGATAAATTGGTCAGAAATAACATGTTTTTAGTGATTTTATTCATTTTTCATTCCCACTTTGATTTTGACATGTAAGAAAAAGAAAATTACCTATACCCACTGGCAAATAGAAGGACGACATTTCCCCGAATTATGTGCTCAGAAACTAAATATTTCTCACGTTTCTACTAGTTTTCAAGCCATACAACCACTTTTCAAATGTAATTTGTTGGTGGCACGAAATTTTTTTTTTTGACTTTAGGTATAGAGCTCTCTTGTTTTATAAGAATTAATAGGAAACTTTTTTGGAAGGATATCTCTTATGCACCAACGGTTTTGTGGCTATCATATTAATGTAGAAGGTAAAGGGCAATAGGAGCCTTTCGTTGGGTTGCTCCTCATGGGTTCTCAAAATTCCATTTCATCATTTTATTGAGTGTAGGATTTTTATCATTCTAGGATAGGAATTTTTTAACAAGTGCCTTATCTTCTATGGTCAGTGTCGGGGCCGGATGTTCTCAACTTCTCTCGGACATGCAGGCTTTCAAGGTTTATTTTCATTTTTGGAGTTTCTATCATTCATATCACTTGAGTATTATTTGACTACTTTCCTATGTTATAGGCTGCAAATCCGGGTTGTATTTTGGAAGATTTCGTGAGATGGATCTCCCCTCCTGATTGGACAGAAAATGAACGAAGTTCTGATGCTAGAGATGACACTCCTAGTGGAGACTTAAGAGGTCAATTAAGTAGTCGAATGCAAAAAGAAGGTGCTAACCCTTGTGCATAGGGCTTGTTGGTTTGTGGAATGGGGGTTCCTTCCCACTATCGCCTTTCATTTTTTCTTATAATTAAGATGATGAAAATCACAATTTCTGCACTCATCGATAGTGTACTAGAAACATACAAATCGAAAGTAGAATCAAGCATGAATTTGATAGTTGGGTGAATGGTAGACTGTCTTGAATGCTTGTCTAGTATAAGTTCACATTAACATCTACTCATCAAGGTTCATTCCGATTCAAGTTTTCAGATTATAGATATGATTATTCTTGGGTACATATCAAAAGTATAATAAAAGCATGAATGAGACAGTGAGTGGGATAGTGCATTTTGTAAGCTTGTCTAATTGTAAGTTCGCTTGACCATCTATTTATTATGGTCCACTTGGATAAAGTGTTCGAAATTATAAATATGATTATTCATCCATACTCATTGTTGTATGTTAGAACTTTTCATATATAATTTCTTTAATGTTAGGCAATTTGTGGCGCGAGCTTTGGGAAACAGCCAAACCCATGCCTGCTGTTAGACAAGCACCCCTCTATGATGAGGATTTGGCTGTGTAAGTACAAAAATTCATGTATTATCATTATTACTACTTTTTCTCAGTAAATGTAGGCTTGACTCTGATTCTACAGGGAAGGTATCCTGAATTATCTAGAGGATATTTTACCATCTGAGCTTTTTGAACAGCTGTTTGTTTCTTTGGTGGGTTCTTTGTCTATTCTATCTTGCAAACTTCCTTTCTTTTATTTTAATTTCTGACATATTTATTATTATTTTGATTTGCAAGACACAAGCTATCCTGAGTAATAATTTTTCTTATAATTGATGCCAATAAAATTAAATGTAGTTCTTTTTTATTTTTATTTTTTGCATTATTAATCCCCAGTAAAGAAAGAATTCTGCGTTATTAATCCTGTCTATTTCTCACTCGGTTTATTGCCCTTCACGGGTCAGTAGTTTTTGGTAATGGAATAGCTCAAACATAAATGTTAAAGAAAAGCAAGACAACTATTCTTTGGCTTGATTGTAATGTTATGATGCTCCAAAATTATTAGTGCGAATCTGCTAACACTGTCTTTTGTTCTGACTTGTTTAGGTTGGTTTAGGGCTTGTCATAGCTGAATCTTTATTGTCCATCATAGCAACTTCTCTAAGTTTTTCTATGAATGCAAGGACTATGTCGTTGCCTCTTTTCAAGGTGGTCTATGGAGTGAAAAAGTTAACGATATTTGTGAGGTATGTTCAAAGAGACTAAATTTGATTCTGTTTTTGATCATGTATTGAAACGGCCCTTTTATTTTTTAAATGAAACTAGTTTCAAGAAATGCTATCTGGGAAAAGTTTCCTTTTTTGCAATTATATAAAAAAAAAACCGGTTTCCAGCTGTGTTGTCTAACTAGTTCTAAGGAACTACTTATTCAACAATATATATATATATATATATATATATATATATATATATATATATATATATATATATATATATATATATATATATATATATATATATATATATATATATATATATATATATATATATATATATATATATATATATATATATATATATATATATATATATATATATATATATATATATATATATATATATATATATATATATATATATATATATATATATATATATATATATATATATATATATATATATATATATATATATATATATATATATATATATATATATATATATATATATATATATATATATATATATATATATATATATATATATATATATATATATATATATATATATATATATATATATATATATATATATATATATATATATATATATATATATATATATATATATATATATATATATATATATATATATATATATATATATATATATATATATATATATATATATATATATATATATATATATATATATATATATATATATATATATATATATATATATATATATATATATATATATATATATATATATATATATATATATATATATATATATATATATATATATATATATATATATATATATATATATATATATATATATATATATATATATATATATATATATATATATATATATATATATATATATATATATATATATATATATATATATATATATATATATATATATATATATATATATATATATATATATATATATATATATATATATATATATATATATATATATATATATATATATATATATATATATATATATATATATATATATATATATATATATATATATATATATATATATATATATATATATATATATATATAGGTCTATGAAACAGTGGAGGCAATGTTAGTGAATCCAGACGAAGTCCTGAAAATGTTTAAGCAGCCGGAAACAGAGACAGGTGAGATTTCAGGCGAGACTAAACGCCGTTTTAAGAGACTCAGTCTCAAATTTGGCAGTAATGATAAAAGCTCGAAAAAATCGACGACACAAGATTCGAAGAATGGGCAACCATTTTCAACTTTCTTTGACAGAAAGTCATCTTTATTTTCAAAGAAGCCTCCAAAGCCAGAAATCCCCACTCCGGCTGAAAAATCTCCTTGTCCGGACGAAAACGATTGCGAATGGACCCTTGTTTAGTCTTGCTTCAACAACTTCTTACAGGTTAGGAAATCTTCATTGATTTTGATTCCTCCTTGAATTGTACATTGTATTTAGCAAAAAAAAAAAAAAAAAAAAAATTGTAAAAACAAAACATAATCCAATTGATTATGATATGTCAACTGATTGCTGCGTGATACTACTAGCAAGAGAAAGTCAATGAATGGGAATGAACGACAAACAATTAACTTAAGTCCGTTATTTATCCTTGTGATTGTGATTCTCTTAAGCCTCTTATAATGATTTATCTGGGAGATCAAGCGTGACATTTAGGGCAACAATGGAATACAGTTCTTCAGCTTGATTTAATTGGCTATGGCAATGTTTGATTGCTATGTGGTATATCTAGTCTTCTTCCATTGGAGTTTTACCACATCCACTGGACTGATCAGATGGGTCATCCTTTGTTTGCAGCTCTGGTATTACAAATTTTGATACGATAATGTTACGTTTATTTTTTTATTATCTTCTCTTAAAATATTCGCTAACGTGTCAAATAACGAGTGATGCAATTAATCTAATAAATTATTTATATTTTATTATATTAATTGTGCCAGTTATTGTTTGATAGAGAGTAAGATAAGAGAGTAAATTTAGTATTACCTATTTTGATATTTAGGACATAAGTAAAACTAATAGTCCAAAAGTAATCCGTTGCAATATTTACAATTTTTTAAAACAAAATTTAAATAATTATTGCAGGAAAATTTTCAGATTGATACGAGTATTTAGAAAGAGTAGATCATATTTACAATTTATTAGGTATTTAATTAATTTAAATTTACTCGAAAAAACGTGAAAAAAAAAACATTAATTGACAACTTAAATAATGAAAATTATATATATATATATATATATATATATATTTTTTTTTTTTATTTCTAATATCCAATAACTAAAATAGTACCAAGTAATATTCAAGGACAAGGCACCAAACCGTGTTTGGTGGGAAAAGGACGTTGGTCGACCGTGGCGGAGAAGTAGCAACGAGGACGAAGAAATCGGCCACGGGCACGCCTTTTGCTTCCCTTTTTTTACGCGGAAAGAGAATTTGTTTTACCAGTTCCAAAGCTAAAGAGCGGAAACAAACTACCTGCCGATTCTCTCTGTTGCTTCTGCCCGAAGCTTTCCACGGGAGAAGGCAATGGAGTCCGGCAGCGGCGACGTCAGAATCGAAGAGTCTCCCTGTCGTTCACTGCGTCTAACATGGTGGCTGGCGCAGTCAAATTTGGTAGTGGATAATAGAGATATTTTTAAGGAGATAAAAAAAAGTAATGAATTTTCTGTAAATTTCTACGTCCTCGAACGTTTTTCTATGGAAATGCTATTAGATGTGGAATGACAAGTGATAAACGAAGAAAACAATTTGTTTAGAGCGATGGTTGTCGTAAAACGTGATCACACAGTCATCACATGTGAGTGAGGGTTGAGAATAAGCTGTTTGACTCTCAAAGTCCAACTCATAAAGAAATCACTGAGAAGAATTTTAAGAAGAGAAGATTGAAAGTGTTTATTTGAAAGTTTGAAGTGTAAGAGACATGATTCATTTGTTTGACTACAACAACTTAGAAGGGAAGACACAAAAACACTACACTTGGAAGTACAAACAAACCATGGAAATGTGAGAAATACTATGTTTAATTTCTTGTTTCAAGATTCAACTCTGCTTCTTCAAGGGTGTTCTCCTTCCAACCCTCCGCCAAATCCACCTCCTGATCCTCCACCAAATCCACCGCCAGAACCCCCACCGAATCCACCTCCACTCCCCCCGCCGAAACCACCACCGCTGCCACCACCACTTCCAAACCCTCCGCCGGATCCGAATCCTCCTCCACTACCACCACCGCTTCCAAGTAGAAATTAAGCAAACCACTGTTTAGATTCAAGAAGATGATCGGAGGACGACGGAGGTGTTGAGAGAGAGGAAAGTAGCTTGTCAGAGAAGAAAATGATGTTCTCTGTATATTCATTAATGGTGTAATGTTTACAGGTATAAAAAGAACTAAAACCAATAAATAAAACCACAGTACAAAAGGAAAGAGCTAACTAAACTTTACTAACTAACCGAACAAGATATGCTTCAACATCCCCCCTCAAGATCAAGACCGGAGGTCGAAGATCTTGGACACAAAAGTATTAAACTTAGCAGGGGGAAGAGGTTTGGTTAAAGCATCGGCCAATTGATTGTCGGAAGGTGTGAACCGTACTTGGAGCAAACGTTTAAGCACTTTCTCCCGAACAAAATGATAATCGATCTCGACATGTTTAGACTTTGAGTGGAGGACCGGATTTGAGGCCAAATATGTTGCACTTAAATTGTCACATAGGATCAGGGGTACCTCGGCGGAAGCAACACTTAATTCGCTTAGTAAGGATTGTAACCAGAGGACCTCGGCAGCACAATTAGCAACACTTCGGTATTCAGATTCAGTGCTTGAGCGGGAAACAACTTTCTGTTTAGCCGAGGACCAAGAAATCAAATTTGTGCCCATAAAAATACAAAAACCACCTGTACTTTTCCTATCATCGGGGCAGGAAGCCCAGTCTGCATCTGTGAAGCAAGTCAAATTACAGCTCTTCGAGGGAGAAAAAGAGATACCTAAAGACGAAGTGCCTTTGAGGTATCGGAGAATCCGCTTGACAGCTTGCCAGTGAACATCTGACGGTGCATGCATAAACTGAGAGACTTTGTTGACCGCAAACGCAATATCTGGTCGAGTCAGACAACAATATTGTAGGCCACCAACAATACTTCGATAGAAATGACCATCCTGTAAGGGAGTACCTGAGTTTTGGGATAAGAGCGGTCCGGCTACCATAGGGGTAGGAACTGGGTTACAATTATCCATATTTGCTCGGTGAAGAAGATCCAAAATATACTGGGATTGGGAGAAGCGCATACCTTGAGGAGTTCGGGTGACAGAAATTCCCAAAAAAAGGAGAGAGGTCCAAGATCTCGAACTGTAAACTGTGAATTGAGATAAGTGAGCAGGCGATCCATATGAAAAGGAGAATTGCTAGTTAAGATAATATCATCAACGTAGACAAGAATAATCATAAGGAAGGAGCTCGTGCGACATATAAAAAGCGAAGAGTCAGACTTGGATGCAGAGAAACCCCAATGTAGAAGAGCAGTATAAAGTTTGGTATACCAGGCCCGAGGAGACTGCTTAAGACCATATAATGCTTTATGCAGGAGACAGACAGCCGAGGGATGAGAAGAACTGATGAAACCAGGAGGTTGCTGCATGAAGACTGTCTCGGTTAAATCACCGTGCAAGAAGGCGTTGCGAATGTCAAGTTGTCGGATACTCCATCCATAAGAGACTGCTAAGGATAAGACAGTGCGTACCGAGGTTGGTTTGACTACCGGGCTAAAAGTCTCATCATAGTCGATTCCTTCGGTCTGATCATATCCTTTGGCTACGAGGCGAGCCTTGTACCTGCTGATGGTACCATCAGAGTGAAGTTGGTCTTGAACACCCACTTGCAACCGATAATCTTTGCGCCAGGAGGAGGTGGAACTAGCGTCCAGGTATGGGTGACATGTAAAGCAGATATTTCTTCCTGCATGGCAGCCAACCAGTGAGGGTGTTTGGAGGCTTGAAGGAAAGTCTTGGGTATGGTGAAGGTGTCAATTGTAAAGGCTTTAGGTCGAAAAATACCGGCTTTGGCTCGAGTTGTCATGGGATGATCATTTGTTGGGGTAGGAGCAGGGATGAGAATCAGAGGGTTGAGGGAAGAGCTAGGGGAAGAGGTGGGAAGGGTGGGATGAGTGGAGGATGCAGGAGAGGATAAGGGTGGTAAAGAGGGTTGAGACAGAGATGTGGTGGGAATTGAAGGTGTGGGAGAGGAGGTAGAGGAGATGAAAGGAATGGAAAAGGAGAACGGGGTGGAGGGAGAACGGGATTTGGAAATAGAGGAAAAAGGAAAAGTGGACTCGACGAAGGTAACATGGCGAGAAAGGTAAATCTTGTTAGAATGAGGATCTAAACATATGTAACCTTTATGATTTGAGCTAGGACCTAGGAAGACACAAGGGATTGACCGGGGTTGTAATTTGTGTTTGTTGAAAGGTCTAAGTAGGGGAAAACACAAACAACCAAACACACGTAAAGAAGAGTAATCTGGAGAAGAATGAATAGACATTCGAAAGGAGATTTGTTTTTCAAAACAGGAGTAGGTAGTAGATTGATCAGGGAGGTGGCCGTGGCAAAAGCATAAGGCCAGAAATGGTGAGGAACGGAGGAATGAAAAAGTAAGGCGAGACCAGTTTCAACAACATGACGATTTTTTCGTTCAACTCGACCATTCTGATTAGGAGTATAGGGGCAAGATATACGATGATGGATACCCAGAGATTTAAACAAAGTGGAGAGTGATTGAAATTCGCCACCCCAATCAGATTGGATCGTTTTAATGTGAACTCCAAATTGAGTAAGAACAAATTTATGAAAGTGTGTAAAAGTGGTATAAATGTCACTTTTTAATTTGACTGGAAAAAGCCAAGTGAAACGAGTACAATCATCCACAAAAAGAACAAAATAGCGTACACCAGTAATAGAATTGATGGGGGACGGACCCCAAACGTCAGTGTGTACAATGTCAAAAGGAGAAAGTGCATGAGAATTGGAATTTGAAAGGGTAAGCGATGAGATTTACTCATTGAACAAGAAATACAAACATCAGACTTATAAGTCTTTGGTACAGAAATATTACAGGAAGTTAAGACACGCTGCAAAATATTGTGGGAAGGGTGTCCTAATCTGTAATGCCAAAACAGAGAAGAGTCTGGAACCGAGGATGGACACTGAGCTTGGAGGGCTCGCACTGGACAAAATGAGGGGAGCTGGTAGAGACCATCAATGACTGAACCCCGAAAAAGAAGCTGGTGGGAGTGTTGATCCTTGACAGAGAAAAAAGTTGGATGAAATTCTACATAAACAGAATTATCAGTGCATAATTTGTGAACACTGATAAGGTTGTGAGACAGACGAGGAGAGTGACAAACAGTATTGAGTTGTAAAGGGCGAGAATAGCTGGAATGGAAACAGAACCAATCTGAGAAATAGAGAGAAGATTACCATCGGCAGTGGCGACGGAGGAGGAGCCTGTGTACGGTTGAGGATGATGAAGAAGAGATGCATTTGAGGTGAGATGATGGGTGGCACCGGAATCCATCAACCACGGTGAAGCAGAATAATCAGGGGATGGTGTGGGCAAAAGACCGGCGCTGGAGTGGTGAAGAGAAAAATCACTGAGGGAGGAAGGAGATGAAGCATAAAAAGTCTGGGGCTGGGCTTCGGAGGAAGAAGTGGAGTGGATTGGGTAGGGGAGACTGGGCTGGGGCAGGGTATAGGGTTGGTTGGTGGGGTTGTAGGTTGGGTGGGCCAATGGGTGGCTGGGAAAGGATATGGATTTGGGTTATAAGGAGGTTGGGCTGGTGCAGGAGGCCTGTAGGTCGGGTTCAGCCTGTGGTAGCAGAACTGTGCAGAGTGGCCCGTTTTGTGGCAGATTTGGCAGCGGGCCTTAAATGGACGATTGGGCCGAGGGGGGCGGCCATAGAATGACCCAGACCCATGCTGTTGAAAGCCAGAGGGGTCGGGTGATCGGAATGGAGGCGACGGTCGAGGAGTCCAACTCGGGCGAAATGGGCGGACGTTGGCGGCGTTGGCCACTATCTGATTTGTCAATGGAAGCGAGGCGGCCGAGTTTCGTCTTTCCAGGCGAAAGTCAAAACTTTGCAGCAAGCTATGAATCTCCTCCATAGAAGGTTGGTCCGGGCGATTGGAGACGGAGACGACGAAGGCATCATACTCGCTACCAAGGCCGCCCAGAAAATATATTAGCCGATCACGATACGAGACAGGTTCTCCGATTTCTGCCAGGGTATTGCACAAATTTGTGATAGTCTGGATATAGGCTGTAGCAGAGAGGCCATCTTTCGAAACAGAATGGAGTTGGTTTCTCAGTTCTGTTATTCTCACTAACGAAGTAGAGGCGAAAGTGCGAGCGAGAGTGGCCCAGACTTCACTGGCTGAGGTGAGGGACACGATCTGGGGTAGTAAATCTTCCGAAATGGATGAGAAGATCCAACTCAAAAGGAGGGCATTGTATCGCTGCCAGGTGCTGAAATCGGGATTAGGTTGAGACGATAGGGAATCAAGAAATTGCGGAGGTGGGGAAACAGCCCCTTCCAAAAGTTTTTCGATGCCATTTGCAGTAGCAACGATGAGCAGCTGAGTTTTCCAGAGAAGATAGTTAGTGTTATTGAGCTTGATGGTAATAGTGTGATTGACAGGGGGAAAGGGAGGGAGCGAAGGTGAGGGAAAAACTGATGGAGGAGTAGAGCTAGAAGGAGGAGTAGAGCTAGAAGAAGCCATCTGAATCGCTCTGATACCAAGTAGAAATTAAGCAAACCACTGTTTAGATTCAAGAAGATGATCGGAGGACGACGGAGGTGTTGAGAGAGAGGAAAGTAGCTTGTCAGAGAAGAAAATGATGTTCTCTGTATATTCATTAATGGTGTAATGTTTACAGGTATAAAAAGAACTAAAACCAATAAATAAAACCACAGTACAAAAGGAAAGAGCTAACTAAACTTTACTAACTAACCGAACAAGATATGCTTCAACATTCAAAACCTCCTCCACTGCCTCCACCAAATCCACCACCACCACCATGCCCGCCACCAGAAGTCCCCCCCCCCCCCCCCCCCCCCCCCCCCCCCCCCCCCCCCCCCCCCCCCCCCCCCCCCCCCCCCCCCCCCCCCCCCCCCCCCCCCCCCCCCCCCCCCCCCCCCCCCCCCCCCCCCCCCCCCCCCCCCCCCCCCCCCCCCCCCCCCCCCCCCCCCCCCCCCCCCCCCCCCCCCCCCCCCCCCCCCCCCCCCCCCCCCCCCCCCCCCCCCCCCCCCCCCCCCCCCCCCCCCCCCCCCCCCCCCCCCCCCCCCCCCCCCCCCCCCCCCCCCCCCCCCCCCCCCCCCCCCCCCCCCCCCCCCCCCCCCCCCCCCCCCCCCCCCCCCCCCCCCCCCCCCCCCCCCCCCCCCCCCCCCCCCCCCCCCCCCCCCCCCCCCCCCCCGCAGCCTTCCACCACTGCCGAGTACCCCTCCAGAACCAAACCCGCCACATGAACCACAGACCGAACCTCTCCACCTTTCAAACCCGCACTAATCCACCGCCATGCCCAAAATCACCTCCGCCGGGGAGTTTCTCGTCGTCAAAGGAAGCCTTCACCAGCAAGCTTCACTAGCGCCCATGGGGCGCTAGTGTCAGCATAATTGACACTTAAATAATGAAAATCTATATGATTAATATATATATATATATATATTTTTTTTTATTTCTAATATCCAATAACTAAAATAGTACCAAGTAATATTCAAAGACAAGGCACCAAACCGTGTTTGGGGGAAAAGGACGTTGGTCGACCGTGGCGGAGAAGTAGCAACGAGGACGAAGAAATCGGCCACGGGCACGCCTTTTGCTTCCCTTTTTTTACGCGGAAAGAGAATTTGTTTTACCAGTTCCAAAGCTAAAGAGCGGAAACAAACTACCTGCCGATTCTCTCTGTTGCTTCTGCCCGAAGCTTTCCACGGGAGAAGGCAATGGAGTCCGGCAGCGGCGACGTCAGAATCGAAGAGTCTCCCTGTCGTTCACTGCGTCTAACATGGTGGCTGGCGCAGTCAAATTTGGTAGTGGATAATAGAGATATTTTTAAGGAGATAAAAAAAAGTAATGAATTTTCTGTAAATTTCTACGTCCTCGAACGTTTTTCTATGGAAATGCTATTAGATGTGGAATGACAAGTGATAAACGAAGAAAACAATTTGTTTAGAGCGATGGTTGTCGTAAAACGTGATCACACAGTCATCACATGTGAGTGAGGGTTGAGAATAAGCTGTTTGACTCTCAAAGTCCAACTCATAAAGAAATCACTGAGAAGAATTTTAAGAAGAGAAGATTGAAAGTGTTTATTTGAAAGTTTGAAGTGTAAGAGACATGATTCATTTGTTTGACTACAACAATTTAGAAGGGAAGACACAAAAACACTACATTTGGAAGTACAAACAAACCATGGAAATGTGAGAAATACTATGTTTAATTTCTTGTTTCAAGATTCAACTCTGCTTCTTCAAGGGTGTTCTCCTTCCAACCCTCCGCCAAATCCACCTCCTGATCCTCCACCAAATCCACCGCCAGAACCCCCACCGAATCCACCTCCACTCCCCCCGCCGAAACCACCACGCTGCCACCACCACTTCCAAACCCTCCGCCGGATCCGAATCCTCCTCCACTACCACCACCGCTTCCAAGTAGAAATTAAGCAAACCACTGTTTAGATTCAAGAAGATGATCGGAGGACGACGGAGGTGTTGAGAGAGAGGAAAGTAGCTTGTCAGAGAAGAAAATGATGTTCTCTGTATATTCATTAATGGTGTAATGTTTACAGGTATAAAAGAACTAAAACCAATAAATAAAACCACAGTACAAAAGGAAAGAGCTAACTAAACTTTACTAACTAACCGAACAAGATATGCTTCAACATCCCCCTCAAGATCAAGACCGGAGGTCGAAGATCTTGGACACAAAAGTATTAAACTTAGCAGGGGGAAGAGGTTTGGTTAAAGCATCGGCCAATTGATTGTCGGAAGGTGTGAACCGTACTTGGAGCAAACGTTTAAGCACTTTCTCCCGAACAAAATGATAATCGATCTCGACATGTTTAGACTTTGAGTGGAGGACCGGATTTGAGGCCAAATATGTTGCACTTAAATTGTCACATAGGATCAGGGGTACCTCGGCGGAAGCAACACTTAATTCGCTTAGTAAGGATTGTAACCAGAGGACCTCGGCAGCACAATTAGCAACACTTCGGTATTCAGATTCAGTGCTTGAGCGGGAAACAACTTTCTGTTTAGCCGAGGACCAAGAAATCAAATTTGTGCCCATAAAAATACAAAAACCACCTGTACTTTTCCTATCATCGGGGCAGGAAGCCCAGTCTGCATCTGTGAAGCAAGTCAAATTACAGCTCTTCGAGGGAGAAAAAGAGATACCTAAAGACGAAGTGCCTTTGAGGTATCGGAGAATCCGCTTGACAGCTTGCCAGTGAACATCTGACGGTGCATGCATAAACTGAGAGACTTTGTTGACCGCAAACGCAATATCTGGTCGAGTCAGACAACAATATTGTAGGCCACCAACAATACTTCGATAGAAATGACCATCCTGTAAGGGAGTACCTGAGTTTTGGGATAAGAGCGGTCCGGCTACCATAGGGGTAGGAACTGGGTTACAATTATCCATATTTGCTCGGTGAAGAAGATCCAAAATATACTGGGATTGGGAGAAGCGCATACCTTGAGGAGTTCGGGTGACAGAAATTCCCAAAAAAAAGGAGAGAGGTCCAAGATCTCGAACTGTAAACTGTGAATTGAGATAAGTGAGCAGGCGATCCATATGAAAAGGAGAATTGCTAGTTAAGATAATATCATCAACGTAGACAAGAATAATCATAAGGAAGGAGCTCGTGCGACATATAAAAAGCGAAGAGTCAGACTTGGATGCAGAGAAACCCCAATGTAGAAGAGCAGTATAAAGTTTGGTATACCAGGCCCGAGGAGACTGCTTAAGACCATATAATGCTTTATGCAGGAGACAGACAGCCGAGGGATGAGAAGAACTGATGAAACCAGGAGGTTGCTGCATGAAGACTGTCTCGGTTAAATCACCGTGCAAGAAGGCGTTGCGAATGTCAAGTTGTCGGATACTCCATCCATAAGAGACTGCTAAGGATAAGACAGTGCGTACCGAGGTTGGTTTGACTACCGGGCTAAAAGTCTCATCATAGTCGATTCCTTCGGTCTGATCATATCCTTGGCTACGAGGCGAGCCTTGTACCTGCTGATGGTACCATCAGAGTGAAGTTTGGTCTTGAACACCCACTTGCAACCGATAATCTTTGCGCCAGGAGGAGGTGGAACTAGCGTCCAGGTATGGGTGACATGTAAAGCAGATATTTCTTCCTGCATGGCAGCCAACCAGTGAGGGTGTTTGGAGGCTTGAAGGAAAGTCTTGGGTATGGTGAAGGTGTCAATTGTAAAGGCTTTAGGTCGAAAAATACCGGCTTTGGCTCGAGTTGTCATGGGATGATCATTTGTTGGGGTAGGAGCAGGGATGAGAATCAGAGGGTTGAGGGAAGAGCTAGGGGAAGAGGTGGGAAGGGTGGGATGAGTGGAGGATGCAGGAGAGGATAAGGTGGTAAAGAGGGTTGAGACAGAGATGTGGTGGGAATTGAAGGTGTGGGAGAGGAGGTAGAGGAGATGAAAGGAATGGAAAAGGAGAACGGGGTGGAGGGAGAACGGGATTTGGAAATAGAGGAAAAAGGAAAAGTGGACTCGACGAAGGTAACATGGCGAGAAAGGTAAATCTTGTTAGAATGAGGATCTAAACATATGTAACCTTTATGATTTGAGCTAGGACCTAGGAAGACACAAGGGATTGACCGGGGTTGTAATTTGTGTTTGTTGAAAGGTCTAAGTAGGGGAAAACACAACAACCAAACACACGTAAAGAAGAGTAATCTGGAGAAGAATGAAATAGACATTCGAAAGGAGATTTGTTTTTCAAAACAGGAGTAGGTAGTAGATTGATCAGGGAGGTGGCCGTGGCAAAAGCATAAGGCCAGAAATGGTGAGGAACGGAGGAATGAAAAAGTAAGGCGAGACCAGTTTCAACAACATGACGATTTTTTCGTTCAACTCGACCATTCTGATTAGGAGTATAGGGGCAAGATATACGATGATGGATACCCAGAGATTTAAACAAAGTGGAGAGTGATTGAAATTCGCCACCCCAATCAGATTGGATCGTTTTAATGTGAACTCCAAATTGAGTAAGAACAAATTTATGAAAGTGTGTAAAAGTGGTATAAATGTCACTTTTTAATTTGACTGGAAAAAGCCAAGTGAAACGAGTACAATCATCCACAAAAAGAACAAAATAGCGTACACCAGTAATAGAATTGATGGGGGATGGACCCCAAACGTCAGTGTGTACAATGTCAAAAGGAGAAAGTGCATGAGAATTGGAAATTTGAAAGGGTAAGCGATGAGATTTACTCATTGAACAAGAAATACAAACATCAGACTTATAAGTCTTTGGTACAGAAATATTACAGGAAGTTAAGACACGCTGCAAAATATTGTGGGAAGGGTGTCCTAATCTGTAATGCCAAAACAGAGAAGAGTCTGGAACCGAGGATGGACACTGAGCTTGGAGGGCTCGCACTGGACAAAATGAGGGGAGCTGGTAGAGACCATCAATGACTGAACCCCGAAAAAGAAGCTGGTGGGAGTGTTGATCCTTGACAGAGAAAAAAGTTGGATGAAATTCTACATAAACAGAATTATCAGTGCATAATTTGTGAACACTGATAAGGTTGTGAGACAGACGAGGAGAGTGACAAACAGTATTGAGTTGTAAAGGGCGAGAAATAGCTGGAATGGAAACAGAACCAATCTGAGAAATAGAGAGAAGATTACCATCGGCAGTGGCGACGGAGGAGGAGCCTGTGTACGGTTGAGGATGATGAAGAAGAGATGCATTTGAGGTGAGATGATGGGTGGCACCGGAATCCATCAACCACGGTGAAGCAGAATAATCAGGGGATGGTGTGGGCAAAAGACCGGCGCTGGAGTGGTGAAGAGAAAAATCACTGAGGGAGGAAGGAGATGAAGCATAAAAAGTCTGGGGCTGGGCTTCGGAGGAAGAAGTGGAGTGGATTGGGTAGGGGAGACTGGGCTGGGGCAGGGTATAGGGTTGGTTGGTGGGGTTGTAGGTTGGGTGGGCCAAATGGGTGGCTGGGAAAGGATATGGATTTGGGTTATAAGGAGGTTGGGCTGGTGCAGGAGGCCTGTAGGTCGGGTTCAGCCTGTGGTAGCAGAACTGTGCAGAGTGGCCCGTTTTGTGGCAGATTTGGCAGCGGGCCTTAAATGGACGATTGGGCCGAGGGGGGCGGCCATAGAATGACCCAGACCCATGCTGTTGAAAGCCAGAGGGGTCGGGTGATCGGAATGGAGGCGACGGTCGAGGAGTCCAACTCGGGCGAAATGGGCGGACGTTGGCGGCGTTGGCCACTATCTGATTTGTCAATGGAAGCGAGGCGGCCGAGTTTCGTCTTTCCAGGCGAAAGTCAAAACTTTGCAGCAAGCTATGAATCTCCTCCATAGAAGGTTGGTCCGGGCGATTGGAGACGGAGACGACGAAGGCATCATACTCGCTACCAAGGCCGCCCAGAAAATATATTAGCCGATCACGATACGAGACAGGTTCTCCGATTTCTGCCAGGGTATTGCACAAATTTGTGATAGTCTGGATATAGGCTGTAGCAGAGAGGCCATCTTTCGAAACAGAATGGAGTTGGTTTCTCAGTTCTGTTATTCTCACTAACGAAGTAGAGGCGAAAGTGCGAGCGAGAGTGGCCCAGACTTCACTGGCTGAGGTGAGGGACACGATCTGGGGTAGTAAATCTTCCGAAATGGATGAGAAGATCCAACTCAAAAGGAGGGCATTGTATCGCTGCCAGGTGCTGAAATCGGGATTAGGTTGAGACGATAGGGAATCAAGAAATTGCGGAGGTGGGGAAACAGCCCCTTCCAAAAGTTTTTCGATGCCATTTGCAGTAGCAACGATGAGCAGCTGAGTTTTCCAGAGAAGATAGTTAGTGTTATTGAGCTTGATGGTAATAGTGTGATTGACAGGGGGAAAGGGAGGGAGCGAAGGTGAGGGAAAAACTGATGGAGGAGTAGAGCTAGAAGGAGGAGTAGAGCTAGAAGAAGCCATCTGAATCGCTCTGATACCAAGTAGAAATTAAGCAAACCACTGTTTAGATTCAAGAAGATGATCGGAGGACGACGGAGGTGTTGAGAGAGAGGAAAGTAGCTTGTCAGAGAAGAAAATGATGTTCTCTGTATATTCATTAATGGTGTAATGTTTACAGGTATAAAAAGAACTAAAACCAATAAATAAAACCACAGTACAAAAGGAAAGAGCTAACTAAACTTTACTAACTAACCGAACAAGATATGCTTCAACATTCCAAAACCTCCTCCACTGCCTCCACCAAATCCACCACCACCACCATGCCCGCCACCAGAACCAAAGCCACCACCTGAACCACCACCACTGCCTAGCCCACCTCCAGAGCCAAACCCGCCACCTGATCCGCCACCGAACCCACCATCACTGCCGAGACCGCCTCCAGAACCAAACCCACCTCCTGAACCGCCACCGAAGCCTCCACCACTGCCGAGACCGCCTCCAGAACCAAACCCGCCACCTGAACCACCGCCGAACCCTCCACCTTTTCCAAACCCGCCCCCTAATCCACCGCCATGCCCAAATCCACCTCCGCCGGGGAGTTTCTCGTCGTCAAAGGAAGCCTTCTCACCAGCAAGCTTCCTAGCCGCCCCATTGGCGCTAGTGCAGATAAAAGCAGCAAGAAGAAAAATGAAGAGAACCCTCGATGCCATTTTCCAAAACTTCAAGTGAATACTCAATCAAAAGGATTTATTTGAAGTTGGATGATAAACCATTGCCAATATCTCCAGGCTTATATAGAAGTTCAAAGGCAATGAAAAGAAGAACACATTGGATAACGCTTTAAATGCAGTTCTCTTCTCATCCATAAACTGAACTAATTTGAGAGATACTTAATGCTAATTCTACGGCTCGATTGTCTTCTTTGAAAAACTCCACTTCACCATGGAAGCCCTACTTTGACTTTTTGACCGAAGTAGACTTTTTGACTGTAGACTTTTTTTTAATTTAAATAATTATTTTATTTCTATTTCTGCATGGCTGTGAAGATGAACTTCATGGGAACAGGCTTTAATCTGTTCTGTATGTGCACCCTCCACATTTCTCGTGGTTTGTCAATTCAAAATAGTGAACATATAATTTCGGCGCAGCATTCTTTGATCTATAGCATTTATGGTAATTGGAGACAAAAATAAATTAATAATTGATTTTACGTTTCAAAGAACAAAAACAGTGGACACAACAGCTACGGAAAAAAATGAAGTTGTTTCACAATGTTACTCGTTAAATTAATTAACAACGAATTATAGTTAATTTTTTCAATTAAATAGCACGACTAATTGTATTCTAGAGAAACTTATTTAAATTATTATTTTTTTTGTGATTTTCTTTGTTCAAAGCTGTTGTGAAATTAAAAATTAAGATTAAAATCAATTTGAATATCAAAGTATGTGATTATTTTGAAACATCTCATAAACAAAAAATCTTAACAACCAAAACTTTAAACTATCCAAAATGTAACAAATCAAACCCTGGTGGGTTGCCGATCACCACCCGTTCTAAATTTACGCCGAGAATGGGAGGTCAATCACCCCTCGTTCTGTCCAGTGCTTACGTGGCACTGGACGTATTGGGTCTGGGGGTCAATATGGGAGGCAGAGAGTGTAACACCCGGCAATCTCGGCCATGTGATTTTCTTAACGGAATTAACTGTCACCTTTATACTTGAATTTAATTTTAATGCCAAAGTTTATTTGATTTCTAATTGTGGTGTGGCAAAATTGTAATTAGGAGGGATTTTTAGTAATATAAATAGGAAATGAGAATCCTTAAACCTCATTTAAACCTCACCGTAGCCGACATTCCCTCTTCGGTGATTTCCTCCTCCAGAGCTCTCTCTCTCTCTCTCTCTCTCTCTCTCTCTCTCTCTCTCTCTCTCTCTTTTTGCCAACGACTCTCTCATTAGCAATCGATTTCCTTCAGTCTCCACCTCAACAATCCGCGCCCTAGGTAAGACTTTGACAATGTAGCTACTGGTTAGTTACTCAGGACTCTGTTTTCAGCTAAGACTTGAGGTTTCGAATTCTTCAATGGCAGAGTTATAATAGTAGCATTTTAAATCTGAGTTTGGTAGTGGCATTGCCGATTTGATTCTGGATATTTAAATAACCGATTGAGATTAGTCGCTGGTCTGAATCTAGTTACTTTAGAGTCTGGAAATTTGACTGAGAGGGTTCAAAAATGTGTATTTAGGCGATAGATTCTAGGATGAATTTTGATTAGGACTTTTAGGGTTTTGTTTTAACTCTGTAATGTGAAATGTTTTAGGTGAAGAAGGTTTGAAGGAAGTGCTCCATTGCTAAGGAAACCAGGTAAGTGAATGTATTAAGATTTCCGGCCATTAGGGCCCTACATCTTAAGGGTACTAAATTAGTTTTGTATTCGATGTTTGTTTTAAATTAGTAAGATGATTTGTACTTGGATGATTTACGGATGTTTGAGAATTATGTTATGTGATGTTCTGATAGTGTCTATGAAGTCAACTGTCTAGTATGATATTTTCCATAGCCTGATGATTTAAGAACATTCATGTCATGCATCATGATTTACTTCTCAAGCATATGAAAATGATTTATGAGCATGTTTTTCCCCATGAACAAGATATGAGAATGAATATGAAACCTATGCAACCGGATTTAGAGTTGGCTAACGGGCGGGCTGGCTCGCCAGCCCGCCCGCTTGGCCCGCTACAGTGGCGGGCCGAGCCAGGCTCGACCCGTCACTGTAGCGGGCCAAAGTTGGCTCGGCTCGCTACAGTAGCGAACCGAACCTGGCCCGGTCCAAATATGCGGTCCGGGCCGAGCCTAGCAACTGGGCTCGCGAGCCCGAAAAAGACCGGGCCAAACGAGCCGGCCAACGGACCGGCTCGTTTGGCTCGGCAGGCTGGCTCGCGAGCCCACCCCGTAGCTAGCGCCCGCCGGAGGATGGGGATGCTCGAACTCGTTCTGCAACTGGGTTGTCAAACAACCGTTGTCTTCGTCCTTCAATGGAGGATGGAGATGCTCGATGGTGGACGAGGATTATAGTCCATCGTTCTCTGTCTCTCACTCACGCTTCGTCGTCTTCATCAGTGCGAAACAGAGAGACGTGCAACTGTGTAGTGTAACGGTGCAAGTGCAAAAAATGAGGAGAGTTAGAATGTCTCTCTCTGTGTTTTGCAAAACACAGAGACTCAAAGTCTCTGGCAAAACAGGGACTCACAGTCTCTGTTTTGCAACTTTGCGAGAGAGAGAGAGAGAGAGAGAGAGAGAGAGAGCAAAACGGTCATATGACCGTTGCAGAGTGCTGAGAGGGAGAGCGGCAACGGTCATAAGACCGTTGCTCTCTTTCTCTCTCTCTCAGCACTCAACAGCAACGGTCATGAGACCGTTGCTTGCTTCTCTCCCTCTCTCTCTCTCCAGCAACGGTCATTTTTATGACCGTTGCTTTGCTTGCCCACCCTTTCCTATAAATTGTCTCTCCCTCCTTTCATTTTTTACACCATCTCTTCTTCAACTCTCACTTCATTAGTTTTTCAATTCCCTCAATTTGTTCTCGATCAATTTGGTGCTATCAATCAATTTCTCTGCTCGTGCAATTCACTATTTTTCTCGTTCAACAAGGTATATTTTAATTTTTTTACATATATTTATATAATTTGTAATTATAGTTATATTAACTAATTTTTTTTCCATTAATTTTTTTTTTAGATTTCGTAGTCGTGAAGTTTATCAATTCACATCACCAACCTACAAGCTTTTGTTGGAAATTCGTTCTATGGTATCAATTTATTATTAAAAATTTAATTTTATATATTCAGTTTTATTTATTATGGATCCTCGCAATTATATTATTGATGATAATGATGACATAGAGGAAATTAGAGAATTAATTCCTATATTTTCTATGGGACAATCATCTGCACAAGCATCCACTTCACCTAGAAAAAAAAGACAAAAAACTTCGGATGTATGAAAACATTTTGATTTAAAAGATATTAAAATTGCGGGTAAAATAGAAAGTAGAGCTCAATGTAAATATTGTGCTAAAAATTTTGCTTATACTTCTGGTAGCTCTACTAGCACAATTGGTAGACATTTTCAAAAATGCCACTTAAATATTGAAACACGAGATTCAACACAATCTCAATTAAATGTTAGTGGTAGTGACATTTTCACATATTCACAAAATAGAATGAGAGAAGGAATAGCACTTGTAGCACAATCTAAATTGCCTTTATCATTCTTCGATAGTGAAGTGTTTGAAAAATTTATGAAAGAATATGCTACTCCTAGTTTTAAACGTGTCCCTAGAACTACTATGAGAAGTGATATCCTTAAAATGTTTAAAGATATGAAAAATGAATTAATTACATTTTTTTTAAATGCTCCTACAATGTCTATTTGTATTACTTCTGATTTGTGGAGTGCACCTAATGCTATTGGTTATATAGTGGTAACATCTCATTTTATTGATGAATCTTGGCAATTAAATAAAAGAATTTTAGGATTTCGTAATTGTGAATATCCTCATTCTGGCACCACCATCTGTAGATTTATTATGACAATATTGCAAGAATATTCTATTAAAGATATAATTTTTAGCATAACTCTTGATAATACTAGTCCTAATTATATTGCTATTTCTCAATTTAAGGATTTTTTACAATTAGATATTACTCGTGATTCTCTTTTTCATATGAGATGTGTGTGTCATATTTTAAATTTGGTTGTTAAAGATGGTATGTTATATATTTCATCTCATATTGAAATAATTAGGTCCACAATTTCTTATATTATTGGGTCTAATTCGAGACAACAAGAATATAAAGATTTTTGTAGAGCTGCCCAACTTAAACCAAGAAAATTAAAAACCGATGTAGATAATAGATGGAATTCAACTTATTTGATGTTGCAAAATGCTAGGCCATATTGGCAAGTTATTTGTGTAACACCCGGTTTCCATTAACCGATTTACCTTTTTCCATTTATAGAGAATGTTTTATAATTGTAATATAGGTGATTTAGTGATTAGGTTAACAAGTGATTGAGCAAGGACAAAATGGTAAATTGCAATTTATTGTGGATAACGCATTTAAAGGAGGGTTTAATGAGGTTTAGCCGCCACTGTTCCCTCATTTTCCTCTTTGGGTTTTTAGCTCAAGCAGTCGAGCTCTCTAGGGGATTTTCCCTCGCCCTATTCTCCTTCAAACTAGGTAAGTTTTCCTTTCGTTATCTTGAGATTTTAGTGGCTATATAGCAGAGAGAGTACAATGCGTGTATTTTAATGAGGCTGCGAGTGTGTTGAGTTCGGGTTTAGTGTTGAGAATGTTCGATAACCAGAGTTTCCAAACTAGCTCCTTAGGTTTCTGAACGATACAAGGTTAAGGTTAGTGATGATCTAATCGGTATTCTGCTTATGACATTAGGTGTACAGAGCTTCCCGAGTAGTGGTAACCGAACAATTTCCAGGAATCCAGGTAAGTAAAGTATGCATGTGCCTTCGGGCCTACATTACAAAACAGTAGGGTTATGCATGTTGTGAATGATTTTGTATGTCATGCATCATGTTTTTGAAAGATTACGAAAATGAATTTCCATGTAAGAATGGTGAGGTATGAACTGAATGTGACAGAACAGCTATTAAGGGAATTCATCCGCCCCTTAATCGAGTAGAGGATGTATGACATTGGGAGAATTGATTCCACTTCCAAGGGAACCGAGGGATCAGAACAACTATTAAGGGAATTCATCCGCCCCTTAATCGAGTAAAGAATGTATGACATTGGGAGAATTGATCCCACTCCCAAGGGAACCGAGGGATCAGATCAGTTTATGAACATATGCGTATGCAACTGAGATGAGAAAGTAGAAACTGCATGTTTAGGAATTTATGTTTCAGCAATTCATTTCATTACTGCTTTACTTACTTAGCAATATGCTAATAGATGAGTTTTGTGATGTAGGTGTTGAGGAAACAACAGGTGAATTCCCTGATTTTACTGATGAATAGATGGGGTTGGAGGAGCACTTCTCTGCCACGAACGGGTATACTGATGAGGCGGGTTAACTGGTGTCATTGGTCTGAAGGTTTAGTTGGAAATGTTTCAATTTGAGCATGTTGAGTTTTCATAACAGGGGTGATTTCAACAGTAGTGATTTCAATGTTCTGAATACTTTTTCGAGGTTTTCCAGTTAATAGTATTCTGCTAGGATTAATGTTGGTACTCACTGAATTTTTAGTAATGTAATGGTTTGAAATGCTTTTGAATGGTTTTAGTGAAGTGAGTAAATTCTTTTCTGTAGGTTAAGTTGTTGATCTGTTGTCTATCGGAAGGTGTAGGTTTAAGTCTATCGGATGATGTCTCAGTAAACCCATCGGCAGATGCGTGCTGACGTCATCGGAAGGTGTAGGTTTAAGTCTATCGGATGATGTCTCAGTAAACTCATCGGCAGATGCGTGCTGACGTCATCGGAAGGTGTAGAGAGTATTTTGTCATTTAGTCACCAGTGGATGTAGAACAAAGTCGATCGGATGAAGGAAATCATCTGGCTGACGTCATCGGAAGATGTAGAGTGCATTTTGTCGTTTTGCCACCGGATGATGTCTTCCATTTTCTGCCTCAGCCCCTTTTGTTGACTTTGTTCAACGGGCGATGCGTTTGACTTTTGAAACTCATGAAGTGTTTTGCGATTTAATCCTTTATTCCTTTTGCCGGTTATCCCCAAAATTTTAACTGAGTATTTAAGCATTGTACATTAGGCTTGTTTAACTTGATTTTTACTTAAACGATTTCCGCTGCAAGTTTCGAATATTATTGTTTTGGAGATTTCGCTTATGTCAAGTTTTCAAAAAAAAAAAATGATTGAAATTTTTAGTCTTGTACGGGCATGGTGCCACGAACTGGGTTCAGATAACTCGGAGCGTTACAATTTGTGCTTTTATTAATGATAAGACGCAAAATATTAACATTGACAAATCAAGTTGTGATATTGCTAATATATTTCTTGACTTTTTAAAACCTTTTTATGATGCTACAAATCAATGTTCTGGAATTTATTATCCCACTTCTAATATTATTCTTCCTATTTTTGTAGATTTAACATGTAATTTTGCGAAATATCGACAAATAGATGAATTTAGTAATATTCTTAATAAAATGGAAACAAAATTTAAAAAATATTGGTATAACATTCCTCTCATTTTTTGTTATGCATGTATCATGGATCCTAAATTTAAATTAAAAGGAGTATGTCTTATTCTTAATAGGATTTCTGCAAATTTATGTACTCAACCTTTAATTACTAGTGATGAGGTAACAAATGGAATTTCAAGTTTATATGTTTCTTATGAAACAAAATATTTCAATGTTAATTGTTATTATTCACGACCTTCACATAACGAGAGTTATCCTAGCAATAGTAGTGGTGGTGGTGGTGGTAATAGTTTTAGTATTGATGATATATGGAGTGAATTACAAACTGAAAATTATTCTACTTCTTCTACAAATGAACTCAATATTTATTTTGAAACTCGTTATCAATTTTCTCGAGATGAGAATTTTGATATTTTAGATTGGTGGAAAAGACATTCTACCACTGTAACACCCGGTCTTCGGGATTTAAATTTTATTCCAATATATACGGCAATTTTGTAAATACGTCGAATTATGTCCGTTTCGCGAACGGAAAGTTTTAATGGAGCCGTAACAATTAATTGGAATTTATTATGAAATATGAGAATTTTGGTAAATCGAATCGTTAGTTAAATAACGAGACAATTGGAAGGAGAAATTGAAATCAAATAGAAGGGCGATTTGGTAAATTGTCAAACCAAAATATTAATAAAAATCAAAATCTCATTTTCTTTCCCCTCACCCACGATACTTCCACTTTCTCTCCCTTATTGGCGCGACTTTTCTCCCCTCACGGCGATTGTCTTCAAACGCCGACCGACGTCCCTCCAAACTCCGGCGAGTCTTCCCGTTTCTACTCCGTCATCACTCTCTAGGTAAGGCTCTACACTTTTGGAATGTTAAATAGCGATTTCTAGGGTTTAAAACAATTAGGGTTTGTTAGGGTTTTCGTCGGAAATATGAATCGATGTTTGTGATTGATAGGTTGAGCTTAGTTATGCCTCTAATAGACGTATTGATAGTTATCGGAGCTTAGTTCATCGATTTGTTGAGGTGTATTGAAGCATTGGTTAACTTGGAGCTTAAAAACCTCCATTAATGGGGTTTTTGAAATGCCGAGCGCGAATTGCTCGACGAAATGCCTCAACGAACTAAAATAGAGTTTAGGAGAATTTTCTATAGTTAGGAGTTAGCAATTTTTGGAGTTTGGTGATTTAGACTCGATTTAATACGTATGTTGTGAAATGTTATAGGTGAACAAGCATTTGTGGACGAAGCTCGGTGAACAACGGACGTGAGGTAAGTCTCTGTGACTTGTTTGACCATCTAGGCCTACACCGTACGAATTGAGTCGATCGAGGATATTGGTGATGTTTGAGTGTTTGGGTAATTAGAGTGGGTAGCTAGTTTTATGTTTTGCTAATTTGTTAATTGTTAGTTTGTTGTTGTATTTTCTACTTGTTTCTAATTCATTCACGGCATGTTATCTGCTCACGCATCATTGATTTTAAAAAGGCATGAGAAATGAAATTTTATGCATATTTTTACAAAACGAACGAAAAGGTAATGAACGGAATGGTAGTCACGTCGGTGGCGGTGGTTCAGACATGGCTGTCGGATAAAGCATGTTTTCCCCCCCGGTTAGATACGAGGGGCTATCCAATCGCCGGATGTGCCGCTCCTATCTAGTGAGAGAGAAGCCCCGGTGACGTATATGTTATGCAAGGAATGAAATGAAAAGACACATGATTTAAAAAAAAAAAGCATACGCATAGCATTCACGTGCATTCACTTAGATTTACTGAGCCTCTAGCTCACGTGTTTAAATTCTATGGTGTAGGTGACCTTGAGACAGGTGAGGAAAACGTCCCTCCGCCTGAAGTATGAACATGTTGAAGGAGGATGGCCCGTGGGAGTGCACTGATAGTCAGAGCGTTATTTTGACCCGTGGGGACGTACATAGGTATTTTGGGTTAGATATGATAGAAATTGCTAGAATATTATAGGATGTTGGAATCTGGTTAAGTAGTAGAAAATATTTTGTGAAATTGGATGTATTTTGTAAATGTTTTACCGATTTCAAAAACAGAAGGATATGTTACACTTTTAAACAGAACCATGCGGTTTGTTTTCATAAAATTGTGTTTCAAGTTGGTGAACGGGCAATTGACGGTGTGTGCGATGTATGTACGTGGAAGTGTGTTTGTGAAATTAAATGATGTATGATGAAGAAATGAGAAAAGGAAAAGTGTGAGGATGTGTTGTGTGTGACGTGTGTAGTTGGCGCAAGAGAAAAGGAAAGAAGGAGAAGGGAAAGAAAATGAAGGAAGCGATTGGTCGCGGAAGGAAGGGAGTTGGAACGCAAAACTCTCTGGTTTTCCAGAGAGCTTGGCGTTCGGGCGCGGGTAGAGTGGCGCACGATGGATTAATGTTCGGGTTTCACGTTCTGGAAATCAGAACGTGAAGCGCCCGAACGCTTAAAGGCAGGCGTTCGGGCGGTTAGGCGAGGGGCGCCCGAACGCATAACTTCATGCGTTCGGTCGCCTTTGGTTTTTCGGGCTGAATTGCCCTTCTGCCCCTCCCCTGTTTCGATAGCCTGTTTGCTTCACATGACCGATGCATTTTTAGTCATTTTTAATGGTTTTTGAGTATTGTTTTATTTGTTTTAAGTTTTAATTTAATTGTTCTAATTATATCCAATTGGTTTTAAATTTGCCAAAAGATTTTAACGAGTTTTAATTCCGCCTAAACGTTTGAAAGATCAAATTGAGGATTTGTAATCGAAAAAGAAAAATTTTATACGGGAAATAAAGGGTACGGTTAAGGGTCGTTACAACCACATATCCTATTCTTTCTATAATGGCACGTGATCTACTAACATCTCATGTTTCTACTGTAGCATCGGAATCTGCTTTTAGTGCAGGTGGACGTGTTTATGATGAACGAAGAGGAAGACTTGCACCGGACCTTGTGGAGGCGCTCATTTGTATCAAAGATTGGACCGACGCCAAGACGAGAGATCAACAACGAAATGATGAAATTCTTGAGGAGTTTACGCAGTTGGATGTTGAAGACTAGAGATTTTTTTTATCGAACTTCTTTTGTAATTTGAAGTAATTTTTTTTTTCAAATTTGTAATTTTTATTAAATTTCTTTTGTAATTTTGTAATTTCTTTTGTAATTGAAGTATATTTCAAAATATTTTTAATGATATTTATGTGATATTTTTATTTGATAGCTCGTTAGTTTCAAATAATTTATTTATTAATATATTCAATTTTATATATACTTTTACTTAACATAACTAATTTTTAAATTAAATGAGTAAATATCGTTGACATAATTATTAATACTTATTATAATTTTACATAAATTTTTTTATAAAAAACTTATATTAACAATCATACTCATAAATTGAAAGTATTTATATACGCTCGGCTCGTTAGGCTCGGCTTGTTAAGGCTCGTTAGGCTCGTTGAGCCGGCTCGACTCGGCTCGTTTAACTCGTGGCTCGCGAGCCGGCTCGGGTTAAAATTTTTTTCAGGCTGGCTCGTTAGGCTCAGCTCGTTAGGCTTGGTAGGCTCGTTAGGCTCGACTCGTTTAACTCGTTATGCTCGATGAGCCGGACTACTTCTGGCTCGGCTCGGCTCGGATCGCTCGTTAGTCATGTCTAACCGGATTAAGTGAGGGTTGGGGGCGGCTTGGCGTATGTCACTGTCCAAAGAGAAGGACCATGAATACGGCCCGAAAGGGACTATGTACACTTGCACTGTCATCCTCCCTTTACGGCACAAGTCCTCCCTTAATCCATATGATGAAAGTGATGAATAAGAATAAGAACAAGAACAAGAACAAAAACAAGAAAAGATCATGAACATGTGTTCCTCTAAACTGTGCATTTATGCATACATGTTGACATTGCATTCCTTACTAAGCATTAGACTTATAGTTTAAATCTTATGATGTAGGTGACGAGTTACCAGGTGAGGATTCCAAGTTCAGTGAGGACATTTAAGCTTGGTTGCTGGAGGGTGCCCAGGGTGGAAATTTGTGGCTGGCAGGCGAAATCGACCCGTGGTCATGTTCATTTTAATGTCAGTAAGGTTTATGAAGAAACTAATGTCTAAGTAGGATGAGATCATATTTTATCGAGACTTGGACTTGTTTGGTTCACACTTGAGTTGATGATGATTATAAGAACTTAGTATGATCTATTTTATATAAGTCTTTCGCTACATGTATTTCGAATAAGTCCATGATTCCTTTTTATTCATTTAAGATTATGTCTGTCAAGTTGAAGTCTGTGAGAATTGAGGGATTTTCTGTCGGAAGAAGTCGTTTGATAATTGTTGTGTTTTGCTGCTGAGTGATGAAAGTTGGGTGAAGGAATCATCCGACTGATGTCATCGGCAGGAGCGGAATGGATAGAAGCTGGATGAATGAATCATCCGGCTGACGTCACCGATGGATGGCGAATGGTTGATGTTCACCGGATGATGCCTCTTATCGGATGAGGTAAGTGAGTCACGTGTATTGGACATGCTCACCGGATGATGTCTTTGATGGTTGAGGACATCATCCGGCTGACGTCACCGGTGGATGGCGAATGGTTGTTGTTCACCGGATGATGTCTCTTATTAGCTAGCAAGGTTAAGTAAGCCACGTGAGATGCACAAGATGACCGGATGATGTAGATTTACACTATCGACTGAAGCGAGCTCAATGCTTGTCGTTTAGCGATCGGCGTAGGTGATATATATATATATATTTTGTCGTCTAGTGCTCGGGTGATGCGGGAATTGAAGTGTGTTTTATCACCGGTCGATGTGAATTTATTTCTCTACCGGCAGATGCAGTTTATGAGTTGAAGTACCTGTTCACCGGCTGAAGTACCTTGCACTGCTCGCCGGCAGATGCGTAATGTATTTCTTTGCTGAGGGATGTTTAATGATTCACGAGTGATGTCTTGAGCTAAGTTATGAGTTTCCTTTTTTAAAAAAAGGGAAAAAACCAATTATAGACATGTACTACGAGTTATTTTCAATTATAAACACAAACTATCAATTTTTACAATTCAAAACATGTACTTTGAATAATGTTCCAATTATAGACATGCCGGACGGACGGACTCACTCTCCGTCCGTCCGGACCTCATTTTCGCCAGACAGCGGACGGACGGTCTATATTACCGTCCGTCCGCTTAAATGAACGAATCATCTGCTTCCACGTCTTCCGGACGGACGGAAACTTTCAGCGTCCGTCCGGTGAAGCGGGTTGATCAAATTAACGAAAAACCTGCCACAAACTCCGAACGGACGGACTATTATACCGTCCGTCCGTAGTAGTTTTCAGTAAAAACCCTATAAGAACTACCGCGGTAGTTTTCGTAAAGTACCAATTCTAACCGCGGTAAGTTCGGTTTTCTCGATCTTCTTTGCAATCGACGATTTGGCAAGAGATTTGAAGAACGTTGATGGAAAAATCGAGTATTTCGAACGATTTTTCGTCCGACCTAAAACTCGTCGATCTGTTATAATCGACGGAAACGGACGGACGGACTAAAGTGCGTCCGTCCGTAGAGTACATATGAATTCATACGGACGGACGGACTAATGTACGTCCGTCCGTAGGTCGAGAATTACAATACTTTTACCGGACGGACGGGGAAATGTTCCGTCCGTTCGTGCACGTGGCATCGTTTAATTGGCTTGACACGAACGGACGGACGGAAATATAGACCGTCCGTCCGCTGTCTGGCGAAAATGAGGTCCGGACTGACGGAGAGTGAGTCCGTCCGTCCGGCATGTCTATAATTGGTACATTATTCAAAGTACATGTTTTGAATTGAAAAAATTGATAGTTTGTATTTATAATTGAAAATAACTCGTAGTACATGTCTATAATTGGTTTTTTCCCTAAAAAAAAATATAAAGGGGTATAACTCCGGTAAAAATAGTAAGGATATATGGACAAGTCTAAAAGAGTCATGGTTTGGTCTCGGCCCTACTGGGGTCGTTACAGAGAGCCCCCGTCCTGATTCGAAAATGGGAGGTCACCGCCCCGCAACTGCCCCTCGTTCTCAAGCACAATGTTTAAGAACAAGGGTTTGTTTCAGGCGGTGACCTACCCCCTAGGAGAATGTTCTGGGGCGATGTCCCCCCGTTCGCAGGCCTAATTTTGAGAACGGTGGGTCATTTCCCCATAACAGGAGGCCGATCCCCCAAAGTATATAAAAAATGGTCCCCCTTTCCACCTTAGCTGCTGAAAAATCTGATTTTCTCTCTGCCCCTACCTTATTCCAACACAAAATCTGACCATTTCACTCCCCTACCGTGTTAATTTCTCCATCCCTAATCATTTCCTTTAAATATCATAAAAAAAACCCCATAAATCCTAGCCTTATATCATCGAAATTCTCAAATCTCCAATTCAACATAAATCTTCAAATTCCCCTCAAATGGCTCCTAAATTGACGATTAAACGAAAAACTGTCCCGTCACAAGGAGATCCGTCATAAGGTAGGCTGACCAAACGTGCTTTGCCAAATCGTCCATCGATGTCACAAGGAGAGCCATTTCAAGGGGGCCCAACAAACCGATCACTGTCGTCACAAAGTGCTCCGGGTCAAGCGCGACGACTGTCAACTGGGTATTTTTGTAATGAATTTCAAAATCAGATGTCTCAATAGCAGTTTGAACGAGATATGTCAAACCGCTCGGTTATTCATTCAAAGACTGTCAACTTTAGAGGTTGAGAGTCATTGAAGATCAATGAGATGTTCGACAGAATCGCCCTACACAGAGTGTACGGATTGAGGGGTGATAGCTGTGATAGAATGTTCGTGTGTTTTATGCGAACTTGACCTCTACTGGGAGGGCTAGATGTTTGAAGACGTACATCCTAAGTACAAAGATTGTTATACCTCCAGAGAAAGTAAATGAATTGCTCGAGTTTGCGAGAGAAGGGAATGAGATGGAGAGATACTACTATGCTTTTCGAGATTGTATTTTTTCATATCGGCCTGAGGGACTTGACTTTCTTAGGAAAATTCATCGAAATGCCAACATCGAAGGGTTCATGAAGTCAAGATCCTGGGATTTGAACGTCATAGCTTGGGTTATTCACAATCTGATAACCCACAAAATTCTACCTCGGGATGGACATAGAAATCTCGTGAGCTGCATGGATCTTTATGTGATGCAGAAGCTTTAAAATGGGAAGATGTTCGACCCAGGCTTCGTGATTTTAGGTCACATGCATGAGATCGGTCAGACATGCAACAATACTCTGTCGTACGGCACGTTGATTCAGAAGATCGTCGAGCGAGCTCGAGTTCAGCTATCGATTGGAGAGCAAATGAGAGCACATAAATCCGACGATGTATTTGATAGACTTTATTTGATTTGGATGAGCCTAGTTAAAGACGACGATACTTGGGTGTTCAAGGGAGATCAATGAGTCTCCACCTCTTCAGATGTTCTTATAGAGGAGGCCACCACATGACCATTATCTCCCACAAACAGCTAGTAGGTGGGACATGATTGAGTAGAGACTAGAGTTTCTTGTAGACAGAGTCGAAGAGCTCACTGTCACACAGAGAGAGCTGAGGAAAACCCTCACGGATTGGGTGGAGCGAGATGACGACGATGTCCCACCATAGTTTAGTTTATGTTTTGTATTTTATTTTATGTACTTTACTTTATGTTTGTACTTTAGTTTATGCTGTGAGTAGTATGATTGTACTTTAATTTGTAGTGTATAGTTGTACCTTACTCTATGATTGTACTTTAGTGGTACTTAATTATCTGGAACTGATTGTTGGATATAAAATTATGATTTGAATATGCAGGAATTGTTTGAAGCTAATTATGAAGAAGTCATAAAACAAATGAAACCCTGCCCATTTTTACAACTTTATCTCACTAAATTACACATTATAATAAATACATACACTCTGCCTTTGCCGTGTGTAAAAGATTCCTACACATAATGAAAACTATATTAAAAAATAATAAAAGTGTGTTTATGTGCAAAATATGTTGAAATGTATCTGTGTCTCGTCAAATGTGTGGAAACCCATAAATGTGTCTTTCGAAGCATAACCGGAGGTAACGTCTGAAGTGGATCCTTTGTCAGGACAAGTGCGACTATTATGCCCCTGACGTCGACATATTGCACACGACATCATTGAGTTCTTCTTAGTAATTGTTGAACTTGGCGGCTCATCGACATCTCGCACTCTTTTCTTCTTCGACCTACTAGGTTGGCACTTTTTTATGGACGGAAGGATTCGCTTTATATTTTGTATGAGCAGTAACATGTGTTGGCCACTAAGGGGATGAATGAAGTGTGAGTTCATTTGGAGATAACTTCCTCAATGATAGTATTGATGAACGTAATTTTTCGGTGTTAGTCTCATGAAATGAATATAGGGAATGAAATAGATACACGAGATTCCAGTAAGCTCCCACTTGTAACAGTTGCGCACATACATATACATGTTGACAACATATTATTTGTTGCCGTTGCTGACCACAAATCATGCATCTTCTGCAAACATAGTACTCCAATTTCGTGTTGCACGTTCTAGTTTCACAAGCTTTCTTCTTATCTTGGGACACAAGACGTCTGCTGACGAGGCCAACTTCTCATATTTTTTTACAATCCTAGTTATCAAGCACTCTCGGATCATCTTGAACATTGTCAGAATTGGTTTTAACTCAATATCTAGGGTTTGTGCCTCGAAGATATGCGTGGGCATTCGGGTTAATCTGATGTAAGTTCCTCATTTCTATCTCAAAATGAAAAATTGTGATTGCCCTAACCGCATTCCACATTGTATCTCTATATACTCTGTCCCGATATTGATTTTTGAAATTTGCGTATATATGCCAGAGGCAGTAGAGGTGGTCGACTGACGGTAATTCCTGCTGCACAGCAGGCAACAACCCCTGGTATTTGAAAGAACAATATAATCAACATAAAACAATATAACTACCACAACGCCCTAATATTTGAAAGAACAATTGGAAATGCATTATACCTTTTGTCGATCCGGCACAAATATTCATCTGTATCCCGATTCAGTCTGTAGGTTTTTCTTTAATAATTTCAAAAACCACGTCCATGAGTCCATACACTCTGATTCCACATTGGCAACAACAATGAGATACATTCCATTGCTGCCATCAATATTGACGACAATCAGTAATTGGCCGGGACACGAGCATTTTAGATGACAATCATCCAAACAGATAATAGGTCTACCACACTGCAGCAAACCTACCTTGCAAGCAGCCATACACATATACATTTTTTCAAATACACATGACTCATTATCGGTAGAGCTCATTACGTAAGTCTGTAGGCCTAATTAGGGGTGATCATGGTCTGGTTCGGTCTAGTTTTGAGGAAGATTGAGACCGGACCAATAAAATTTGGTTTTCAATTTTCAGGACCGGGATCGTCAAAATTTTCTTGAGGACCGGACCAGAACCGGACCAAAATTTTGGTTCCGGTTCTGGTCCGGTTCTGATTTTCCCAATTTTGTTCAATTTTTTTTTTTTTATCCCATTTATAATACTTGGCTGGAAATTAGATACAACCAACTCAGATGCCAATATCGAGCAGTGATCAGTGAAGCAAACAGATCAAAAGGAAAGTATTCACCAACTCAACCTAATTTCAATCAAACATTCAACAGAAATATTTACGTTTCCATAGCAGATTTTTTTCCCCATAAAAGTGAAATGCAAAGAAAGCAATAATTTTTTAAGGTAAATCCAACAAGCGAGTTCCACGGTGCAACTAAGAAAAAAAATGAACAAAAGGCCCAGCAGAATGCTCAACAATCCAAAATCTCAGGGAAGATAAGTGAACAATACGATTCAAAGTACAAGCAAACACATACAAAAATAGCAAGCTTCCGAATCCAAGATTAAAGGCAAAAAAAAAAAGCTACATCAGAAAGGTCAAGACGAACTCTAAAAAATCCAGCAGATTTTAGGTTTGGAATCCAAATAATGCCTTAAAATTAGAGGAGAAGAGAATGCGAAAACCTAGCAGAGGCCTGACAAGAGAGAGAGAGAAGAAAATACCTAATCCACTATCGAGGCGCTTCAGCGGCAACGGAGAGAGAGAGCTGAGAAGAGAATCCCTAATCCACTGTCGAGGCGCTCCGGCGAGGGATGAAGGAGACAGCGAGGGCAAGGGCGATTGCAAAGATGAGAGACGGCGAGGGCGATTGCGAGTCTGCGATTGCGAAGATGAAAACTCAGAAGTTGATAGTTCGGGTTGGGTTACTTATGGGCAGTAAGTTACTGTTTCGGTCCAGTTTCGATTTTACAGATTTGTCTCATTAAAACTGAGAACCGAACCAAAAAGTTCGGTTCTGTCTTTGTCAGAACCGAATAGAATTTTTTTTTTCTCAAAACCGACCAGAACCAGACCAAATAGGTCAGTTCTGGTCCGGTTCTTCGGTTCTCGATTTTTTTGCTCACCCCTAGGCCTAATGTGCTTCCCATATTTGATCTACGTATTTCTTCTGCATACGACCACAATAACTTGTATTGCTCATCGCCCTTCCCTTCATTAAGTTTTCGTGCTTCGCTTCTTGCTCTTTTGGCAAGACTTGGTTTAATGTTGACACTCAAATCCTTCCTCATTGTCTCGATAATGGAAGGAATGTCTCACACAGGTTGACTTTTGAACCTATCCAAATAATGACTTGCCACCTATTTTGCAGTAGCACGTCGATTCTCAATTTTCCTTAAAAAGTTGTGAGACTCGTTCAAACTCTTTATTTGAAACGTAAGCTCATTTTGCATCTGGTTGCCCTAGTCGCCAATCACATCCGTCTTCACACATTGCCGTCAGTCGCCGACATTCACTTTTAATGAATTTGATCTCATAACCATTATTCAAAGCATATTATATTATTTATTCTATAATTGCCTTTAAAGAACTATATTTTTTTCTAGATAAAATCTCATTGAAATTTTTTCCCTTACCGGTATGCTTTCCACCTCATCATTTTCCGAGTCAACTAGAGTTTTCGACGTCGATTGCACCTCTATTTCTTCATTACCTTTTAGGTGATCGAATGCCCGAACATCACCATATATAGGCGTGGAGTACGAATATCAGTCAATATTGGCATCACAAGTTGTTATCTCGTTTAAATCAACCGATTTACTCGAATCAGAATCCATCGACGTTGCTAATACAGAAAAAATTCGTCTGAGTAAGAAAAGGGTAGAGAGGTTTTAGGGTTTTCTCCAGCCAAGGCGGTGAGAATGGATGGTCGTTTCATTATATAGTGTCAGAGATCGGCCCTCCGTTCTCAAGCAAAATAATTGAAAACGAAAGGTCGTTTCGGGGCGGTGACTTCCCGTTCTCACTTTTACCAAAAAATAATGCCAACAACGGGAGGCCGTAGAGGGGTGGGACCCCCTGTTGTTGAATCATGTGCGGTGCACGTTGGGCGGGGGGTTCTTCCTCCCACATCGACCCCCCGACCTAATATATACAGTGCTATGTAAGCATTAGACAAAATTTGGGGTGATCGACCCCCCGTTCGTGGTGTAAATTTCGAACGAGGGGTGATTTGCCCGTTCTCGGCGTGAATTCAGAATGTGGGGTGATCGGTCACTCGCTGGGATTTTATTTGTTACATTTTGAATAGTTTAAGGTTTTGGTTGTTAATATTTTTTTTGTTAGAGAATGTTTCAAAATAGTTTTATAATTTGAGGTTCAAATTGGTTTTAACCCTAAAAATTATATGTACTTCGTTTTTACTAGCCAGATTTGGATGAACTTTGTTTTTTTTTTTTTTTTAAATTATGGTAGAAGACTTGTCATTTGAAGTATAAGTTCCAAGGAGTTTGAATGCTAAATTTTGAGCTCGAATCTCACTCAAAATTCTCATATTTATTGACAATTCTTGGTGAATTTGAGGAGTAATTGAAGGTTGTACTTTTTGTACATTTTATCTAGTAAAGTACGAGCTTCACTTACATATGAGTGTTATATCCATTTGATGTCATTTAAAATTTATTATGATCAATTGAAGATGTTACGATAAATAAAATTAATCGAATCCATATTATGACCATCCCAAGCTACCTTTCTATAAATTTAAAACAAAAAGATAAGAAAAGAAGAAGATATGGAATAATTTTGAATGAAAACAAAAGAGAAAATAAAGAGCTTGTTCATATATCAATGCTGCTTAGTTGACACCGACATAGATAGACTATTAGGTTAAATCATTGCATTTATTTCCTAATTTCGTCGTTCTAATTTTTTTTTTAATTTACTTTTATGTTTACTCTCTTATTATACTATCTAAATATACCGACGTAATAAATAATTATAAGTACAATTACTGTAATAAATTTTAAATAATTAATTTAGTATAGTAATTAAAACTTAATTAAACTAATCATTTTTTATCAGTATATTTAGAGAATATGACAATAGAGTAAGCATTACCTTACTTTCTTTCACCTCTCCACCAGAGTTTCCTCTAAATTCGCCCCACTCAGGCATAATTCACCATCTTTCGAGTTTCGACAAGCATGCTAACACTCGAATCCTTCTCAGAAGATCAAGGTCGGTCGACGATGCAACCCTCAAAGGGATCTGACAATCATCTTCTGACATGCCTAGGGGCCCAATCACTCGAAGATCCAATAAAAGCCCAAAATTTAATTATTCTTCTTGCTAATGACCTTGTTTCTTTTATGGGTGTTGGTCCCGATGAGGATACGGCATGAGAGCCAAGCTTGACGGACATAGATCACCCCCTTCACCTTCTATCATGGAGTACCTCCGTGGAGAGCTCGGATTACCATGAAGAAATCATTAGAGCACCAGCTGAAGTATCAAAAGTCAGAATTTGTCTCCCAGGAGACAAGTCCATGTAATTTTAGTATTTTTCTCTTTTTCTTTTATTTGGAAAACTCTAGGCTATTAGTTAGGCTTTTATCACCATTTAGACTTAGTCACGTATGGTGGCTTGATTTGGGTGACCACCACTTGGCCCATTGTGGATTTATCACATGACCATCACTTGGCCCATTGATGAGCTATTTCCTGGCTCATGCTTTGTCTTGTTGGGAGTTGGCATTTGGAGCATTTGAACTTGGCCCATTGGGAGTTGGCATTTGGAGCACTTGGAGCATTTGGAGGCATCACTCTAGGAGGCACATTCGACCCACTCTTTTGGAGTTTTATTTTCGGCCCATGGAATTTCAACCCAAGCTTGCATTTTCAACCTTGCAAGGACATGTTAGATAGCTCATGGATGGATGACTTGGCACCATACCCACCATTGATCACTTTTAGGATGGCCCATCTTTCCACCATTGGATTTGTGCTTATTGGATTTGATCTTGACTATCCACTTTCTTTTTGTCATCCACGGCCCTCATTACATCTTACTTTTGGAAACCCTAATCTAGCCTAGGTCTCTATATATAGCCTACTCTTTGTAATGGTTAAAAACCTTTGCCAAATTTATCAATTGAGTGTTGTTTTCTTTTGAGTCAAAGTGTTCATTGTGTGCCTCGGTTTTGGAAGCCAAAACCATGAGGAGATTTGCCTCCATTGTTAACAAAGCTTGAAGGTAGCTTTGTTAATTCTTACCTTCGTCTTCATCCTTCTCTCTTTGAGAGTCTAAAGAGGAGTTGAAGAAGGAGATACCTTCCCTAAGGTGGTTGAAGTTTTCTTTGAAAACTTCTTTGCTTCCAAGCCTAACATCGAGATAGCTTGGGAGGCCTCCAAGGGGTTAAGCTTCACACCCACGATTTTCATTCCATGTCATTCATCTTTTCACTACTTTTTGCCACGGTTTTCACCTACACACACTCACCTTCATTTCATCTTTTAAGCATCTTCTTCATCTTCTTCATTTTGAGCAATTTTGGCCACTCACACTCACACCCGAGCACACATTGTATTTGTGGGTTTTTGAGCTAGCTCTTTTGAAGGCTTGGCTAGTCAGCTTCCTTGCGTCTCATAGGTTTTCTGTCACGTTGACTCGAACACATGTCAGACTTTTTAGTTCTGTGTTTCAAGACGAGCCGGATGGAGAGCCTGCAAGCTAATGCGGGAGCGCGTTGATGCCGAAGCACGCCATAGGCACGCTGCCAGCCACGATCGAGGAGACTATGTCTCCTCCAACTAACCCTCCTCCTATTTCCTCCATTCCACATTTCTCTCTCTCTCTAAGTAAATTCCCCCTCTTGTTACCTCCATTCTACATCTCTCCCTCTCTCTCTGTGGAAAAACTTCCTCTACAGATCAAGTTTTCATTCTGTAGACGTTACTGGGTTTTGAGCGGATGCGAAGATAAGTGAAAGCTCTTACCTTCGTGTCAGAGAAGACGATTTCCTTGTTCACTAACCAAATAAGGTGAGTTCTTCGATCGTTGTTTTACCTTTTCTTCTGAAAAATTTGAAATCTAAGCGGAGGTGTTATTTTGGACTGTGAAATTATAGATCGGCTGACGGTGGAGAAAATATGGTAGAAACAGAAGGAAAGATTTCTTTTGGCCTGAAAATAAGACATTTCATCATTTGGTGGTAGGTAAGTCTAAATCGGGTTTTTGTTTATGAAAGAATCCAGTTGAGGAATATTTGTGAAATTTTTGCTATCGATAATGTATGGGATTTAGGAGGATCAGAAAGAGAATGGAAGACTTACGAGGTAAAGGTTTTGAATTTTGGATTAATTCATGTTAAAAAGAAATTATTTGTTGGCCAAATCTGATGTTGGGACTTAGAATTTTGGTGGTAAGTGCTGATTGAAATTTATGTTCCTCATTGTCAGAATAGTTGTGATTTTTGTTGGATTAGAATCATGGTAAAGTGGATGAAAGTTTTGCCTATGAATGTTTCAATGAATTAAACTGTTGCATATAAAGTTTGATCTTCATTGAATTTAGTTAAATCATCACAAATGACTTTCCCATTTCATGACTTATTTAGAGAGACTTGAATCGATCGACGAATAATTGAACTCGGCGATATTTTAGTTCTTTTTTTATTTATTTAAAATGTTTCTTGGCGAAACCTTATTTATATTTTAGTCTATTTCATTCTTTTGGAAATGGGTTACATCACTTTTATTTAAATTTGCACAGTTCATTGGACATACGTCATTTGGTCGTGACAGACATGCCGTACAAATAGTCTAATACTACTATTTCAAAGTAAAATTTGTTTAAATTACAAGAATCCAAGACAACATTAAATCTACTTTGTTCGAGAGACAATTATGTATTATGATGATTTTACAAAACTATTATCTCGATTTTATTTCTCCAATGCTAGAAATTTAAACCTCTCTGAATAATTTGATACTATTTCTTATTTTCATCAATATTTTTTTTTCTAAAAATCATTAAAAAAAATTTAATTGTAAGACTTGATCTTACATCAATGTTTTTTTATCTTTATTATAAGCTCAATTCATTCCATTGTTTAGATCAGATCTGCGTGTTTAAATTGGAATAATTTGACGAAGTTAGCCTAATCGTCAGTGTAACATAGAGTTATTGACAATAAAACTTCAAAATAATAATAAATACTAAAATAAAAAAGAAAAAAGAATAGAAGTGGATTGGCAATATTCGAATAGCTTTTTTTCATGCTTTATGGTACATGGTTTTTTTCTTCTATTTCCTGTGATAAAAAATAATTATATTATTTGCGAAAAATGTTTTTTGAGGAAAATATTACTATTTAAATCAGCATATAAAAACACAATTATAGATATAACTTCAACAATTTATTGAATGTCCTCCACTGTTGTTACTGTAATACTATGAATTTATCACCCATGTATTATGGTTGTCCAATCCCGACCGAATGTAATATTTTTGATCGATTTTCAAGGAATCATATTGAATCAGATAATTAAAACAACTTATTTATCTTTTTCAAAATTCTTTGGGATATTTAAAACTTACTGTAAATCTAAATTATTTAGTTTTTTTTTTCCATTCTTTGGAACCTAAAAAAATCGACTTAAAAGTACTTTCAAGCCTAAATCCATCACGTTCAACTTCAAACTATTAGCATGTGTATATGTACCTTTACTATTCACTTCTTTTACTATTCATTTCCAGTTAGTTTAGTTTAGTTACAATTACAGTTTTGTCTTTTGTCTTATCATCCATTTATTATTGTACTTGCATATTGTGCATATTTACCTTGGAAAAACATAATGAATGATGATCTTCTCCTGCCTTTCGATTTCTTCTCTCTGTTCCTCATCTCCGGCGAGTCTTCACGGTTGCAATCTTAACGTGGTATCAGAGCTCAGGTCTCGATGGCATCTTCAAGCTCAACAGCCCTGTCTTCTCCCTCCTCTACTCCGGTTCTCTCCCTCCCACCTTTTCCATCCATGAACCAAACACTTTCTGTGAAACTCGACCACCGTAACTATTTAATCTGGAAAGCTCAAATCCTTCACCTTGTCACTGCCAATGGCATTCGTCACATCCTGGATGGTTCTTCTCCCCAACCTCCCGAATTTCTGGATCCCACTTCGACTCAACTCAACCCCGATTTCATCCTCTGGAACCGGTACAATAGCCTTATCATCAGTTGGCTCTTCTCCTCTCTGTCTGAAGAATTTCTGCCTCAACTTGTTGCCCTCACTTCTGCCAGTGAAATCTGGACCGCTCTTGCCAATATTTTTGCCTCGTCTTCTCTGGTGCGTATAAGCGAACTCCGATCGCAGCTCCAATCTCTTACCAAAGATGGACTTTCAGCAGCTGCGTACATTCAGAAACTTACCAGCCTTTGCAATACCCTCGCTGCCATCGGTGAATCGGTTTCCCCCAAAGATAAAATGCTTTATTTTCTCGGCGGTCTCGGCTCGGAGTATAATCCCTTCGTCACCGCCATCACTACCCGATCCGAACATCCGTCTCTGGAAGAAGTCCAAAGCATGCTCCAAAGCTACGATTTCCGCCTAGAGAAACAAAACCAGACGGTTCTGCTTCCGACGCCGGCGCAAATGCAAGCGAACGTCGTTTTTCAACGATCGTTCCGTCCACCGTGGAGCCCTCGCCCTGAAGCCAGCTTTCGGCCTAATCTGATGCACCCTTCCCCTTCAAGCCGACCAGGTCCAGTCACCCAGATCACTCCGCCTGGCCCATGGCGTCCTCGGCCCAGCTCCCATTCTCGGCCCCGTTGCCAGATCTGTGGCAAACTGGGCCACTCGGCCCTTAAATGTTTTCAGCTCCTCTCTGCAGCCCAGCGAGCCCAGTTCCCAGCCCAGACCCATGCCAACCTCACCAGTTTAACCCCTGACCCGGCCCAACCTCAATTCTTCTACCCATCTGTCCAGGCCCGGCCCGACCTTAACCCCTCCGACCCGACCCTTCCCCTACCCTCTCCTCAGTTCCTCCCTCCCCCAACCGGCCCGTCCCCTGCCTCCAACTTCACCGGCCTCCTTCCCACTCCCTCCCCGTCGCCGGCCACGCCGTGGATTCTTGATTCCGGCGCCACCGATCACTTCACACCGCATCCCGAGCTCCTCACTCAGCTTCAACCCCTCTCTGCTCCCTCCCAAGTCGCCACGACCGACGGTAAATCTCTCCCTCTTTCTCACTCTGGTTCTGCTTTTATTCCGGCACTCAGCCGATCACTTCACCTCTCTCACGTATACCACACACCACGTCTATCTCACAATTTGTTAAGTGTCTCTAAATTATGTCAACAAAATTCTGTTTATGTTGAATTTCACCCCACCTTTTTCTTGGTTAAGAATCGGCTTTCCCACCAGGTTCTGCTTCGTGGTTCTCTTCGTGATGGCCTCTATATCACGCCCTCCTTCCATCCTTTTTTGTCACCTCTGGCTCGGTCCCGTCCAGTGCCCTTGCCAGCTCCGGTTTTGTCGCCAGCATCTACTGTCTCTCTCACTGCCCATCACCGTGGCTCCTCTCCCCTCATTTTGGATAATCTCTGGCATTTACGTTTGGGTCACCCGTCTTTGTCTGTAATGCAGCAAGTGCTTAGGTCATGTAATTTAAAGTTATCCAATGCTGAACACACTTTTTGTACCTCTTGTTCAATGAGCAAAAGTCATAAGCTTCCATTTCAAAATTCTCTATCTCATGCTAAATTTCCTTTTGATCTGGTTCATTCTGACGTTTGGGGTCCATCTCCTATTAAATCCGTTACTGGTGCCCGATATTTCATTTTATTTGTGGATGATTGCACTCGTTTCACTTGGATTTTTCCTCTTAAATTAAAAAGTGATGTCTACAATACATTTGTGGCTTTTTACCAATTTGTTCATACCCAGTTCGATACTAAAATCAAAGCTGTTCAATCCGATTGGGGTGGTGAATTTCAATCTCTCACCAATCTGTTTCAATCTCTCGGCATTAAGCACCGCATTTCTTGTCCGTATACTCCAAATCAGAATGGTCGTGTCAAACGCAAAAATCGACATGTGGTTGAAACAGGTCTTGCTCTTCTTTTCCACTCCTCCGTTCCTCATCACTTCTGGACCTATGCCTTTACTACAGCCACTATCTTGATTAACTTTCTTCCCACTCCTGTCCTTCAGCACAAGTCCCCTTTCGAGTGCTTGTTCCAAACTCTCCCCGATTACTCGTCTCTTCGTGTTTTTGGTTGTCTCTGTTTCCCCTACCTTCGGCCCTTCATTCAACATAAACTTCAGCCTCGATCTCTTCCCTGTGTTTTCTTAGGTCCAAGTCCTCATCACAAAGGATATCTATGTCTCGATCCAAAGTCCAACAAACTCTATATTTCTCGTCATGTCACATTCGTGGAGTCTCATTTTCCGTTTACTACACCCACCACCTCTCCTCCTCCCTCCCCTCCCTTTACTCTCCATATTCCATCCTTACCTTTTACCTCCTCCCCTATCCACTCTCCTGTTTTACCCCCTCCCATAATTCCAACCCCTTCTCCCCCTCCACCCGATCAGCTTCCCGACTCCATCTTAGCTTCTTCTCCAAACCGTACCTTACTCCCTTCGGCCTCCTCGTTACCCGTACCCGTTCCCCTCCAAACTGTTCACAACACTCACTCTATGACCACCTGGGCTAAAGCAGGTGTCTTCAAACCAAAAGCTCTTCTCCTTGAACCACCCCTCGAACCCAAAACCTTTAACCAAGCTGCCCAATATCCTCACTGGCTTAATGCCATGAAAGAAGAGATATCTGCGCTTCAGTCCACCCACACCTGGTCCTTAGTCCCACTTCCCAAAGATGCCAAACTCATAGGCTGCAAATGGGTCTTCAAGACTAAATTGAACTCTGATGGGACAGTTTCTCGGTATAAAGCTCGTCTAGTGGCTAAAGGTTATGACCAGACCGAAGGCATTGATTACGATGAAACCTTCAGCCTGGTAGTCAAACCGACTTCCGTTCGAACAGTGCTTTCCCTAGCTGTCTCTTTTCGCTGGATTATCCGACAGCTTGATATCAGTAATGCTTTCTTACACGGAGACCTAACAGAGCATGTTTACATGCAACAGCCTCCCGGGTTCATTGACCCAGCCTCTCCGTCAGCTGTCTGCTTCCTACATAAGGCTCTTTATGGCCTCAAACAGTCCCCACGTGCCTGGTACACCAAACTCTCCACAGCTTTAATTTCTTGGGGTTTCTCAGCATCAAAATCAGACACATCCCTTTTTATCTACCGTCACTCCTCTCACATTATTATTATGCTGGTGTACGTGGACGACATTATTGTGACTGGTGATTCTGCTCTCCTTATCGATCAGCTACTGAAATATCTGCACTCTCAGTTTAAAGTTCGAGATCTTGGGCCACTGTCCTATTTCCTTGGTATTTCAGTTACTCACACAACCACTGGTATGACTCTTTCCCAGTCGCGATATATATCTGACTTATTGCACAGGGCCAACATGGGATCTTGCAAGCCCGTTCCGACCCCCATGGTTGCTGGACCTGTCCTATCCCTTCATTCTGGGACACCCCTCCCTGACGGCTCTCTTTATCGCAGTATAGTTGGGGGTCTTCAATATTGCTGCCTTACGAGACCTGATATCGCCTTCGCCGTCAACAAAGTCTCCCAATTCATGCATGCTCCCTCTGAGACTCACTGGCAGGCAGTCAAGCGCATTCTCCGCTACCTTAAAGGTACTTCATCCCTCGGTATTTCCTTCACTTCATCACCCTCCCTTGGTCTGACCTGCTTTACCGATGCTGATTGGGCCTCCTGTCCTGACGATCGCAAGAGCACTAGCGGTTTCTGTGTTTTCCTTGGTCCCAACCTTATTTCTTGGTCCTCCACTAAACAGAAGGTGGTATCCCGCTCCAGCACTGAATCTGAGTATCGCAGTGTTGCAAACGGCGCCGCCAAAGTCTTATGGTTGCAGTCCCTTCTGAAAGAAATCGGTATCCTCTCTTCTACCGTTCCTCTAATCCTCTGTGACAACTTGAGTGCCACCTATCTTGCTTCTAATCCCGTGTTGCACTCCAAGTCTAAACATGTAGAGATTGACTTCCACTTTGTTCGCGAGAAGGTGTTACAGAAGACACTCGCGGTCAAGTTCACCCCGTCAGCAAACCAAATTGCTGATGCTCTCACTAAACCTCTCCCTCCGGCGGCTTTCACTCTTTTCTTGTCCAAGATCTTCGGTCTACGACCTTGATCTTGAGGGGGGCTATTAGCATGTGTATATGTACCTTTACTATTCACTTCTTTTACTATTCATTTCAAGTTAGTTTAGTTTAGTTACAATTACAGTTTTGTCTTTTGTCTTATCATCCATTTATTATTGTACTTGCATATTGTACATATTTACCTTGGAAAAACATAATGAATGATGATCTTCTCCTGCCTTTCGATTTCTTCTCTCTGTTCCTCATCTCCGGCGAGTCTTCACGGTTGCAATCTTAACGCAAACCATGCAAAATTAAATATAAAAACATTATTCAGATTAAAAGAAAAGGAAAAAGTCTACAATGACGTCGGTCTTCATCTATCCAGTTGCTTCCATAAAGTCGGAGTAGGGCATACATGGTGAGGTCCTTTATTGATGGTTTTTCAAAGGAGAGATCAAAGACTTGGAAGATTTGCATTAAGTTTTTCTCAAATCAGTTCAATGTATGGTTGAGAAGATGAATATATTAAAAGCCTTGTCCAATATGTCTGCTTTCCAGTTCCATTTAAACATCTATATAAACCTATCTCTGTCGAGTGTGGCTTTCCATCCAACTCAGTAGCTCTTGATCAGTAGAAGCTTTCGAAATGATTTCGAGGGTTCTCTTCTTTCTTCTTGTTGGTGCTTTTATTTGCAGTAGCGCCAATGGGGCCGCTAGGAAGCTTGCTGGTGAGAATGCCTTTAAAGACGAGAAACTCCTCGGCGGAGGTGGACTTGGTAGTGGCGGTGGATTAGGCGGCGGGTTTGGAAAAGGCGGAGGTTTCGGTGGTGGTTCAGGTGGCGGGTTTGGTTCTGGAGGCGGTCTCGGCAGTGGTGGAGGCTTCGGTGGCGGTTCAGGAGGTGGGTTTGGTTCTGGAGGAGGTCTCGGCAGTGGTGGTGGGTTCGGTGGCGGATCAGGTGGCGGGTTTGGCTCTGGAGGTGGGCTAGGCAGTGGAGGTGGGTTCGGTGGTGGTTCAGGTGGTGGTTTCGGTTCTGGTGGCGGGCTTGGTGGTGGCAGCGGTGGTGGATTTGGTGGAGGCAGTGGAGGAGGTTTTGGAAGCGGTGGTGGTAGTGGAGGAGGATTCGGATCCGGTGGAGGGTTTGGTAGTGGTGGCGGGCTTGGTGGTGGCAGTGGTGGTGGTTTTGGTGGGGGGAGTGGAGGTGGATTCGGTGGGGGTTCTGGCGGTGGATTTGGTGGAGGATCAGGAGGTGGATTTGGCGGTGGGTTGGAAGGAGAACACCCTTGAAGAAGCAGAGTTGAACCTTCAAACAAATGAATCATGTCTCGTACACTACAAATTTTCAAATAAACACTTTCAATCTTCTCTTCTTAAAATTCTTCCCCCTGAATTCTTTATGAGTTGGACTTTGAGAGTCAAACAGATTATTCTCAACCCTTGATAAACATTCAAAAAAGTCAAACTTTGTAGGTCAAAAGCTGCTTAACTAAATTTAAGATTATTACACATCTCCACAAACTAATCTTTGACGTTTTAAGTAGCTCATAACTCAAAAGAATACATTAAACATTAATATCAATTTTGATCGGTTTTACTATAAAAATTTATATAAATTTTATAAATTCAATTCGGTTCGGTTCGGTTCGATTTTTGAAGTAAGAACTGATAACTGAACCAAAAATGTTGATTCGATTCGGTTCCAAAATTTCATTTTTTTAAAATTGAAACCTAACCGAGCCGAGATTTTTAATTTGGTTTGGTTTTTAATTTTAACCGTATCAATTTTCACCCTTATTCAAGATCAGTATATATATTATCTCTTAAAAGTGTATAAATCGCGCAGAAGAGAAATTTTGAGTCCCTTATTTATATATTGTCCATAGAGTGAGAACTCACTCCAAAGACAATGAGTATACCAATAAGAACAAGATTATTAATGAATATAGTTTAAAATTGAATTTATTAATTATCTCCTCGTTTAAATTTTTTTCTTATACCTTTGTATTTAAATTGAAACCAAACGCAATTACAATTAACGAAGCTCTGATCTGTCAATTCGACAGAGATTAGAGACCGACAACAACAGTTGTTTAAGATAATACCAGCTCAAACTTTGACTAAGTCTCCTATCCGCTTAGACATAGACTTCACGTAGTCAACTGTTACATTAAGACCATCATTTTCGTACTATACAAAATTATTATTTATTTATCATTTTTAAATAAATAAATAAAATAAATGCTCACGTGACATTGCTACTCCTTTATTCAACCTGTATAATGTATTCTCAGATACTAAACCAATCACATAACGTGACATAAAACTCGAGACCAGTGTAGAACCTATTCCCATAAAGTTCATCTTTACAACCATGCAAAAACGCAAATAATAGTAATAATTTCGAGTAAAATAACAGAAAAAGAAAAGGGATCTGGCTAGGTCTTCCAGTCCCCACTCGTGTTATAAAGTCTACGTAGGGCATGCATGGTGAGGTCCTTAATGATGGTTGTTAAATAGGTTTGGAAAAATTGCATCAAGTATTTTGTCAAATGAATTATGTTTATGGTCGAGAAGGTGCATGAATTCAGACAATAGAAACTTATGTGATATTGTCGGACTAGAACTCAAGTTTACTCGTTTTTGTTAAGTTTTTACCTTAAAACACATCTTATTAATTTAAATAAAGATATTATTTAGGGAAAAGTTTAATTTAGGCACAAACGTATAAGGTCAATGGTCAATTAGTCCATAACGTTTATTTTTTACCCAATCAGCCTCTATCGTTGACTCCGTTTGCAATTCGACCCTTGTCGTTTAATTGTCTGTTAAATCTTGCATGTGTAGAGCATGTACCCTGCTAAAACTCTAAATTACCATTTTTTCTTTTCTTCTTCACCCGCAATTCGCCTCTCTTACTTATTCTACTTGGACTATCATTCTCTGCGCTTTTTATTCACCGGGTGAGTTTTGACTTTTCTTGGTAATTCTTTTTATGCTATTTGCTCGCTGTAAGATGAAAAAACCCTAAGAAAAACTGCGCAATCAATGTCAGGATCTGGTGGGTGTGGCCGAATATTTATCAATGACCAGAAAGGCTAAGGCTTGATTATTGCGTTAAGATTGAATTTCGTTTTGAAAATGTGAGAAAATCGTCTGTTTCGGTTTGGGTTTTTGGATGTAAAATGTAAAGTTTAGTTCTCTGTTGTAGTCTCTAGTTTGCCATGTCATTGTAAGTGCCTTTTTGTGGATTACATTCGTGCGACTAAATTCGTCTGTGTATATTGAAGGTTTGGAAGCAAAAGTTGAGGATTTTTTTTTATGGAAACTGGAGTTGAAATTGTCGATAGCTTGCCGGACAGAGAGTCTAGATGCTCCTGAGGAGAGGATGAAGCAGAAAGTAGTCTTTGAGGATGCAGTGAATGCAGAAGAGCATTTTCTGGAACAGAGGATGAAATCTGACTCTGCAGACAGCATTATTCATGAAGTAGTAGAGGAGGAACCAGCTTGTGATTCTGAAGCTGGAGTGGCTTTGGCGAGTCCGTATTTTTCTAATGCGGTTGATAAATTTGACGCAGTAATAGAACAAGGGAAAATGATTAATTTAGAGTTTTAGCAGGGTGCGTGCTTACATGCAAAATTTAACGGACAATTAAACGACATGGATCAAATTGTAAACGGCGTCAACAATAGAGACTGATGGGGTAAAAAATAAACGTTAGGGGTTAATTGAACATTGACTCATACATTGAGGCTAAATTGAATTTTTTTCTATTATTTATGATTACTCATTCTTAATTATATCAAATGATGTGAAATTATATATATGTTAGGCTACGATTTCACAAATTACTCATGATATTTAGTCATTTTGAACGGGACAACCACCATAATCACTCACGTCGAGATCCTAACATGAGAGAGTAAATTTAGTTATTGTTTGATATAGAGTAACATGAGAGTAATTTAGCATTACTTATTTTGATATTCAGCACGTAAGTAAAATTAACCGTCCAAAAGTAATCAGTTGAATATTTACAATTTTTTAAAACAAAATTTAAATAATTATTGCAGGAAAATTTTCAGATTGATACGAGTATTTAGAAAGAGTAGATCATGTTTACAATTTTATTAGGTATTTAATTAATTTAAATTTACTCGAAAAAACGTGAAACAAAACATTAATTGACAACTTAAATAATGAAAATTATATATATATATATATATATATTTTTTTTTCTAATATCCAAGAACTAAAATAGTACCAAGTAATATTCAAAGACAAGGCACTAAACTGTGTTTGGTGGGTGATACGTGCATGGTGGTAGACGTCCATGGCATGGATTGGTTTAGCAGAAGTGGGTTAGTGGGTTAGTTTAGCCGATGCTAAGGATCATGGGTAGTTAATGATTATGGGTAGTTAATTGCTTTCGGTTGTTTTTACTTACTGTTGTTTTAAGGTCTGTAACTCCATTCAGAGGGGCATGAAAAATGAATATTAAATCTCTCCTGATTACTCTCTCTCTCTAACTCTCTCTAACTCTATCTCTGTCCCTCTCCACTTGTTATTCTGCATCTTCTCCCTCTTTTCGCTAAACACACCTAAATTTTACCCCTATCAGTGGTATCAGAGACGCGATCATGGATATACGAAGCAAATCGAATGCTGAATTCCGCAATGAAGTGAACGAAGCCTTAGCCCGCCATGAGTCTACCTTTGATCAAGTTAACGCAACTCTACAAGCAGTGCTGTCTGAGCTCCAAGCTCTGCGCACTTTCCGGAATTCGCCCGACATCACTCCCTTCGCTCCGGGATCGTCTTCTTCTTCACCAAACAATGGCTGCTCTCCCACCATCCCTGACCCTCAAGGAGCAGACTTCGTCGATCTCTATCAATTCTCTCCGCCTCGCTCGCCGTCTCCTTTTCCCCAATCTTGCCCCTTTCCTTATTCGGTTTGGAGGGTTTCCGTTTCGCTTGGTTTTCCGTTTCGTCGCAGTCCGACACCTTTCTCGGACTCCTTAAACGATTCTGTTCATGACCCATTTTCCGAATCTCTGCCTCAAGAAAGCTCTCGCGACGTTCCCTACAGCATCGCCTTGTCGTCTCAAGATTCGTCTTCTCCTTGGTCCACTTTCAATTCCGAACCAAATACCCGACATTTGTCTCTGAGTCCGTCTTCGAACCAGTCGACGAGGCGTTCGTTTAACGATTCGAGAAACGGAGTTGTTAGCAAGACTACGAAAGCTAGAGTTTGGAAGAGAAAGGTAGAGCTTCCAACTAGTCACAGGCTATCGTTTCTGGCAACGTCCACGTTGATGGAGGCGCAGGAGTTCGGGGAATTGATGGAGCATGTGGGTAAGGTGAATTTTGCTTGGGATGGTCTCAGAAAGGCTCAGCCAGCAAGGATAATTAGGGCGAGCCTGTTGTCCCTGTTATCTATCTGTGAAACAGGGCAGCAGAGGCAACTTTTACGTACTCAGGGGATGGCAAAGACAATTATCGATTCCATTTTGAGTCTCAATTTTGATGATTCCTCCAGCAATATGGCGGCTGACAGTGATACGAGGGACCCCAAAGCCATACCCAAAATTTCTTTACATGCCCGAAATTTCGACGTTCCTTGAAACTTATCCTGATTTTATCCTTGTAGACAAGGATTCTTAAGCGGCAGGGAATGATACGTGCATGGTGGCAGACGTCCATGGCATGGATTGGTTTAGCAGAAGTGGGTTAGTGGGTTAGTTCAGCCGATGCTAAGGATCATGGGTAGTTAATGATTATGGGTAGTTAATTGCTTTCGATTGTTTTTACTTACTGTTGTTTTTGTTAGCTCTGGACCCAGGAAGATGGTGGATTCTCAGTGAAGAAAAAACGCAAAAGATTGATTTATTATCATCGATATTTACAGAGCTTTATAATACTAACTAACTAACTTAACAAACAACCATAAAATCAGAAAAACACCAGAAAAACAGAAAACTAATAAACAGAAAAATATAGCGAGTTGTTTCTCCTTGATCTCTGGATTATTTGCTCACATTTCTCCCCCTAATCCTGAGACGGCTCCAAATCACAAACTCCAAGCAGCTGGCGCATGGCTGCTATCTTCACTCCTGACAGTGCCTTTGTCAAAACATCAGCTCGCTGTTCTCCAGTATTTACAAACTCCACCGCAATCTGCCCTTTCTCAACACATTCTCTGATAAAATGAAAGCGTGTATCTATGTGTTTACTACGCCCGTGAAATACTGGATTTGTCATGAGCGCTATGGCAGATCTATTATCAACAAATAAAATAACTTGTTTCGGCTCTATATCAGTTAACTCGCTGACTAAACTCCTCAACCATAGTGCTTGACAAGCTGCGTCAGTTGCTGCCATGAACTCAGCCTCACAAGATGAGAGTGGTACTGTCTTTTGCTTTTGTGAGTTCCAGGAAACCAGATGTTCGTTAAAATAGAATGCCATTCCACTTGTGCTTTTTCTCCCATCGCAATCACCGGCTAAATCACTGTCTGAATACCCATAAATACCAAACTCCTGGGATCCCTTCACATAAGCAAGCCCAAAATGGATTGTGCCTTTCAAATACCTGAGGATCTGCTTAACCACCTTGTGATGCATTATTGTAGGTTTGTCCATGTATCTGCTTGCCATTCCCACTGCGTATGAAAGGTATGGTCGTGTGTGCAGTAAGTATCTAAGACACCCAATAATTCGTCTAAATTCTGTGGCATCAACTGGAGTTCCTTCCAAGTCTTTGTGCAGCTTTGTCTTGGGTTCCATCGGATACTTTGTGGCATTGCAGTCTGCCATTTTAAACTGAGATAAAATTTTCTTAGCATAAGCTGATTGTTTAAGTGATATTCTGCCCTTCTGTTGCTCCACCTCAAATCCCAAGTAATAAGAGAGAAGATTCAAATCACTCATCTCAAACTCTGTCATCATTTGCTGCTTGAATTTTTTTACTTCTTCGATGCTTCCTCCTGTAACAATCAGATCATCAACATATACTCCAACAATCACTCTTGCTTCTCCTTTATTTCTTATGTATACTGCATGTTCTTGAGTGCATTTTCTGAAGCCTAGTTCTTTTAGACTTCTGTCCAGTCGAATATTCCAAGCTCGTGGAGCTTGCCGTAATCCATAAAGGGCTTTTGACAGTTTATACACTTTATGCTTCTGGTTTTGTACCTCAAATCCTTCTGGTTGGGTGACGTATACTTCTTCTTCCAACTCCCCATTAAGAAATGCTGACTTCACATCCAGATGATGTACCTTCCAACCTTGATTTGCAGCAAGTGCCAGAATAACTCGAACAGTGTCCAGTCTTGCTACAGGTGCAAATACCTCTTCGAAGTCGATACCCTGCTTTTGTACGTAGCCTTTAGCCACCAATCTTGCTTTGTGCTTTACAACTTGCCCATCTGAATTTTTCTTTAATTTGAATACCCACTTTAAGCCGATGGGTTTGTGGCCTGATGGGAGCTCAGTTAGAGTCCAGGTGTTGTTTTTTTCAATAGATTTCAGCGCCTCCTTCATTGCTTCGTACCAGCAGATTTCATTCTCAGCTTTTTGGTAACAGGTTGGTTCTTCAGACACCACCATCATCATCTCACTCTCTTCTTCACCGATAGCAACCACTTCCTCTGTATTGGCGTAAATATCATCGATTGACCTAAACCGGGTAGGTCTGTCTTGGGACTCAGGAGTGATTGATTCCAGGTGCGGTGAAGCTTCATGAATGCTTGGCGGGAGTGTAGAAGAGTTTACCATTTCTGACGTTGGTGGTGAAATATTTCCAGCGTCTGTATCATCATTTGGTTCATCAAAATAGAAAGCATCTAACGTGCTTAACTCCGACGAAGACTGTTCATCTCTAGCACCTGCATTCCATGACCATTTAAGATCTTCTTGAAAAATAACATCTCTACTTACTTGTAATTTGTTTCGGCTTGGGTCAAATAAACGGTGAGCTTTGCAACCTTCCTCTACACCCAAATATACCATGGGTGAGCTTCTGTCGTCAAGTTTCTTGAGATGAGGAGTTGTATTTTTCGCATACGCTACACAGCCAAATACTCTCAAGTGAGCGAGATGTGGTTTTCTTCCCATCCAAACTTCAAATGGGGTGCGTTCTCCTAGCACCTTAGTTGGGAGACGATTCAGCAAATATACTGAATGCCTAACAGCCTCTCCCCAGAATTTTGCAGGCACACTCATGCTTTTGAGTAGAGATCTTGTCATGGCCATCACTGTGCGATTCCGGCGTTCCACAACACCGTTCTGTTGTGGTGTGTAGGGAGCTGTGAGGTGCCGCTCAATCCCTTCCTCTTCACAGAAACGAGTGAACTCACTAGATAGGAACTCGCCACCGCGATCCGTCCGGAGTGTTTTGATCTTGTACTCAATCTTGTTTTCTGTTAGAAATTTGAACTTCTTGAATGCCATGAAAGCTTCATTCTTTGCTGCCAATACGTATACCCACATCCACCTGGTAAAATCATCTACAATTAAGAGAAAATATTTATTACCCATGACTGTACAAGGTGAGATTGGCCCACAAATATTAGCATGGAGGAGATTTAGTGGCTTTTCTGCTCTGTATTTTGACTGGTGCGGAAACGTCAATCGTGGATGCTTGGCTATCACACACGCCTCACATAACTTGTTTGGCTGGGATAACAATGGCACACCAACTGCCATCTTCTTCTCCCCCAAAAGCTTCAAGTCATGGAAATTTACATGGCCAAGTCTTGCATGCCATAACCACGCTGGATCATCTAGGCTTGCTAGGAGGCAGACTTGCTTGAATGTCTTCAACTGTATCTTGTACAGGCGATTTTGTGTTCGCTTCACCGACATCAATAGTTTCCCACTTCTGTCAACCACTTTCATGGTATCTCCTCTCATGTGTACCTCGTTCCCGTCTTCTGTCATTTGCCCAAGGCTTATAATATTACTACACAGTTTAGGAATGTAGTATACCTCTTGGAGAATTTTCTGATCGTCGTTCTTGCAATCAAACGCAACCGTCCCCTTTCCCATGATCTGGATAGTTAATCCATCGCCGAACTTCACCCTCCCGATGACAGCTTCATCCAATTCTTGGAATTTCTGGCGATGCCCAGTCATGTGGTTGCTTGCACCATTGTCAAGATACCAGACGTCTTCATTTTCTCCCTTCTTGTCGCCACGGTATATTTCTGGCAATATTCTCTCTTCGCTGAGTAGTACAGAATCCTGCTGCTCACGCCTGGTATGTATTATCTCCTGGGACATAGCCATCAACAACGCTGGTTCTTCATCGGTGTCGCGAGTGAGATTTGCTTCATCATCACGACGTTTGTTGCGGCACTCCGACGCATAATGTCCCATTTTTTCACAGTTCCAACACTTTATGTGACTCTTGTCGCGAGTGCCACTGTTGGTGCTGCTGGTGCCGCCTGTATTTTCTTTGCGCGGCCCACTACGACCACGGCCACGACCGCGGCCTCGCCCTCGCCATTTGCCACGGTTAGCTCCGCTGGACCCACGCCCCTTTCCTCCCAACGAGGTGTCATTGCTGCTCCCCTTCTGTCGTGCTTGCCACTCTGCATGGGTAAGTAAAAGTTGATCTTCAGTACCATTAGTGTTGCCACGTAATCGCATTGTTCGTTCCTCATACGCCTTTAATCGCCCTATAGCTTCCTCAAATGGCATGGTATCGAGATCGTAGAACTGTTCGATCCCGGCGACGACGGGAAAGAATTTTTCAGGGACAGAATCAAGCAACTTCTTAACCAGAGAGGAGTCTTCAAGTGTTTCACCAAGGGTTGAAAACTTGCTGGTTATTGCACTGAGTTTTCCGGCGAATTCATCAATTGGCTCGGTTTCCTTCATCCGAAGAGCATCAAATTCGCTCTTCAGTGTCTGTACACGTGCTTTCTTGACTCGATCACCCCCCAGGTACCTCGACTTGAGGCTATCCCAGGTATCTTTTGCTGTCTTTTTCTTTGCGATCTGGAGAAGGATGTCTTCAGGAACACACTGAAAGATGTATGCCCGCGCTGCCTTATCCTTCTTTTCATCCACTTGTGCTCCTTTCGGCTCAACCGCCTCCCAAACTCCTTGAGCATCAAGAATCGCCTCTGTCTTTATCGCCCATACCGCGTAATTGTGAGGGCTCAGCATTGGATAGTGAAACGACACCCCGCCGTTCTCCTTCGTTCCATGCTGGTGGATATTTGACATTCTTAGTGAATCGTGAATGCCTGGACGTTCAACTCTGGAAGGCTCTGATACCAGATGTTAGCTCTGGACCCAGGAAGATGCTGGATTCTCAGTGAAGAAAAAACACAAAAGATTGATTTATTATCATCGATATTTACAGAGTTTTATAATACTAACTAACTAACTTAACAAACAACCATAAAATCAGAAAAACACCAGAAAAACAGAAAACTAATAAACAGAAAAATATAGCGAGTTGTTTCTCCTTGATCTCTGGATTATTTGCTCACAGTTTTAAGGTCTGTAACTCCATCCAGAGGGGCATGAAGAATGAATATTAAATCTCTCCTGATTACTCTCTCTCTCTAACTCTATCTCTCTCCCTCTCCACTTGTTATTCTGCATCTTCTCCCTCTTTTCGCTAAACACACCTAAATTCTACCCTTATCAGTGGGAAAAGGACGTTGGTCGACCGTGGCGGAGAAGTAGCCACGAGGACAAAGAAATCAGCCACGGGCACGCCTTTTGCTTCCCTTTTTTTACGCGGAAAGAGAATTTGTTTTACCAGTTCCAAAGCTAAAGAGCGGAAACAAACTACCTGCCGATTCTCTCTGTAGCTTCTGCCCGAAGCTTTCCACGGGAGAAGGCAATGGAGTCCGGCAGCGGCGACGTCAGAATCGAAGAGTCTCCCCGTCGTTCACTGCGTCTAACATGGTGGCTGGCGCAGTCAAATTTGGTAGTGGATAATAGAGATATTTTTAAGGAGATAAAAAAAGGTAATGAATTTTCTGTAAATTTCTACGTCCTCGAACGTTTTTCTATGAAAATGCTGTTAGATGTGGAATGACAAGTGATAAACGAAGAAAACAATTTGTTTAGAGCGATGGTTAAACGTGATCACACAGTCATCACATATGAGTGAGGGTTGAGAATACGCTGTTTTGACTCTCAAAGTCCAACTCATAAAGAATTCAGGGGCAAGAGTTTTAAAAAGAGAAGATTGGAGGTGTTTATTTGAAAATTTGAAGTGTAAGAGACATGATCCATTTGTTTGACTACAACAACTTGGAAGGGAAGACACAAAAACACTACACTTGGAAGTACAAACAAACCATGGAAATGTGAGAAATACTATGTTTAATTTCTTGTTTGAAGATTCAACTCTGCTTCTTCAAGGGTGTCCTCCGCCAAATCCACCTCCTGATCCTCCGCCAAATCCACCTCCTGATCCTCCACCAAATCCACCGCCAGAACCCCCACCGAATCCACCTCCACTCCCCCCGCCGAAACCACCACCGCTGCCACCACCACTTCCAAACCCTCCGCCGGATCCGAATCCTCCTCCACTACCACCACCGCTTCCAAAACCTCCTCCACTGCCTCCACCAAATCCACCACCACCACCATGCCCGCCACCAGAACCAAAGCCACCACCTGAACCACCACCGAACCCACCTCCAGAGCCAAACCCGCCACCTGATCCGCCACCGAACCCACCACCACTGCCGAGACCGCCTCCAGAACCAAACCCACCTCCTGAACCGCCACCGAAGCCTCCACCACTGCCGAGACCGCCTCCAGAACCAAACCCGCCACCTGAACCACCGCCGAACCCTCCACCTTTTCCAAACCCGCCCCCTAATCCACCGCCACGCCCAAATCCACCTCCGACGGGGAGTTTCTCGTCCTCAAAGGAAGCCTTCTCACCAGCAAGCTTCCTAGCCGCCCCATTGGCGCTAGTGCAGATAAAAGCAGCAAGAAGAAAAATGAAGAGAACCCTCGATGCCATTTTCCAAAACTTCAAGTAAATACTCAATCAAAAGGATTTATTTGAAGTTGGATGATAAACCATTGCCAATATCTCCAGGCTTATATAGAAGTTCAAAGGCAATGAAAAGAAGAACACATTGGATAACGCTTTAAATGCAGTTCTCTCCTCATCCATAAACTGAACTAATTTGAGAGATAATGCTAATTCTACGGCTCGATTGTCTTCTTTGAAAAACCCCACTTCACCATGGAAGCCCTACTTTGACTTTTTGACTGAAGTAGACTTTTTGACTGTTAGACTTTTTTTAATTTAAATAATTATTTTATTTCTATTTCTGCATGGCTGTGAAGATGAACTTCATGGGAACAGGCTTTAATCTGTTTTGTATGTGCACCCTCCACTTTTCTCGTGGTTTGTCAATTCCAAATAGTGAACATATAATTTCGGCGCAGCATTCTTTGAAACTTTTGAGTTATGATCTATAGCATTTATGGGTAATTGCAGACAAAAATAAATTAATAATTGATTTTACGTTTCAAAGAACAAAAACAATGGACACAACAGCTACGGAAAAAAATGAAGTTGTTTCACAATGTTACTCGTTAAATTAATTAACAACGAATTATAGTTAATTTTTTTTAATTAAATAGCACGACTAATAATCTTTCGTTACGAAGACGATTTAATCTAGAGAATTTTATTTAAATTAATTTTTTTTTGTGATTTTCTTTGTTAAAAGCAGTTGTGACGTTAAAAATTAGGGTTAAAATCATGTGATTATTTTGAAACACCCCATAAATAAAAAATCTTAACAACCAAAACCTTAAACTAAATGTAACAAATCAAACACTGGTGGGTAGCCGATCACCACCCGTTCTAAATTTACGTCGAAAACGGGAGGTCAATCATCCATCATTATGTCCAGTGCTTACGTGGCACTAGATGTATTGGATTGGGGGGGTCAATGTGGGGGGCAGAGACCCCCCATCCAACGTGCACCGCACGTGATTCGAAAACAAGGGGTCCCCACCCCACAACGGTCCCTCATTCTCTGCCTCCCCATTTTACAGGGTGGTCGGGAATGAGGGGTTCCCGCCCCGCAATGACCCCCCGTTCTCAAGCACAATGTTTAAGAACGGGGATTGTTACGGGGCGGTGACCCCCCGTTTTTATCCTCTAGGGAGCCGTTACGGGGCAATGGCCCCCCGTTCGCAGCCCTAATTTTGAGAACGGTGGGTCATTACCTAGACAGGAGGCCGATCCCCCCCACAGTATATAAAAACTGGTTCCTCTTTCACCCCCAGCTGTTGAAAAATCTGATTTTCTCTCGGGCCCTACTGCATTCCAACACAAAATATGACCATTTCACGCCTCTACTGTGTTTATTTCTCCATTCCTAATCATTTTCTTCAAATATTATCAAAAAAATCTCACAAATCCGAGTCTTATATAATCAAAAAATCCTCAAATCCCGAATTTAACCTAAATCGCCAAATTCCCTTCAAATGACTTACAAATTGATGATTAAACGAAAGACTATCCCGTCACAAGAAGGTCCGTCACAAGGTGGCATAACCGAACGTGCTCTGCCAAATCGTCCATCGATGTCACAATGAGGACCATTTCAAGGGAAAAACTGATCATTGTCGTCACAAGGTGCTCTGGGTCAAGCGCGACGACTGCCAACTAGGTATTTTTGTAATGAATTTTGAAATCAGATGTGCAATAGCAGTTTGAGCGAGATATGTCAAATCGCTCGGTTATTCATTTAAAGATCGTCAACTTTAGAGGTTGGAAGTCATTGGAGATCAATGAGATGTTCGACAGAATCTCCTTACTCTGTCTCGAAATTAGTTTTTGAAATATACGTACATATGTCAGAGGCAGTAGAGGTGGTCGGTTGACGGTAATTCCTACTGCAAAGCAGGCAACAATCTTTGGTATTTGAAATAATAACAAAGTCAACATAAAATAATATAACTACCACAGTGCCCCAATATTTAAAAGAAAAATTGGAAATGCATTATACTTTTTGTCAATCCGAAACAAATGTTCATCCGTATCTCGATTCAGTCTGTAGGTTTTTCTTCAATAATTTCAAAAATCACGTCCATGAGTTCATACACTATGATTCTACATTGGCAACAACAATGAGATATATTCCATCATTGCCATCAATAATGACGACTATCAGTAATTGGTCGGGACACGAGCCACTTAGATCACAATCATCTAAACAGATAATAGGTCTACCACACTGCAGTAAACTTGGCTTGCAAGCAACCATACACATATATATTCTTTTAAATACACATGACTCATTATCGGCAGAGCCTACCAAGTAAATCTGTAGGCCTAATGTGCTACCCAAATTTTATTTACGTATTTCTTCTGCGTACAACCATAATAACTTGTATTGTTTGTCGTCATTCTCTTTATTAAGTTTTCGCGTTTCACTTCTTGCTCTTCTAGAAAGACTTAGTGCAATATTGACATTCAAATCATTCTTCACTGTCTCGATAATAGAAAAAAATTTTCATATAGGTTGACTTTTGAACATATCCAAATAATGATTTGCCACCCATTTTGTAGTAGCGTGTCGATTCTCAATTTTCCTTAAACAGTTGTGAGACTCGTTCAAACTCTTTATTTGAAACATAAGCTTATTTTGCATATGGTTGCCCTAGTTGCCAATCACATCCGTCTTCACACATTGCCGTTAGTCGCCGAGATTCACTTTTAATGAATTTGATCCCACAACCATTATTCAAAGCATATTCTACTATTTCTTCTCTAATTGCCTTTAAAAAACTATATTTTTCCCAGATAAAATCTCATTAAAATTTCTTCCCTAACCGGTATGATTTCCACCTCATCATCTTCTGAGTCGACTAGAGTTTTCGACGTCGATTGCACCTCTATTTCTTCATTACTTTTTAGGTGATCGAATGCCCGAATATCACCATATATGGGCGTGGAGTACGAATACCAATCTATATTGGCATCACAAGTTATTGTCTTGTCTAAATCAATCAATCTACTTGAATTAGAATCCATCGACATCGCTAATACAGAGGAAATTCGTCCGAGCAAGAAAATGGTGGAGAAGTTTTAGAGTTTTTGCCAGCCAGGGGGGTGAGAATGGAGGGTTGTTTATTTATATAGTATCGGAGATCGGCCCCCCGTTCCTGAGGACGACCCCCCGTTCTCAAGCAACATAATTGAGAACGAAGAGCCATTTCGGGGCGGCGACCTCCCACTCTCACTCTTACCAAAAAATAGTGCCAACAACGGGAGACTGTAGAGGGGTGGTCACCCCGCATTGTCGAATCACGTGTGGTGCACGTTGGACGAGGGCTCCTACCTCCCACATCGACCCCCTGACCCAATACGTCTAGTGCCACGTAAGCACTAGACAAAACAGGGGTGATCGATCCCCCATTAGCGGCGTAAATTTAGAACGGAGGGTTATCGACCCCCATTCTCGGCATAAATTCAAAACGGGGGGTGATCGGTCACCCGCCAAGGTTTGATTTGTTACATTTTGGATAGTTTAAGGTTTTGGTTGTTAAGATTTTTTATTTAGGGGGTGTTTCAAAATAACTTCATACTTTGAAGTTCAAATTAACTTTAACCCTAAAAATTATATGTACTTCATTTTTACTTGCCAGATTTGGATGAACTTTTTTTTTTTTTTTTAATTATGGTAGAAGTCTTGTCATCTGAAGTATATGTTCCAAGGAGTTTGAATGCTAAATTTTGAGCTCGAGTCTCACTCAAAATTCTCAAATTTATTGACAATTCTTTGTGAACTTGAGGAGTAATTGAAGGTTATATGTAGTTTTTGTACATTTTATCGAGTAAAGTACGAGCTTCACTTACATATGAGTGATATCCATTTGATGTCGTTTAAAATTTATTATAATCAATTGAAGATGTTACGACAAATAAAATTAATCGAATCCATATTTTATTCAAAATTTAAGCCATCATCCCAACCTACTTTTCTATAAATTTAAAACAAAAAGATAAGAAAAGAAGAAGATATGGAATATTTTTGAATGAAGACAAAAGAGAAAATAAAGAGCTTGTTCATACATCAAAGCTGCTTAGTTGACACCGACATAGATAGATTATTAGTCAAATCATTGCATTTATTTCTTAATTTCGTCATTCCAATTTTTTTTTAATTTACTAATATGTTTTCTCTCTAAATATATGACATAATAAATAATAATACTTACAATTAACATAATAAATATTAAATAATTAATTCAGCATAGTAATTGAAATTTAATTGAAGTAATCATTATTTGTTAGGAAATTTAAAAAGTAGAATAAATTACTTTATTTTCTTTTGCCTTTCTACCCTAGTTTCTTTTGGTTTCATCCCACTCAAGCATAATTCACCATTTTTCGAGTCTCGACAAGTATGTTCACACTCGAATCCTTCTTAGAAGATCAAAGTCAGTTGATGGTGCAACCCTCAAGGGAAGCTTCAATCATTCTTTTATCTTTTATTCTGAAAAATTTGGAATCTAAGCTGAGGTATTATTTTGAACTATGAAATTATAGATCGGCTGACGGTGGAGAAAATATGGTAGAAACAGAAGGAAAGATTTCTTTTGGCCTGGAAATAAGACGTTTCATCATTCGATGGTAGGCAAGTCTGAATCGGGTTTTTGTTTATGAAAGAATCCGGTTGAGGAATCCCTAAGTTGTGAAATTTTTGTTATCGATAATGTATGAGATTTAGGAGGATCAGAAAGAGAATGGAAGACTTAACCAGGTAAAGGTTCTGAATTTTGGATTAATTCATGTTAAAAAGAAATTGTTGGTTGGCCCAAATCTTGGGACTTAAATTTTGGTGGTAAGTGCTGATTGAAATTTATGTTCCTCACTGTCAGAATAGTTGTGATTTTTGTTGAATTAGAATCATGGTAAAGTGGATGGAAGTTTTGCCTATGCATGTTTCAATGAATTGTTGGTAGTTTCAAGTGGTGCGGCTCAAGCCCTATTTTGAACCCGAATTGGACTATTGACTCGGTTGTTCTTGAATCATTAATATGTCTCTAATTTGGATTTAAAGTGTGGAAAATTCATCCTAATTTTGTTATAATACTTTGATTACTAGCAAGATTTAAGAATTATATTTGGACTTGTACCATGTTGGACTTCATAGGAATTGCTATTGAGTTTTGGTATTTGGTAGGCTTATTATATTTATATTAAATAATTACTTTCAACAATTGTGTTTAAAATTGAGCATGTTAGTTCATTTAAATTTCATATTCTTTTTATTTATTATTATTAACTAGAAATAATATGACAGCTGATGGTTATATCCTTGGGCGAGAAACCCTAAACCTGATCAATGTATTTTGTGGCTTGCGATTACAGAGTATCGTCTTCTTTAATTTCATGTGGCATTTTTTGCTTGAAATAACGTATAATAGAAAATTATTTTTCTTATCTACCACATTATATGGGTGTTTTAACACTTGCTTTACTATATGATTTTCTTATTTTCTTTTATATTGTTTTATAATTGTCATGCTCATTTACGATTTAAATTAAAATGTTGCATATAAAGTTTGATCTCTATTGAGTTTAGTCGAATCACCACAAACGACTTTCTCCTTTCAGAGCTTATTTAGAGAGACTTGAATCGATCAACGAAGAATTAAACTCGGCAATATTTTAGTTCTTATTTTATTTATTTAAAATGTTTCTTGGCGAAACCTTATTTATATTTTAGTCTATTTCATTCTTTTGGAAATGGGTTACATCACTTTTATTTAAATTTGCACAGTTCATTGGACATATATCATTTGGTCGTGACAGACATGCCGTACAAATAGTCTAATACTACTTACTTCAAAGTAAAATTTGTTTAAATTACAAGAATCCAAGACAACATTAAATCTACTTTGTTTGAGAGACAATTACATATTATGACGATTTTACAAAACTATTATCTCGATTTTATTTCTCCAATGCTAGAAATTGAAACCTCTCTTAATACTTTTATATTATTTCTTATTTTCATCAATATTTTTTCTAAAAATCATTAAAAAAATATTAATTGTAAGACATGATCTTATATCAATTTTTTTTTATCTTTATTATAAGCTCAATTCATGCCATTGTTTAGATCAGATCTGCGTGTTTAAATTGCATAATTTGACGAAGTTAGCCTAATCGTTAGAGTAACATAGAGTTATTGACAATAAAACTTCAAAATAATAATAAATACTAAAATAAAAAAGAAAAAAGAATAGAAGTGGATTGACAATATTCGAATAGTTTTTTCTTCTATTTCCTGCGATAAAAAATAATTATATTATTTAAGAAAAATGTTTTTTTGAGGAAAATATTACTTTTTAAATTTCAACAATTTATTGAATTTCCTCCACTGTTGTTACTGTAATACTATGAATTTATCGCCCATGTATCATGTTGTCCAATCCCGCCCGAATGTAATATTTTTGATCGATTTTCAAGGAATCATCTTGTATCAGATAATTAAAACAACTTATTTATCTTTTTCAAAATTCTTTGGGATATTTAAAACTTTCTGTAAATCTAAATTATTTAGTCTTTTTTTTTTCCATTCTTTGGAACCTAAAAAAATCGACTTAAAAATACTTCCAAGCCTAAACCTATCACGTTCAACTTCAAACCATGCAAAATTAAATATAAAAACATTATTCAGATTAAAAGAAAAGAAAAAGTCTACAATGACGTAGGTGTTCGTCTATCCAGTTGTTTCCAGAAAGTCGGAGTAGGGCATACATGGTGAGGTCCTTTATTGATGGTTTTTCAAAGGAGAGATCAAAGACTTGGAAGATTTGCATTAAGTTTTTCTGAAATCAGTTCAATGTATGGTTGAGAAGATGAATGTATATTAAAAGCCTTGTCCAATATGTCTGCTTTCCAGTTCCCTTTAAACATCTATATAAACCGATCTCTGTCGAGTGTGGCTTTCCATCCAACTCAGTAGCTCTTGATCAGTAGAAGCTTTCGAAATGATTTCGAGGGTTCTCTTCTTTCTTCTTGTTGGTGCTTTTATTTGCAGCAGCGCCAATGGGGCCGCTAGGAAGCTTGCTGGTGAGAATGCCTTTAAAGACGAGAAACTCCTCGGCGGAGGTGGACTTGGTAGTGGCGGTGGATTAGGCGGCGGGTTTGGAAAAGGCGGAGGGTTCGGTGGTGGTTCAGGTGGCGGGTTTGGTTCTGGAGGCGGTCTCGGCAGTGGTGGAGGCTTCGGTGGCGGTTCAGGAGGTGGGTTTGGTTCTGGAGGAGGTCTCGGCAGTGGTGGTGGGTTCGGTGGCGGATCAGGTGGCGGGTTTGGCTCTGGAGGTGGGCTAGGCAGTGGAGGTGGGTTCGGTGGTGGTTCAGGTGGTGGTTTCGGTTCTGGTGGCGGGCTTGGTGGTGGCAGCGGTGGTGGATTTGGTGGAGGCAGTGGAGGAGGTTTTGGAAGCGGTGGTGGTAGTGGAGGAGGATTCGGATCCGGTGGAGGGTTTGGTAGTGGTGGCGGGCTTGGTGGTGGCAGTGGTGGTGGTTTTGGTGGGGGGAGTGGAGGTGGATTCGGTGGGGGTTCTGGCGGTGGATTTGGTGGAGGATCAGGAGGTGGATTTGGCGGTGGGTTGGAAGGAGAACACCCTTGAAGAAGCAGAGTTGAACCTTCAAACAAATGAATCATGTCTCGTACACTACAAATTTTCAAATAAACACTTTCAATCTTCTCTTCTTAAAATTCTTCCCCCTGAATTCTTTATGAGTTGGACTTTGAGAGTCAAACAGATTATTCTCAACCCTTGATAAACATTCAAAAAAGTCAAACTTTGAAGGTCAAAAGCAGCTTAACTAAATTTAAGATTATTAAACATATCTCCACAAACTAATCTTTGACGTTTAAGAAGCTCAAAACTCAAAAGAATACATTAAACATTAATAACGATTTTGGTCGGTTTTACTATAAAAATTTATATAAATTTTTTAAATTGAGTTCAGTTTTTTAAAGTAAGAACCGAGAACCGAACCAAAAATCTTTATTCGGTTCGGTTCCAAAATTTCATTTTTTTCAAAATTGAAACTAAACCAAACCGAGATTTTTGGTTCGGTTTGTTTTTCAGTTATAACCGTATCAATTTACACCCTTATTCAAAATCAGTATATACATTATCTTTGAAAAGTGTATAAATAGTGCAAAAGAGAAATTTTGAGTATGTTATTTATATATTATCCATTCCACTCCAAAGACAATGAATATATGATAAGGACGAGATTGTAATGAACTTAAAAACAAATTTATTAATTATTTCATAATTTAATATTTTTTTTATTAATTACCTTTGTATTTAAATTGAGACCAAGCGCAATTACAATCAACGGATCTCTAATCTGCCGTCAATTCAATCAACTACGACAGAGATTAGACACGGACAACAACAGTTGTTTAAGATATTAAAATACCAGGTCAAACTTTGACTAATTCTCCTATCCGCTTAGACATAAACTGCACGTAGTCAACTGTTACACTAAGACCATCGTTTTCGTACTATACAAAATTATTATTTATTTATCATTTTTTAAAAAATAAATAAAATAAATGCTCGGGTGACATTGCTACTCCTTTATTCAACTTGTATAATGTATTCTCAGATACTAAACCAATCACATAACGTGACATAAAACTTGAGACCACTGTAGAACCTATTCCCATAAAGTTCATCTTTACAACCATGCAAAAACAAAAATAATAGTAATAATTTCGAGTAAAATAACCGAAAAAGAAAAGAGATCTGGCTAATGATAGGTCTTCCAGTCCCCACTCGTGTTATAGAGTGTGCGTAGGGCATGCACCGGTGAGGTCTTTAATGATGGTTGTTAATTAGGTTTGGAAAAATTGCATCAATTATTTGGTCAAATGAATTATGTTTATGGTCGAGAAGGTGCATGAATTAAGACAATAGAAACTCATGCGATATTGTCTGACTAAAGTTTACTCATTTTTGTTAATTTTTGTCTCAAAACACGTCTTATTAATTTAAATAAAAATATTATTTATGATTACTTACGCTTAATTATATCAAATGATGTGAAATTATATATCTTTTAGGCTATGCTTTCACAAATTACCCATGATATTTAGCTATTTTGAACGGGACAACCACCATAATCACTCATGTCGAGATCCTAACATCCACGTCGATAAACACATCTAGTTAAATGTTTACTAGTAAAAACGCATTCCGTTAATGCAATATTTTCCATTTTGGATAGAAGTTTGCACGACTTTATTATGCAATTTTACACCAAAATGTGTTATACTAGTCTGATGAAAGATTTTACTGAATTATTTACATCAATCCTACTCGAGCAATGTAAAACCGTGCATTCTCCTATTCTAGGCTAGACCCTCATATATTACCTAGATCTTTTATCAACGAAACAAGCACAAACCGTGCACTCTCCTATTCTAGACTAGACCCTCAAATATTGTTTATTTTGAATCGGAGCCTGCACAAATTTATTCTTGATGTTAGCTCAAAACGTGCTGTAGTAGTTAAAAAATAAAACTTTATTTATAAAACACTCAATTTTTACTATCTCAAGCGATGTGGGATTGTACATCTTCCCTTATATGAGTTGATCTCTCACAATCAACCGAATATTCAGTCATCATATTTTGAAAGTCTCTTCTTTATATTTTCGGAGTATGATGCTCTATACACCTATGTATAAGCCCTATTTTTTATTCTTACTAATAGCATAACTCCAAAGCTTTGAAGTTATTTACTAGGAGTGCTCAAAATGATTTCCAAGGTTCTCTTCCTTGTTCTAGTGGGTGTTGTTATTGCTTGCACTGGGGCGAACGGAGCAGCGAGGAAACTTGCCGTCGAAAATGGTTCTGTTTGATAACATAGAGAAAAATGGAATAGGGTTTCTTATTAGATCAACTTATAATTAGAATACACATAAAGAGTTTATATAGTGAAGGTTTACAATGAAAAGTAAATAGACTAAAATATCTTTAGGCACTAATAAAATAATATAACTAATATTCCCCCTCAAACTCACGATGCTACAACAATAAGCATTGAGAGTTTGTCAGACAAGAAACGGAAGCGCGAAGCCGAATGTGCTTTTGTAAACATATTAGCAATTTGCAGATGAGAAGGAACGAATGGCAATGTGATGGTGCCGATCTGTAGGTGGTGGCGAGTGACATAACAATCAATCTCGATATGCTTGGTTCGCTCATGAAAAACTGAATTGCGTGTAATCTAAATAGCACTCTGATTATCACAATGTAACGGAGTAGTTGAGGTCATGGCACGATACTCTGCTTCTCTGGAAGAGCGAGAAATGACATCTTGTTTCTTGCTCTTCCACGAAATAAGCGAGTCACCGAGGAGAATACAAAATCCAGTGGTCGATTTGCGATCCATAGGATCACCAGCCCAATCCGCATCAAAATAAGCACGCAACTCTAACGAAGACATAGAAGGAAACAAGAGACTATGAAACTGAGTGCCCTGAAGGTACTTGAGAATACGAAGAATAGCAGCCCAATGAACTATAGTAGGAGCAGTGACAAACTGACCAACCACATGAACAACATGCACAATGTCAGGGCGAGTCACAGTAAGATAAACCAAACTGCCTACAATGGTATGACAGAGAATGGAATCTGTTGAAGGAGTGTTATCTGACAGAGAGTATCTAGCTATTAGTCTCAAGGGGAGTATCAACAGTCCTGTTGTCAGTGAGTCGAGCACGCTCAAACAAATCAGCTATATACTTTGAATGAGATAAGAGATAGCCTTTTGGAGAATAGGCAACTTCAATTCCCAAAAAGTAACGTAGCATACCTAAGTCTTTCATAGCGAAGCAACGTGCCAACTCAGACTTCAAAGACTCAATACCATCATAATCATCACCAGTAATTATCATGTCATCAACATACAAGGATAATAAAATACAACCTGCCATTGTACGCTTGACAAATAATGCCGAATCATGTTGACTAGGAAGAAAGCCAAGCGAAGTGATCACTATGGAGAACTTTTCAAACCAGACACGTGGTGCTTGTTTGAGACCATAAAGAGCTTTGTGAAGTTTGCAAACTTCACCAGGCTGATGAGCGACACCAGGAGGAGGCGTCATATAAAATTCTTCAGGCATTCTTGACATCCATCTGAGATATTCTCCATCGGCAAACAGAAGCAACTGCAATCAGAGTGCGAACGTCGTCATTTTTGCATCAGGAGCAAAAGTTTCTCTATAATCCATGCCATACTCCTGGGAATAGCCTTTAGCAACAAGTCGGGTCTTGTATCGTTCAATAGATCCATCGGATTTGGTTTTAATCTTGTAGACCCAACGAGAATCAATGGTATGTTTTCCGAACGGCAGCGAAACCAAATCCCATGTATGAATCTGATGTAGAGCAGTAAGTTCCTCAGCCATTGCAGCATGCCAAAGGGGATCGCAAACTGCAGCTCTATAGGACAAAGGCTCAGAAAGACGATGAACAGAGGCAACAAATGAAACAAATGAAGTAGAATAACATGAGTACTCAAAATCAGGGAGTTTACTAGACGTACGAGTACGAGTGGACTGACGTAGAGGAGGATCGTCTGCAATCTCATCCAACAACTGGGTGGTCGTAGGAGTAGGGGCATGGGAGGTGGATGCCTCGTGAACCAAAATATCAGATAGAACTTCGTCGGGGTCGGTATCGAATGGATCAATACAAACTAAATCTGATTGTGTCATGTGATGAGAACTAGTAGGAACAGAAAAGAAGGAATATGCTCTAAAACACAACATGACGTGAGACATACATTTTTTGACTAACTGGATCAAAAAAACGATATCCCTTTTGACCAATACAATAACCCAAAAAGACACATAAGGCGGACCGAGGAGATAATTTATTACGCTCAACATGTGGTCGGAGAACAAAGCAAGTACAACCGAAGATGTGTAACGAGGAATAATCAGGTGAATGACCATATAACTTTTCAAAAGGGGACAACCCTGAATTATGGGATATGGGAATTCTGTTGATCACATGAGCAGCGGTAAGTACTGTCTCCCCCCAAAACGCACTAGGAACCTCGGCTGACAACAAGAACGAACGAGCTGTTTCAACAAGATTACGATGTTTCCTTTCAGCAACATCATTTTGTTGAGGAGCGTCTGTACACAAGGTTTGGAGGATAGTCCCATCAGAAGCAAGTAATGGAGAAAAATTGTTAGAAGTGTATTCACACCCCAAATCACAACGAAAACGTTTAATGACAGAGGAGTGTTGGGTTTTCACAAGAGCTCTAAAGTTACTGAATATGGTAAGGAAATCAGACATGTGTTTCATAAGATAAACCCAAGTATAACGAGTGAAATCATCAATGAACGAAATATAATATCTGGAACCCCCTTTGGTGGATACAGGAGAGGGTCCCAACACATCAGAATGCACAAGATCAAATTGCACAATTGAAAGAGAAATACTTTTATAAAAAGGCAAGGCTGAAAATTTAGCCACTTTACAACCACTACAATCAGAAATATCATGAGTGGCTAACTGACCTAAAACTCCTGTAGACAACAAAAAATTTAAACGAGACTGCAGAAACATGACCCAATGAGAATGCCAAAGATAAAAATCAGAAGACTAACGACTCAAACGAAAAGACGACAAATCCACTCTAGAGGCAGCGAACATCTGATACTTTGAGCTCATCCAAAATATAGAGTCCCCCTTCCCTACGGCCTAGCCTAATCACCTTCTGAGATTGCGGGTCCTGAACACAATAATTGGTAGAAGTAAAAAGAACTGAGAGACCAGAATCACACAATTGACCAACAAATGCAAGATTTAAGGTTAGACTAGGAGGAATATGGTATACATCTGATAGAGATAAACAAGAAGTGCGAACAGAGCCAATTCCTACCAATGGCATTAGAGTACCATCGGCGGTCATAACAGACAAAGAGGGAGCAGAAGTAACAGACATACAAGAATCAATATTAGAAGACATATGATAAAAAGCACCAGAATCTAAGATCCATAAGGAGACGATTTACCTGAATTAGCAGACAAAGAGAAACCGTTATGAGAAGAGGCTGACATGGCATGAGGCTATGAAGTAAGGAACTGCTGAAACTGCTAATCATGTGATCAACAAAATTCCCATATCCCATAATTCAGGTTTGTCCCATTTTGAAAAGTTATATGGTCATTCACCTGATTATTTCTCGTTGCGCGTCTTCGGTTGTACTTGCTTTGTTCTCCGACCACATGTTAACCGTAATAAATTGTCTCCTCGATCCGCCTTATGTGTCTTTTTAGGTTATGGTATTGGTCAAAAGGGATATCGTTGTTTTGATCCAGTTAGTCAAAAAATGTATGTCTCACGTCATGTTGTGTTTTTAGAGCATATTCCATTCTTTTTTGTTCCTGCAAGTTCTCATCACATGACACGGTCAGATTTAATTCGTATTGATCCTTTCGATACTGACCTTTATGCTTGCAGAAAGCACATTCATCCTGAGAGACCTTAGGAGCTGGTCTGTTTTGGTTGCTAGGCGGAGACTGTTGAGGAGCAGCAAAGACGGATGAAGTCGTAGGTGTGACAGACACCTTATCTACCTTAGACTTAAGCCAAATCTCCTCTGCTAATAGTTCATTAACCACTGAATCAACAGATAGAAGAGGAGAACGATGTAGAATTGTCCCACGCAATACCTCGAAATCATTCTGAAGGGCCATCACAAACTGTACCAGACGTTGTGCTTCTCTACAAGAAATATACGGTTCAAATGCTCGCAGCTCTGCAGACTCAGTGAGAGCCAACTGATCCCAGAGATTAGTCATGGTAGAATAAAACTCTTGGATACTCATATTATTCTGCTAAAGTGCGCGAATATCTGACTCCAATTGATACTGTTTGGCAAAATTAGACTGCGTGTACAATCTAGCCAGATGATCCCAGATTTCTTTAACCATCTCATACTTAGCCAACTGAACACCAATGGAGTGAGTAACAGAATTGTTAATCCACATAATAATCTTCAAATTATCAGCCTCCCAATTGTCGACCAAGGCTGCATAATCGTTTATCATGTCGGCTGTAGGTTTAACCCGCACACCTGTAACATAACTCCACATAGATTTTCCACGCAAAAAATTCTTCATAACATAGCTCCAATATGTGTAGTTTTTACCATCCAATTGAATACTAATCGACTGAAGGGAATCATCCTTACGACTAGCTATAATGAAAGAGACACAGAGACAAAATCCCCAAATCTAAAATCCTCAAATCAACAGAATCGAAAATCCCAAAATCGACAGAATCCAATCAAACAAACTCGAGCGAGAACAAATCAAAAAGAAAAAATAGAAATTACCAATTGTACGACCTAAAGCTGTGGATTAGATTATAATTTCTTCAATCAAGTAAAGAGAATCCATGAATGGAGGCACTGATACCATGATAACATAGAGAAAACGGGAATAGGGTTTCTTATTAGATCAACTTAATAATCAAAATGCACATAAAGAGTTTATATAGTGAAGGTTTACAATGAAAAGTAAATAGACTAAAATATCCTTAGACACTAATAAAATAATATAACTAATACTGTTGAGGATGAAAAGCTCCTTGGATACCTGGAGTTGGTGGTGGTGGGTTGGCCAGCGGTTTGGGTGGTGGCTTTGGTACCAGAGGCGGGCCGACAGTGGACTCTGTGGCGGCAATGGACTCGATTGTCGGTTTTGATCAGGTGGTGGACTTGTGGTGGGTTTGCATACAGTGGAGGACTTGGTGGTGGGTTTGGATCAGGAGGTGGACTCATTAGTGGACTCGGTAGCGGAGGAGGGTTTGGATCTGAAGGTGCTTTTAGCTCCGGCGGTGGGCTCGGAGGAGGTGGCGGTTTTGGCGGAGGCGGTGGCAATGGACTGGGGAGTGGATTAGGCTGAGGGTTTGTTGGATTCCCTTGTACATTGAGACAAACTTACAAGCCATCTCTCTATGATCTATGGATTTAGTCTAAATGGTGACAAGGAAATGACTTATTTTCGTAAATAAATCATCAAAATTAATTTAATATATTTTTTTTACATTTAATACGCAATCATCCTTAAGATGGTAAGCCCTATTCTACCTGTTACACTTTGAAAAGGTTCCACGTACCTTAGTAACGCATTTTACACAACAAAAAAAAAAAACTTTCAATTTACCTAGTTAACGAGGGAAGAAGAGTTGTGATAAATTCAAAAGACATTTGATTACCTTGAGTGTCATTATCCTACTTTTTGAGAGATTAGAAAAGGACGGCTTGACAC